>JASUUH010000160.1:10000000-10600000 GCA_030449925.1 Citropsis articulata
CATCTATACACAGTTTATAAGCCCCTGTTTTACTCGATATCCATTAAGTGATTTGCATCGCTTTTGTCAAGAGAATAACAGCCAGCAATTTGTCTCCTCGCACTCAACTATTCCATTCACCAAATGGTGGATACACTGATCTCAAAAGGCGCCCAAAATCATTGATAAGTGGCTCCTCACAACAACAACGAACCGTAATCATAGTTTTCTCCGATGACCCGAGCCGACAGATGGGTAGTTCGACCACACCAATTGGGTTTAACCTCCTCCTTCAAACCCTTTCGTGGAAGTTGTGTTCTATCTTCAGATCCGCTATTCCCATCTCTTCAAATGTTGATTTAAAAGGACATCAATGAGCTCAGACGACTGTGATTCTACCAAACCTCTTACTAGTGATGGCTTCGATCACTAGCCTAGGATACAACACCCTTCTTCATCTTCATCCATCCACGATCGACCGTCTGTTCTAGCTCGCTTACATCGGAGTATTAAAGAACACTTTTGGTCATAGATATCCGCATAGTTCTTTTCGGATCAATCTCCCTAAAGGTCCTCCAATAACCCTCACGAACTGCTCATTCCCATACTTCTCCGTTCGCTTCGTGAGACTCAAGAACTGGAGTGCTCCATCTATAAATTCGCCCAGATACCGATTCTCACTAAATCCTCCACGACTCGCAAGTCTCGACAACCGCAGTGGGTGTCGTGAAATTACAAAATCGCCCCCATCTCTCACGCCGGGTAATTTGTTATCGTGGGAACGCAGACCACCTGCCTCGATCGCCCGATACACTTCATCCAACGCTTTTAAACGCAGATATCGCCTGTAACTCGGGTCCTGGTCGATCATCTGACCGCTATTTCTCAGCCCATTGTTTGACCAGTGAGGCTCAGCGCCAGTCCGCTTGCTCGCTATCGCAAGTGGCTTATCTGATGACTGATGGTCGCTCATATGCCCGCCCATCCTTCTCCAAGAATCTCTGTGTGGATGGTGAGAGACCGTGATCCATGGACTGCCCTCGCTGGTATTTAATCGACGTTGCTCGCTTTCCTCCCGAGCCTCGTGCTCCGACTGCCCGCCTCTCGAGGCTTTGTCCTTCCTTCTAGCCCTTCGACCGCCGCTTAATTTTCGCATTTTCCTCCTCAATCTCCATATCCGCTCGCCGCCATGTACCGAGTATGATCAGACATGGGCTTCTGTTATACCACAAACGCCCTATTTTCACTCCACTTTTCAACTCGAGGCTGAGGATGATTAAAAGCTAAAGCACGCACATGATACCTCTTAATAAACTCCGCAAGGTCTCCTCCCCCGCTTTATGCTCATCAACTCCATCATGTCATCTTCGTGCCATCGCTACCAAAATGTTCAAGAAACTGCTCATCCGGGTCGAATGTCATGGGAATACTACATCCTGCATGCCCCTGTGACCCCATATATCATTGAACCGCCTATGTGCACTAGAGGTCATCCGAAAAGATATCCGAGGTGGAGGCGAAAATCCTCGGATCCCCATACCCGCAGAGGGTGACTCACCAAAGATTATCCTCCACTTGCTTTTTGAGCCCTCATGTCGCATGACCGGCTAGTCTCCGCACCTCATCCTCCAATCAGATAGCTCGACAGATCACGTGTCGTCTCCCCGCCTATCACGCAGATGTTGTCAAGCTCCTTCCCTCGCTCACCACCCGGCCATTGTTACCAACTTTATCAATGTCCTCTCACTTGGCTCCCTCCAAGAATCGATCATGCCTCGACTCAGCTCCCGTGACCCCTCCCTTGTCCGCGTAACCTCTCATCGCCATTCCTTCTATCCAAGCGTCCCAAGGCCTACACCGCCTCCTTCTACTCTTCCCGAGCTTCCTTCCGCTTAATTCGCAGGATGGTTGTCGTGGTTTCCATCCGCCTTTCCATCCGCTCCATCCGCTCATGCATCCTCGCTCGTGCCTCATTAGCTATTTCCAAGAGTCGCATCTGCTCAACCTGTCCTCCTCGAGCACTACCTCCGCCATCCATGAGTTTCTCCATTCTTCTTCCGCTTAGATACGGAAGCTTTTGCCCAGCCCACAGACGGCGCCAAATGTTGATAATTTAATTTTCACTAAACCTCCTCGTCAACCAATTCTACTCGTCTAGATTCTCGCTATCTCTTCCCCTTCTTCGCCTGCGGCACAAATACTCGAGTCGCGGTTTTCCCCAGAACCCTCCGACGCTCAAGTCGATTGTTTAAAACCTTTACCACAACCCGTGGTTTTAAAATAAAACAATGCTCAAAATCGAATCTCCTTCGATCTATTTTATGTGTTTTGTCCAACCTTTACCTTCTTCGATCGCACCATTTCCTGTGGATTCGGCTCTTCACGCTTCCCACTTTCCGCTTATCATGCGCCGGTGTGGTAAGCGCGATGGCGAGGTCCCGGATTTTCGAGGCGGGTGCCAACGCCTCGTGGCTGATCTGCCGCGCTACGCGCGGCTCTAACGGCCGGATGGAGGAATCATGCTCACACGATCCCTTCCGGACAGATGAGGGATCTTTGTCATGGTATCCCGTGGAGAATCTTTTCACGAGGCGATAAATCTCCAAAGATGTCGAAGAATTTCAAGTTCTGTTAGACGACGCTCAGATCCTATAGAGGTGAATAATGGTCTGTCGTTATTCATCCACAACATATATACAATTATGCCACGTTACGGGAGAGCATAATCCAAACTTAATCTCCCATAGCTCCTTAATTATTTAACAAAGCAACAATAATTAGCCATACAAAAAAATTAATTTAGCAAAACCCCAAATTAAACAACAAGTCATAACATTCAAAAATGCTCGCCATTACAGGAAGTAAGTGATCCACGGCCGTAAATAACTACCGAGAAAAGCATCAAATAAAGTTTCGTAATTCGCACATTTGTGAAAATGCACGTAAGGTTGTCTTTATTTACCATCTTGCCACTCATTTCAATGGCATGATGGCATTATGTTGTCAACCCACGTCATCATCACGGACCACCGTTGGATTAAAAGTTGAAACGTCGGCTGTACGATGAACCAAGCAACAGAATAAACGGTTATGTTATTTGTGAATTAATAAGTCAAAATCAACGGGAGCCCACCTCTCCTCAGATTTTAATTTTTGGCCATTAAATAAATCCAAAATGGTTGAAGTAATTTAGAGAATTAGAGATACGAATCTTAATTTCAGTATTCGTAATTAGTTTATTTAAAAAAAAAAAAATCACGTGATATTGCTTCATTTTATTTCTCTTTCGCTGGATTTCTTTATTTCAAGCATCAAAATCAAAAAAATTATGTAAAAATTATGTAGCACAGTCCCACCATCTTATAAAGGTAAGAGTTACAATCGCCTTAAATTAGAAAATAAATGCCTTTGACATATATATACCATGATTTGAGAAATGATAGGTCATAAATAGTCATGTTATATTTAGTTTAATTCCCTCATATTTTGATTGATCTCGTGCTAATTCGTGGAAATTATATTTGAATTGATTTAGGAGATGAATCATGGAGATTATGATAAAAAGTGGATAAAAGAGCTTTATTTGGGCTTTCACAATAACTGCTTGACTCAAGGAGACGGTTTCCTAGCATTAAGAGAAGCCAAGAAGGAAAGCTAAAGAAAAGAGGAAGCCAAAGAGGAAAAGGAAAGCAACCAAGAGAAGCAAAAGCAAGCATTATAAAAGGCTTGAACGTGAGGAATAAAGGGTTTTTGCCGGACGTGAGCAAGAAGTCAAAGGCTGCAATCAATTTCTTTAAACAACTTATGTTTTGTTTACCATGTGTGGCTAAGGTTTTAATTCGTCCAGGTTAATCAAATTCCGCTTGTAATTTTATGAGGTTTGAACTTAATAAGAATTTCTTCATCCAAGTAATTTTTATTTTCTTGTTCATTATCTATGAATTATTTATATTGATCGAGTTGACGCCTTAATTCAATATTTATTTTCTATCGCTAGTCATGAGTTGTGATCCAGAATTGTCATGAATGATTGAATTGAGAAGCAAGGAGTTGGCTCGTGTGTATATCCACAATTACATAGCTTGCATGCCTCTAAAACAAAAAATAAATTGATTAAATTAGAGTAATCTGAATTAATTGATCTTGTTTTAGTCATTCTCACTATTCTTAATGCTATCACTAAATTTGATATGGAACAATGATGCCCAGCTTAAATTGGTGATAAGTTTGGATAGGATTGTTCGAGTCTAATGTATTAGAGAATAATTGCTTTCATGATTCCGATTAAGACTAAGTTCTGATTGAGTAATTTATATTTGCCTATGAACAAAATTGGATCAATTGACACCCTTGGATTGGAAGTTTGGTAAGATTATTCTTTTAAATTTTAAAGTCTTGTTTTTATTTTATTTTATTTGTTTTTATCAAATTTAAAAACCATTAAAACCCAAAGAACGATCACTATCTGGCCAGCCGCTTGTGTCCGTAATCCTGAGAACCGACAACGGCTTACCGTTTCTTAACCTAAGTCCGAATAAGCCCAAAAGAGATTGGCTAACCGGTCTTCCGCCCATTTTCCTACTGTCCGGATAACGCCGTAGCGAGAAGACTTGCAAACGGATAACCGGATATCACTACCGCCAGCCGAATCTTCCGTAAACGAGAAGAACGAGAACGACACCATTTACCCTCATCAAGCGTCAATAGCTCCAGAAAGCTCACAACGCGCAACCGGTCTTCCGGATTTCTCCTAACCGGTTAGCCGGATCGCGCCCAGAATTCTTCAACTCAGCAAACGGATTTCCGGATTTCCCCAACCGGTTAGCCGAATCAAGTCAGAACCGAGGAGAACGAAAAACGGTCTACCGGTTTCCAATAACCGGATTGCCGATTAGCTTCCAGAACCAAGCCAAACAGAATTCGGTTTTCCGGATCCCTTATCCGGTTGTCCGAATAAATCCAGAAGTGTCACAAGCCTTAACCGGTCTTCCGGTTTCCATATCCGGTCATCCGGATATCTCCCAGAAAATAAACGGCTTACCGTTTTACAATAAACGGTGATCCGGTTTTGTGCAGAACCTTGAAAATCTGATTTTTCTTGGAAAATTAATTGTTTTAAACTTTGAGAAATTAAATACATAGTTCTCTAGGGATTCGACCTGGTCTCACCATTTCTACAATTTTATTTAGGTGAATCAGTATTTGTTTTGAGGAGCTTCGACAACTCCGTCAAGAAATATAGAAGAGAGAAATTTTAAAGAATGGGAAAATAATGAAAAGGTGAAAATTAGACAATACATGCCTTTGACATATATATACATGCCTTCAAGTAAGTACTTACATGCCTTTTGAACTCTTTAATAAAATGGTTATCAATTGTCTTCTAATAAATATACTTGTCCCCATACTTTTGTATGCAATTTGTTGAGTTAAAATGTCATATTTTCTGCCGCATAAAGATCATAATATTATCTATTTAAGATATGATGATGCCATATTCAAATTGGATGAGGCTGCTGTCATGGATTAACACATATAATTTTTCTTATGCGACTTGAAGGAGTGATTGGTGTGGCTGCAAGCGCATATTGCAGAGGAAGATATGTTCGTCAATTATTTTAAATAGTTTTTGATAGAAATACTTAATTAGTAACTTGTAATTAATTACAATGAAAATTTATTGTTAAACAGTTAAGATGAGCAGGGTGTTTGAAGAATTCAGCTTGGTGTTCAATCAAATATCTGAATGGAGACTTGATGACAGGGGACTTGTAATTCAAAATCCTGCAACTTAACAATTCAGAAGAGGACCCTTTTGTGATGATCAGTTGGCAAGACAATCGGAGGTTTGAAATTGAAGCACATAGGTTGCAATGCATGCTCAAGAAAGAACAAGAAATCATTGAGTTAATAGTCTTGAGTCAACAACAGAGTCTTCATTCAAATCAATGGTCTTCTATGAAAATGGTGTGATGTTAAGCTGCATTATAATGTATTGTAATTATCATTGGGATTCAGGATATATCGTTATATCCAAAATCCTGGAGTCCATGACAATAATTGTAAGCAAACAAAATGATGATTAGCGCTGATAGAACCAGAGTAAATTGCTGTTGGTTTATTTTGAAAAAAATAATAAGAATAAGTGAATAAATTGGTACTAAATTTATCTTGTTTCTATTAGCAAACAAAATGTGAATAACAACCCCGTTTGAGATTGTTGCGCGCTGCTTATATAATTTTCAATTGTTATTGGGCTGACGAAATCATCATAGACAAAAGTCAGTTTACAGTGGTACTTAATAATGAATTCAATTGTTATTGCGCTGCTTATGCCCCCATGAACTGAATCGAATGCTCTCACAAATTATATATCCCACTTATGTTTCTTTACAGTTTCTTATTTCTTCCCCTTGATTCTTGTACGTTGTTTTAAGGATTCCTACTATACTTGCCAAAATAGAGAGTAATGATGAGAAACGCTGAAATTGGCCATGGCAGTGAAAATGCAATGTAATATTAATGTGCGTTAGTAACACGTTTGTTATATTATAAAGTCGGCTGGGTCTTGTTGAATGTGATGGTATGTGATGATACGTTCGGAAAATTGATAAAAATTAGGATAGAAAAGCATTGGGTGATATTCAAGTCAATAGTCTTCTCTGAAAATAATATTTAAGTCTTTGATCATCATCATTATATGTCACCATCATAGAAATTTATCAAATTTAATCAATAAACAGTTTGAATACAGTAAGAACAAATTCTTGTTGTAATGGGTTAATAGCAGAGCAGAATTTGACTGCTTTTATTGTTGTAATGGGTTAATAGTATAATTGAACTCTAACCAGAGTATATAAACGCATAGCTCGACGATGGTCTAAGTAGAACCACATACAAGTTTCTTTAAGCAAATACTCAATAATACAATGTGCATCATATGATTTAATTTTCAGAAAGATTCCAAATATCAAATGGCCACTCTGAATAATAATGGCAAGATGTCATCCCAGAGATACCCTGCCAAAAAGATGGTGAATGAAAAAAGTAAAATTTGAGGATGAAGAAATTAAAAGTACGTGGCCGATTACAATGACTGAAACCCAATGTTGAGGAGTATTACCGTTTAGTTAGTTTCCAAACTTTCTTTGCAGTTTGGCAATATTCACAGCTGCTATCACATAGACCCAATCTTTCATAACAGTCAGGAAGTTGAAGAAACCATATCTCCACCACCTATTCAGCATTAAGGTTCCGCAGACTCCCCAGAATCCAACAAAGAAACCAAGAATCGAGCTCACATAAAATCCGAGAGTTATAAACTGATCATCCTCATCTTCTAGATTGTCTGAATCATCGTCTGTGCCTGGGTTTCGAGTTGATTCTTCATCCGGACACTTATTTGGGAGCGGAAGGCCACAAATTTCAGGATTTCCGACGTACACTGAAGCATTGAAGCTCTGGAGCTGAGTGCCTGATGGGATTTTTCTTGAGAAGTTGTTGTACGACAAGTCCAAGACACCAAGACCACTTAACTGAGAGAGGCTAGACGGAATACTTCCATAAAACAGATTTCTAGATAAATCCAGGAAATCCAATGATGTTAACTCACCAATATTCGGAGTGATTGGTCCAGTTAAATTGTTTCTTGAAAGGTTTAAGGCAATCAACCCCACAAGATCCATAATCTCTTCAGGAATTGCTCTATCTAATTTGTTACTCGAAACTCGAAAGGTCAAGGCACCTTACAAGTCCCAAAGTACTTTTGTACTCGTTTTCACTTCCTTTCCAAGTCAACAGTAAATTGACCAAATAATGATAGTTATAGCCTATTCCAGGGGCAAGTAAGAAGGATTTGACGAACCCAATGGTATGATTGGAACATCTTTCATATAAAGGAGTTAGGGGTCCAATTGATATAAATGAAAAAACTGTATTCTTTTTTGAGAGAATGTAAAACATTAAGGAACCAGTGTTATTAACCTGATCATGTAAGAAGAAAATCACCGCATTAGTTTTTTTACGATCTTCGACCATTGTAATTGCTTGAACATTAAGTTTAATTTACTTTGCCTTTATAAATCTAAAAAATGTTAATTATTGCATTGTAACGATAAAAATCTAATTAGTCATTTTATGTTATGTTATAAGGATAATTTAGTCAAATTAAACTTTTGGTGATCAAAGATGATTAAGAATTCTAAGATGGCTAAGAATTCTAAGTCATGAAAATAATAATTGACTAATTCTCTGTGGTTATTCTTTATTACTTAATTTTTTTAAAAAATTAAAGTGAATTTTCTTCTATTTTTTTTTAAATTGGATGGATTTACATAAATTGTGGGAGAGAAATATGACCGCAGTAATAATAATTTATAATTAGTAATTCATTTCAACATATTTATATAACATGTAATTTACGATAACAACACCCATGTGTTATGTCTAATAAGTCTCTCTCTCTCTCTCTCTTTTTAATAAGTCATTTGTAATAATTTAGTATAACTTTGTTAGTAAACATTCTTTAAAAGGTGTAAAATCATTCAATCATAGTACCACGCTGAGTGGTTACAAAGAGCGTAGTTACCATCTACCATCCAATTGATTTTTTCTTACAAAGAGAGAGCATAAAGCTTGCAATTACGAGAAAATACTGTAACCTAACAGTGGATTAATTCAACTTAATTTTACCAGGGGCAAAATTTAGTTGCATTAAGCGAAGTCGATTATTTTTTATTTCTTTAAAAAATAAAATAAAATTTGTACTTTGAACCGTTTCATCACGATGAATGCGCCAAACAAAACTAACAGCAGTCGCACAAGACTGAGGCTATTTATAATGTACCGGGTACGGATATAAATAAAAATGTTGTTTTTTCAGTTTTTTAATGCTGGCATGGTGCTAATGTCGCAACATTCAATGCTCTTACGTAATAGTATGGATAATCAATCATTGCACGTGTTAAGAATTTTAGGCCACAGCTTTCGCCTTTTGATATATTATTATTGGTCTGCTAAGTGCTAAATAAACTCTCTTAAAAAACTCGAAATTAGAAAAAAAATAATAATTAACTAATCAATGCTTACACAATCTTTTAACAGAACGATAGGTTTGTAACGTTTCAACTCATATACAAAGAGCCACTCGGCCAAGTGATCAGGGCAGTTCGAATCCCCACAACCGTATTGTGGGGGTATTTTCTTCCTTAATTATATTGAGTGAACACAGTTTTTTCCCTTACCTATGAGTGAGTGGAGTAGACATCCCTCGAATATTAGTGAGGGTTAAAAATATGAGCAGAGCTCCATTAGAATCAATATTGTAGTTGGTCCCAGTAATAGTCTGATTTGTAAATATCAGTTATAATCTCATGTAATATGAGTTGTAATTTGAGCAATAATCTCATGTAATTAAAAAAAAAAACTCATATGCAAAGAGGTCAAAAGTCAAGACCCACAACAGAATTCAGGGATATTTCCTAAATTATAAAGCTTAATAATCCCTTTTTATTTTGATTTACAAGAATATAATTGTCAAAAATTTATATTTAAGATTTTTTTAATTTATAAAAAAAAGATGACCCTTATATTTAAATATAAATAAAATTCTAAAGGAACAAAAGTCATTTTTTTAAATGTGCACTTCTGTTAATGCAACAAAGATTGAAGTTGGATTTGGTTTAAAATTTATATTTGAAAAATATCCTCTTGGATTTGGCTGATAATCTCTTCTTAGTCAAGTTTTTTTGGGATTTGGGTATATCTCTTCTTAATAAATATTTCTACACCAACACTTGTTACATTGCACTATTATGTAACATATACAACTGCTTCACAATCATTTGATAAAAATCTAATGGCCGTAGAAACATAAGGTAGCATAATTCTATTTTTTTCACAATCATTAAATTTTCATCAAACGGTTATGGGATAGTTATGTAACTTACATTATTATGTAGGGTAATAAGAGCCTTCCGCATATTGTAAGAAAACGGTTTTGTGAGATCTGGAAATAAATGGTGGGGAGAGAAATTGTGCCTATTCAATGTGATTTTCATTATCTTGGGTTTATGGATTTTGACAATACATTCTGAAAAACAAACCATAGAGAAAAGTACAGCGAATTAGAGAGTCAGTCTGCACATATGCAATGGTGGAAATTGATAGGTTATAAATAGTCATATTATATTTTGATTAATTCCCTCATATTTTGATTGATTTTGTGCTAATGTATGGAAATTGTGTTTGATTTGACTTAGGAGCCAAAGCATGGAGATTATGATAAAAAGTGGATAAAAAGAGCTTTGTTTGGGCTTTACAATCATGGGCTGACCGTTGACTTGAAGGAGACGGTTTCAAAGACAAGAGGAGAAGAAGCCAAGAAGGATTAGAAAAGCTAGCAAAAGAGGAAAAGAAATCGCAAGGAAAAAGGAAAGAGAGCAAGAAGAGGAAACCAAAAAGAAGACAAAAAGCAAGCATTATAAAAGCACACACAAGTCAAGACAAAAACGTGTGAGACCTTGCTTGGACGTGAGCAAGGAGAAGTGAAGATCTGCTGCAATTTCTTCTCTAAACAATCTTATGTTTTGTTTAGCCACCATGCGTGGCTAAGGTTTTAATTCTGATCCAGGGGTAAATCAATTCCAGTTGTAATTTTGTGAGGCTTTGAACTTAACAAATTTCTTCAATCCAAGTAATTTTTATTTTCTTGTTCTCATTGTCTATGAATTATTTATATTGATTAAGTTGACGCCTTAATTCAATATTTATTTTTCTATCGCTAGTCAGGAGTTTGTGATCCGTAATTGTCATGAACAACTGAATTGAGTAGCAAGGAGTTGGCTCATGTGTGTGTATATTGATGGCCACAATTACATAGCTTGCATGATAGGCTCTAGGGAAATAAAAATACAAATTGATTGAATTGGAGTAATCTGAATTAATTGATCTTGTTTTAGTCATTCTCACTATTCTTAATGCTATCACTTAATTTGATATGGAACGATGATGCCCAGTTAAATTAGTGATGAGTTTGGATTTAGGCGATTGTTTGAGTCTATTACATTAGAGAATAATTGCTTTCTGCGGGATTCCGATTAAGTAGACTAAGTTCTTGGATTGAGTAATTTATATTTTTGCCTATGATCAAAGTTGCAATTGGATGGAATTGACACCCTTGGATTGGAAGTTTGGTAAGATTAATTTCCTTGTTTAATTTTAAAGTCTTGTTATTTTTATTTTATTTATTTTAATTTCGTGTTAAAGAAAACAACGGCTTATTACGGTTCTCACATCGGATAGCGGATCGTTCGAGAATAGGAGAAGGAGTCGTCTAGTTTCCGGATTGCCTTAACCAGTTATCCGTTTCAGTTCCAGAATTGCTACTTGCCACATTCGGCTATCCGTTTCTTTCCAGAACCGATACAAACCTCATCCGGTCTTCCGGCTCTCAGTAACCGGTTAGCCGATTAAAGTCAGTAAGTAGACAAACCACAACCGGCCATCCGGTTCCAACATTCGGTCATCCGGATAGATCCTAAGAAAACGGCTATCCGGTTTACCAACCGTTAGCGGTTTGAGGAGAATTTTGAAAATCTGATTTCTTGGAAAATTAATTTTGTTTAGACTTTGAGAGATTAAAATACATAGTTCTCGGGATTCGACCCGTCTCACCATTTCTACAATTTTATTTAGGTGAATCAAGATTTGTTTTGAGGAGCTTCGACAACCTCACAAATTGGCGCTGTCGGGAACTATTTTTAGTTGCTCATTGTTTAAATTGTTTATTTGATTTAGTTTATGACCCGTTCTTCTCAGACTCCTAATTTGCAGTATAATCCAGAAATCGAGAGGACAGCGCGTCAATTGAGGAAAGAAACTAGAGAAGGAAAACGTCGTCTTGAGAACGAAGCAGAGATAGACTTAACTACTGGTGGAACATCCATCTTTGCAGAAATTGAAGAAAAGATGGCAGACCTAACTCTCAAAGAACTCGCCGCACCAGATTTGAATCAACAACCCTTATGCATTACTTTTCCCAATATTGCTAATGATTTTGAATTAAAATCTGGTTTGATTCATTTACTTCTTTCTTTTCGTGGTTATGCAGGTGAAGATCCTCACAAGCATCTTAAAGAATTTCACATTGTTTGCTCCGAACGAAGCCACATGGTGTATCCGAGAGCAAATCAACCCAGAGCCTTTCCATTCTCTTTCAAGGATCAAGCTAAAGATTGGCTCTATTATCTACCTTCCTGCTCTATCACCACATGTAATGAGATTAAGAGGATAATACTGGAGAAATTCTTACCTGGCTCACGAGCAGCCAGTATTAGGAAGGAGAATTATGGTAACACACAAATCACCTGGGAGACGTCAGACGAGCAATCGAACCATTCAAAAGATTATGTGCTAGTTTTCCCACCATCACTCGATCAACTCCTTATCCAATATTTCTATGAGGGATTGTTGCCAATGGATAGGAGTATGATTGATGCAGCAAGTGGTGGAGCTTTAGTGAACAAGACACCTGAAGCAGCCAAACAATTGATTTCAAATATGGCTGAAACTTCTCAACAATTTGGTACAAGAATGGGTGGAGGATCTATCAAGCAAGTCAATGAGGTAAGTGATCTTAAAAACCAAATTTCTGATTTAACTGCTTTGGTCCGTCAAATGGCTGTAGGGCAATTGCAAATGGTAAAAGCGTGTGGAATATGCTCACTTCATGGGCATCCTACTGACATGTGCCCCACATTACAACAAGACTCCACACAAGAAGCCAATACTATAAATGGGTTTCCTGGTCACGCTCAGAGGAAGTATGATCCATATTCGAATCACTACAATCCTGGATGGAGGGATCATCCTAACTTTAGCTATGGAAACCAAGGAGGACAACAAAGGCCACCTTTTCAGAACTTCACTAGACCACCTCCAATCCCCACACAAACTCAAGCTCCCAACTCAGGTATGTCTTTGGAAGATATTGTTAAGAATCTTGCTACCAATACTCTTCAACTTCAGCAGGAAACAAGGACAAGCATCCAGAATTTGGGCAACCAAATCACTCAATTAGCCACATCCGTTAGCAAGTTGGAAGCTCAAAATTCTGGAAAATTACCTTCACAACCAGAAATCAACCCAAGAGAGAACTGTAGTGCAATATCACTGCGAAGCGGAAAAGAAATTCCTTCAGGATCAACTCCACCTAAAGAAGCTGAAATGGCCAAGGGAGATGAAGATGAAGAAGCTCATCCCAAAACAAGGCGTGGGGTAAAATTCGATCCTCCTTTATCTCTTTCATCTTACACACCTACACCTCCTTTTCCTAGCAGGTTAGCTAAACCCAAAGAAGATGAGCAAGAAAAGGAGATTCTGGACACGTTTAAGAGAGTGCAAATTAACATCCCCTTATTGGATGCGATCAAACAAATCCCCAAATATGCAAAGTTCTTGAAAACGTTGTGCACCAACAAGAGGAAGATGAAAGCAAAAGGGAAGGTGGAGGTAAGTAAGAATGTTTCGGCAATTTTACAAAAGAATATGCCAGAAAAATGCAAGGATCCAGGTATGTTTTCATTACCTTGTGTGATTGGTGAAAAGAAGGTTGAACATGCTATGCTAGATTTAGGAGCCTCAATTAATGTCATGCCATTTTCTGTTTACCAAGAATTAAAATTAAATGACTTGCAAAAGACTGGTGTTGTTATTCAATTGGACCGTTCTTATATTCACCCACTTGGGATAGTAGAAGATGTTTGCAGTTAATGAGCTTATATTTCTGTAGATTTTACATCTTAGAGATGGAAGGTAATCCTTCTTCAAAATCCGCTCGATTTTGTTAGAGACCTTCATGAAAACTGCCAAAACCAAAATTGATTTAGATGAGGGTCCTCTCTCTGTCGAGTTTGATGGAGAGATTGTTAAATTTAACATATTTGATCCGTGAAACACCCTACGATGAGCATTCTCTTGTCGATTGATGCGATCAATTCTATTGGGATGTTTTGCCCAAGGAAGTGTTGAATGAGCAAGAATAAGATGCACAATCAAATTAAAAACGCATATGAAGATTTATTCGCATATACACTGTGTCTAGCCAAAGACATAAAACAAAGGCGCTTTTTGGGAGGCAACCCAAATATTTTCTTTATTCTCGCTTTTGAATTTTCATTTCTTTATTATATTTAGTTTTCTTTACTTTTTT
Organism: Citropsis articulata; assembly: GCA_030449925.1. NCBI lineage: Eukaryota > Viridiplantae > Streptophyta > Magnoliopsida > Sapindales > Rutaceae > Citropsis > Citropsis articulata. The sequence continues at coordinate 10,014,189 of JASUUH010000160.1, forward strand.
TGATTTTATTTTAAGCCTCCAGATGTTTTTGAGGAAGAAGATTAACCTCAATAAATCGTGCTCGCGCCACTTTTCAGCTTTCCTTGGAACCTTATCCCTAGCTCATTCGAGTCCACACCGCTCACATCCAGGGGAGTTTATTCTTCCCTTCTCATTTACTTTTCATTATTATTATTTTTGTGAGCTATTTACTTGTTGATACATTGAGGACAATGTATTATTTAGGTGTGGGGGAGGATTTTGGCATGTTCTTAAAAATAATAAAATTTTTGTGTTTTAAAGTCTTCCCAATATCTTTGAATACCTTGTAAGTTAGGGATACATCTTTGTTTTGAGTTTTAATACATGAAAGAGGTAAGCATGAATAGTGTTTTTCTTTAAAATTTTCGATGGTGTCGAATTAATTTGTTGATTGAAAAGTGCACAAGACTTAATGCAAAATAGACACTCTAGTGAGCTTTTGAGCCTAAGAGCAATTCATTACATTTTTGCTCTATTTATTTTTGTTGAGTGTATCAAACTTAGTGTGTTTATTCTAGAACTTGCTTTTGAATATATGTTGAGACCACATTTTCGAATTGATGCTTAAGTGTGATAAAGGCAATTAGGTTTAACCAATTCTTAAACTCTAAAAGACCCACCTTTTATTTTCCCCTAGTTAGCCCCTTTGAGCCTACTTTTCCCTTTTCTTTGTTTTCTAACACATTGTTTAACCCCACGCCATTTGTTTTTTATCCTTGTTTTCTTAATACCCAAACAAGACAAGAGTGAAGTAATTACATGATTATAAAAAAAAAAAAAAAAAAGAAAAAAAAAACGAAAAAAAAAAAAGAAAAAAAAAATTCCGTTGAGAAATTTATTCCCTTAATTGGATGATTGGAGAATTATTTGCAAAAGCAATTGAATTATCAAATTGTTTCTCCAAGTGTTTTAAGTGCTTAAATGTGGGAATAAATTTCATTAGAAGTATGTTTGTTTATTTTATTTTATGTGGCATCTAAATCATGCATGTAACTAACTCTTTGTCTTGATCGTTAAACCCTTCATTTTTCCTTCTACCATACCTTTACCTAAGCCCCATTTCAACCCTTGTGAAGTCCCTTTGATTTTAGCATCATATTCATATGCAGTGGTGGAGATTTAAATCATTTGCAAGCCTATGGTAATAACATGCTACGCTTTGATTTTGAGAGTAAAACACACCCTAAAACACTTTGAGAGCATCGAGCGAAACCATGAGGGTGTTAAGTCTCACGCATTTGATTTTGATGAATCGATGAGATGCTTGTGTTTTACAAATTCTATCCTATGAATGCTTATTCTCAGATTGTCACTATGATTCGACTCATCGATGTGTGTTTATCTTTATTGGTATTTTTGGATATTGAATGTTTTGAAAGGAGGTAAAAGGGAGGATTGGTATGATGATTTAAGATATGCTTGAGGACAAGCATAGTTTAGGTGTGGGGGAATTTGATAGGTTATAAATAGTCATATTATATTTTGATTAATTCCCTCATATTTTGATTGATTTTGTGCTAATGTATGGAAATTGTGTTTGATTTGACTTAGGAGCCAAAGCATGGAGATTATGATAAAAAGTGGATAAAAAGAGCTTTGTTTGGGCTTTACAATCATGGGCTGACCGTTGACTTGAAGGAGACGGTTTCCTAGCATTAAGAGGAGAAGAAGCCAAGAAGGATTAGAAAAGCTAGCAAAAGAGGAAAAGAAATCGCAAGGAAAAAGGGAAGAGAGCAAGAAGAGGAAACCAAAAAGAAGACAAAAAGCAAGCATTATAAAAGCACACACAAGTCAAGACAAAAACGTGTGAGACCTTGCTTGGACGTGAGCAAGGCGAAGTGAAGATCTGCTGCAATTTCTTCTCTAAACAATCTTATGTTTTGTTTAGCCACGATGCGTGGCTAAGGTTTTAATTCTGATCCAGGGGTAAATCAATTCCAGTTGTAATTTTGTGAGGCTTTGAACTTAACAAATTTCTTCAATCCAAGTAATTTTTATTTTCTTGTTCTCATTGTCTATGAATTATTTATATTGATTAAGTTGACGCCTTAATTCAATATTTATTTTTCTATCGCTAGTCAGGAGTTTGTGATCCGTAATTGTCATGAACAACTGAATTGAGTAGCAAGGAGTTGGCTCATGTGTGTGTATATTGATGGCCACAATTACATAGCTTGCATGATAGGCTCTAGGGAAATAAAAATACAAATTGATTGAATTGGAGTAATCTGAATTAATTGATCTTGTTTTAGTCATTCTCACTATTCTTAATGCTATCACTTAATTTTGGAGTCAATTTTCATCCTCATTATTATAATTTTATGATCGTGTTAAAAGACATAAAACAGAGTGAAACCCAAATACTCGCAACAATTAATTTAGCCGATATCAGATGTAGAAGAGATTAACCTCAATAAATCGTGCTCACGGATTTCTCCTGAACCTCTCGCTCATTCGAGTCCACACCGCCACATCCGGGAGTTTCTTCTTCCCTTCTCATTTACTTTTCATCATTATTATCCGAGCTATTTATTTCCAACCGATACAAACCTCATGTATTATTTAGCTGGGAGGATTTTGCAAGTTCGATTAAAAATAAAGACAAACCACAACCGCCATAAGTCTTCCAACATATCCTGATAGATCTTGGAAGAAAACTATCCGGTTTTCTAATAGTGTTTTTCTTTTTGAGGAGAATTTTGAAAATCTGATTTCTTGGAAAATTAATTTTGTTTTAGACAAGAGATTAAAATACATAGTTCTCTTGGGATTCGAACCTGGTCTCACCATTTCTACAATTTTATTTAGTGATCAAGACTTAGTGTTTTATTCTAGAACCTCCAAAATTGGCACCGTTGAGACCACATTTTTAGTTGCTCATTGTTTAAATTGTTTATTTGATTTAGTTTAACCACCTGACTCTCACCCTAATTTAGATAATCCGTAAATCGAGCCTATTTTTCCCTTTCATTGCTAACACATTGTTTAACCAGAGATAGACTTAACTTGTTTGGAACATCCATCTTTTTCTAAATCAAGACAAGACTAACTCTCAAAGAAATTGCACGATGATTTGAATCAACAAATTATGCATTAAAAGAATGAAAATTAAAATCTGGTTTGAAATTTATTCCTTCTTTCGTGGTTGCAGAAGATCCTCACAAGCATCTTAAAGAATTTCACATTGTTTGCTCCAAGTATTTTAAGTGGCTTAAATCCGGGAATAAATTTCAACCTATGTTTGTTTCCATTCTCTTCAAGGATCAAGCTAAAGATTGGCTCTATTATCTACTCTTTGTCTATCACCACATGGAATGAGATTAAGAGGCTATTTCGAGAAATTTTTCCTTTACCATACCCTTACCTAAAGCACACAAATCATTTCAACCCTTTAAAGATTATGTGCTAGTTTTCCCCACCATCAAATTGATCAACTCCTTATCCAATATTTCAGTGGTGGAGATTTATGTGAGTCCATTTGCAAGCTTATGGTAATGAACAAGACTATGCCCAAACAATTGATTTCAAATGAGAGCTGAAACTTCTAAACAATTTGGTACAAGAATGGTGGAGGATCTATCAAGCAAGTCAGAGTGTAAGTGATCTTAAAACCAAATTTGATTTTTCGCTGTCGTCAAATGGTTGTAGGGCAAATTTAAATGGTAAAATGCGAATATGCTCTAGATGGGCATCACTGACATGTGCCCCACATTGACAAGACTTTATTGGTATTCTGGATACTATAAATGGGTTTCTGGTACGATGATTTAAGATCCATATTCAATCACTGGTTGGGGGAATTTGATAGTTATAAATAGTCATATTATATTTAGTTTAATTCCTCATATTTTGATTGATCTCGCTAATTTGTGTAAATTATGTTTGATTTGATCTAGAGCCAAAACATGGAGATTAAGATAAAAAGTGGATAATAAGGCTTTATTTGGGCTTTGCAACGCTGACCATTGACTCAAGGAGATTCGGTCCTAGCATTAAGAGGAGAAGGAAGGATTAGAAAAGAAAAGAAAAGGAAACAAAAAGGATTATAAAAGGAAGCAAAGAAAAAAGAAAAAGGAAGGCCTAGCATTATAAAAAGGGAAGAGTTGACGTGAGTGAGAGGAAGAGAAGTCAAACTGCAACTTTGTCCTCTTCAATAACTTTGTTTTGTTTGCCACCATGAGTGGCTAAGCTTTTAATTCCGGTCCAAGGGTAATCAAATTCCGATTGTAGTTTTGTGAGGCTTTGAACTTAACAAGAATATAATCAGTCCAAGTCATTTTAATTTTCTACATCTTATTACTATGAATAATTTATAATGAATGAGTAGACACCAAAATTCAATATTTATTTTCTAACGCTAGTCATGAGTTTGTGATCCGTAATTGTCATGAATGATTGAATTGAGTAGCAAGGAGTTGGCTCATGTGTGTATCTTGATGGCCACAATTACTTAGCTTGGATGATAGGCTCTAGGGATATAAAAATACAAATTGATTTAATTGGAGTAATCTGAATTAATTAATCTTGTTTTAGTCATTCTCACTATTCTTAATGCTATCACTTAATTTGATACGATGATGCCCGCTTAAATTGGTGATAAGTTTGGATTTAGGCGATTGTTTGAGTCTAATATATTAGAGAATAATTACTTTCATGGCTTTTTCCGATTAAGTAGACTAAGTTCTTGGATCGAGTAATTTATATTTTGGCCTATGATCAAATTGCAATTGGATGGAATTGACACCCTTGGATTGGAAGTTTGGTAAGATTAATGTTTTCTGTTTAATTTTAAATCTTGTTTTATTTTTTTACCATACTGCTTGTCACCATCAAATTCAATCATAACCAAATAAAATGGACCGTAAACCGGAGCGTAAAGAAGACAAAATCAATTGCAATCAAGGTTTATCTGAATTTTTGCCCATTGGCTTCAGCTCTGCAACCTAAAACGGCTTCCCGGACAATTTCATTTGTCCGGATAAATCGCCGGAAAAGAACGATCCTTGTCAAACCGAATCCTTCCAACTCATTCAATTCGGCTTTTCCATCTTCTTGTCCAAATCGTCAAAATAAACAGATCAAATTCGGTCTTCCGGATTTTCCCATTACCGTTAGCCGAATCACGCCCAATCGACATAAGCCACAACCGGACTTGGATATCTCATTACCTGCCGGATCGCACTGTAAAGCTCACTAACCGCATTCGGTCTTCCGTTTTCCTTAACCGGATAACCGTTAGAGTCGAAAATCAAGACGCAAACGGTCATCCGGATTCTCAACCGTTAGCTTAACGCCTTAAAATCAAACGAGATAAACGCTTCCGTTTAATAAACCAACTGCTTTTTGGGCGAAGCTTACAAAATCGAAATTTTCTTGGAAAATTAATTTTAAACTTTGAGAAATTAAATACATAGTTCTCAGTGGATTCAATTCGTCTCACCATTTCTACAATTTTATTTAGGTGAATCAGTATTTGTTTTTGAGGAGCTTCGACAACGGCGTCAAAATTGGCGCCGTTGCCGGGGAGCTAATTTTAGTTTCTCATTGTTTAAATTATTTATTTTGATTTAGTTTATGACCCGTTCTTCTCGGACTCTAATTTGCAGATAATCCCGAAATCGAGGATGACAATACACAATTGAGGAAAGAAACTAGAGAAAACGCTGCCTCGAGTAATGGAAGCAGCAGATAGACTTAACTATCGGTGGAACATCCATCTTTGCAGAATCAAGAAAAGATGGCGATTTAACTCTCAAAGAACTCGCCGCACTGCATTTGAATCAACAATTATGCATTACTTTTCCTAATTTTGCTAATGATTTTGAATTAAAATCTGGTTTGATTCATTTACTTCCTTCTTTCGTGGTTTCAGGTGAAGATCCTCATAAGCATCTCAAAGAATTTCACATTGTTTGCCTGAATGAAGCCACATGGTGTATCCGAGGAGCAAATCAACCTTAGAGCCTTTCCATTCTCTTTGAAGGATCAAGCTAAAGATTGGCTCTATTATCTACCTTCCGGTTCTATCACCACATGGAACGAGATGAAGAGGCTATTTCTGGAGAAATTCTTTCCTGCCTCACGAGCCGCCAGTATTAGGAAGGAGATTTATGGCATCACTCAGATCACTGGGGAGACGCTGTACGAGTACTGGGAACGATTCAAGCGATTATGTGCTAGCTTTCCCCACCATCAAATTTCTGATCAACTCCTTATCCAATATTTCTACGAGGGATTATTGCCAATGGATAGGAGTATGATTGATGCAGCAAGTGGTGGAGCTTTAGTGAACAAGACGCCGGAAGCAGCCAAACAATTGATTTCAAACATGGCTGAAACTTCTCAACAATTCGGTACAAGAGCGGGTGGAGGATCTATCAAGCACGTTAACGAGGTAAGTGACCTTAAAAATCAAATTTCTGATTTAACTGCTTTGGTTCACAAATGGTCAGTAGGGCAACTGCAAACGGTGAAAGCGTGTGGAATATGCTCACTTCATGGGCACCCTACTGATATGTGCCCCACATTGCAACAAGACTCCACGCAAGAAGCCAATGCTATAAATGGGTTTCCAGGTCACGCTCAAAGGAAGTATGATCCCTACTCAAATCATTACAATCCTGGATGGAGGGATCATCCTAACTTTAGCTATGGAAACCAAGGAGGACAACAAAGGCCACCTCCTCAGAACTTCACAAGACCACCTCCAATCCCTACACACTCAAGCTCCCAACTCGTATGTCTTTGGAAGATATTGTTAAGAATCTGCCACCAATACTCTTCAACTTCAGCAGAAACAAGGACAAGCATCCAGCACTGGGCAACCAAATCACTCAATTAGCCACATCCGTTAGCAAGTTGGAAGCTCAAAATTCGGAAAATTACCTTCACAACCGTAAATCAACCCAAGTGAGAATCAGAAGCAATTTCACCGCTAAGCGAAAAGAAATCCCCTGGATCAACTCCACCTAAACTGAAATGGCCAAGGAGACGAAGACGTTAAGCTCCTCCCAAAACAAGGCGTGGGGTAAAATTCGATCCTCCTTTATCTCTTTCATCTTACACACCTACACCTCCTTTTCCTAGCAGGTTAGCTAAACCCAAAGAAGATGAGCAAGGAAAGGAGATTCTGGACACGTTTAAGAGAGTGCAAATTAACATCCCCTTATTGGATGCGATCAAACAAATCCCCAAATATGCAAAGTTCTTGAAAACGCCAGGCACCAACAAGAGAGAAGATGAAAGCTAAGGGAATGAGGTAAGAAGAATGTTTCGGCAATTTTACAAAAGAATATGCCAGAAAAATGCAAGGATCCAGGTATGTTTACATTACCTTGTGTGATTGGTGAAAAGAAGGTTGAGCATGCTATGCTAAATTTAGGAGCCTCAATTAATGTCATGCCATTTTCTGTTTACCAAGATTTAAAGTTGAATGACTTGCAAACGACTGGTGTAGTTATTCAATTGGCTGACCGTTCTTATATTCACCCACTTGGGATAGTAGAAGATGTTTTGGTGCAAGTTAATGAGCTTATATTTCCTGTAGATTTTTACATCTTAGAGATGGAAGGTCATCCTTCTTCCAAATCGCCTTCAATCTTATTGGAAGACCTTCATGAAACCGCCAAAACAAAGATTGATGTAGACGAGGTACTCTCCGTCGAGTTTGATGGAGAGATTGTTAAGTTTAATATTTTCACGCAAGGAAACACCCTACTGATATGCATTCTCTTTGTCAAATTGATGTGCTTGATTCTATTGTGCAGGAAACATATACCCAAGAAAATGTTGGGAATGAGCTAGAGTTAGATGCACAAACCACTTTAGAAGGAAATTTGGAGCCAATAAACTCTAATGCTGAAATTTCCTCTACCATCGACAAAATGTTACCTTCTATTGTGCAGTGCACCAAACCGAATTGAAAGTTTAAACCACCTCAAATACATGTATTTAGGTGAAAGGAGACATTGCCCGTGATTATATCGAAAGGACTCACAAAGGAGCAAGAGGAAAGTTTGGTGAGAACCTTAAAGGAGTACAAGGTGGCAATTGGATGGACCTGACATAAAAGGAATTAGTCCATCAATTTGCATGCATAGGATCTTGTCAAGAGGATACTAAACCATCACGAGAGCCACAGCGAGGTTGAATCCAAATGAAGGAGGTGGTGATGAAAGAAATCCTCAAATTGCTCGATGCAGTATAATCTACCCAATCTCGATGAATGGGTAAGTCCAATTCATGTAGTTCCCAAGAAAACCGGAATAATCAGTAAGTTAAAATGGGAATAATGAACTTGTACCCACGCGTGCAAAATGGTTGGAGAATGTGTATTGATTTTAGGAAGCTCAACCAAGTAACTAGAAAAGATCACTTTCCTTTACCTTTATTGACCAAATGCTAGAGAGATTAGCAGAAAGTCTTTCTTTTGTTTTCTTGATGGATTTTCGTGTTTCTATCAAATTCCTATCAGACAGACGATCAAGAAAAGACAACCTTTACTTGTCCTTTTCGAACTTATGCCTATAGCGAATGCCCTTCTGGTCTATGTAATGCTCCGTACATTTCAAAGATGCATGATGAGTATTTTTCCGAATTTATCGAGAGCATCAAGTGTTCATGGATGACTTCACCAGATATGGGGATTCTTCGATGAGTGCTTAAATAATTTAACCAAGATTTGAAAAGATGCATAGATACTAACTTGGTTTTAAATTATGAAAAGTGTCATTTTATGGCCACCCAAGGCATTGTTTTAGGACATGTGATTTCTTCTAGGGGTATAGAAGTTGATAAGGCAAAAGTGGATATAATTGCAAACTTACCATACCCTACCAATGTTGTGAAGTGCTCTTTTCGGACATGCAGGATTTTATCGCAGGTTTATCAAGGACTTCTCCAAAATCGCCTTGCCCTTAACAAATTTGCTACAAAAGGAAGTCCAATTCGAATTTGGGAAGGAATGCAAAGAAAGGTTTGACAAGCTCAAAGAATTGTTGACTAGCGCCAATCATTCAACCACCGCAACGGGACTTGCCTTTCAAATCATGTGCGATGCGCGAGCAATTACGCAGTTGGGAGCGTTTTAGGCCAACGGATTGACAAGAAAAGCCATGCCATCTATTATGCTCAAGGACTTTAAATCCCGCCGCAATTATTCAACAACGGAGAAAGAGCTTTTGTCAATTGTTTTTGCTTTAGATAAATTTCGTTCTTATGTGCTTGGCTCTAAAGTTATTGTGTATTCTGACCATGCAGCCTTGAAGTATCTTTTGGCCAAGAAGGAATCGAAGCCAAGGCTAATTCGATGGATTTTACTTCTCCAAGAGTTTGACTTGAAGATAAAGGATCGAAAAGGAGTGGAGAATTCTGTTGCGGATCACTTGAGTAGATTGATAAGGGAGGAAGATGATATACCTCTCAATGACGACTTTCCAAGTGAGTATTTGTTCCAACTAAAAGGTATGATTCCTTGGTATGCTGATATAGTAAATTATTTAGTTACAGGAAGTCTACCTAATAGTCTTAGTGCGTCTAGGAAAGCTAAGCTTAAGAGTGAGTCTAAGTACTATGTTTGGGACAAACCTTTTCTATGGAAATATTGTGCGGATCAAGTGATTAGGAGATGTGTGCCTGAAAATGAATTCCAATCTATCTTAACCTTTTGCCATGATTATGCATGTGGAGGACACTTTGGACCTAGACGGACCGCTAGGAAAATTCTAGATAGTGGTTTATATTGGGAGTCTTTATTTAAAGATGCATATCAATTTTGCAAAAGTTGCGAGAGATGTCAAAAGTAGCGTTAACACGCAAGAATGAAATGCCTCAAGTTCCAATTCTTATTTGTGAAATATTCATGTATGGGGTATTGATTTTATGGGTCCTTTGCCATCATCTTCATGGATTTTCTTATATTCTTTTGGCAGTGGATTATGTTTCGAAATGGGTGGAAGCAAAAGCCACCAAAACTGACGACTCTCAAGCTGTTGTAGGTTTTGTCAAAACTAACATTTTTGCTAGGTTTGGAATTCCAAGAGCAATTATTAGTGATCAAGGCACACATTTTTGCAATAGATCGGTTGAAGCTTTGATGAAGAAATATGGAGTGAATCAAGAGTTGCCACCGTGATATCATCCTCAAACCAATGGCCGAAGTCTCCAATCGAGAGGTTAAGTCTATTTTGGAAAAGACGGTGAATCCAGGAAGAAAGGATTGGAGCCTTCGTTTAGATGATGCTCTTTGGGCTTACCGTACAGCGTACAAAACTCCTATAGGTATGTCTCCTTACCGAATTGTGTTTGGAAAAGCATGTCACTTACCGGTGGAAATCGAGCACAAGGCCTATTGGGCGGTGCGGCGATGTAATATGGACTTAGACAAGGCCGGTATGTCGAGATTATTGCAATTGCAAGAGCTAGAAGAATTGAGGTTAGACGCCTATGAGAACTCAAGAATTTACAAGGAGAAATCCAAGATGCTTCACGACAACATGCTTGTTCGTAAGCAATTCGAGGTTGGTCAAAAAGTTTTGCTATACAACTCTCGATTGAAGCTCATGCCTGGTAAGTTTCGTTCTCGATGGATTGGTCCTTTTGTTGTTATTAATGTGTTTCCCTATGGTGCAGTGGAGATTAAGAGCTTGGACTCAGACAAGATTTTTAAAGTGAATGGCCATAGGTTGAAAATCTATCATGAGGGTGAAATTGCTCCATGTCTCATCGGAGTCCATTTAGGTCATCCTCATTATTTGGATACTTGATTCGCTTTGCGACTCTGTCGAGCAAAACGACGTTAAACAATTGCGCTTTTTGGGAGGCAACCCAAATATTTTCTTTATTCTCGCTTTTGAATTTTCATTTCTTTATTATATTTAGTTTTCTTTACTTTCGTTGATTTTATTTTAAGCCTCTAGATGTTCTTTATGAAGAGGACATATCTTGGACTGGAGACTAAACTCAATAAATCGTGCTCGCGCCACTTTTCAGCTTTCCTTGGAACCCTCTCCCTATGCTCGTTCGGGTCCACACCGCTCACATTCAGGGGAGTTTCTTCTTCCCTTCTCATTTACTTTTCATCATTATTATTTTCTGTGAGCTATTTACTTGTTGATACATTGAGGACAATGTATTATTTAGGTGTGGGGGAGGATTTTGGCATGTTCTTAAAATAATAAAATTTTTTTTGTGTTTTAAAGTCTTCCCAACATCTTTGAATACCTTGTAAGCTAGGGATACATCTTTGTTTTGAGTTTTAATGCATGAAAGAAGTAAGCATGAATAGTGTTTTTCTTTAAAATTTTCAATGGTGTCGCATTAATTTGTTGATTGAAAAGTGCACAAGACTTGATGCAAAATAGACACTCTAGTGAGCTTTTGAGCCTAAGAGCAACTTATTACATTTTGCTCCTTTTATTTTTTTTGATTGAGTGTATCAAACTTAGTGTGTTTATTCTAGAACTTGCTTATGAATGTATGTTGAGACCACATTTTTGAATTGATGCTTAAGTGTGATAAGGGCAATTAGGTTCAACCAATGCTTAAACTCTAAAAGACCCACCTTTTATTTTCCCTTAGTTAGCCCCTTTGAGCCTATTTTTCCCTTTCATTTGTTTCTAACACATTGTTTAACCACAAGCCTTCTTGTTTGTTATCCTTGTTTTCTTTCTACCCTATCAAGACAAAAGTGAAATAATTGCATGATAAAAAAAAAAAAAAAAAAAACGAAAAAAAAAAGAGAGAAAAAAAAAGAGAAGAAAAAGAAAAAAAAAAGAAAAAAAAAAAAAATCTGTTGTGAAATTTATTCCCTTGATTGGATGATTGGAGAATTATTTGCAAAAGCAATTGAATTATCAAATTGTTTCTCCAAGTGTTTTAAGTGCTTAAATGTGGGGATAAATTTCATCATTCTAGAAGTATGTTTGTTTATTTTATGAGGTATCATAATCATGCATGTAACTAACTCTTTGTCTTGATCGTTAAACCCTTCATTTTTCCTTCTACCATACCCTTACCTAAGCCCCATTTCAACCCTTGTAAAGTCCCTTTGATTTTTGCATCATATTCATATGCAGTGGTGGAGATTTAAATCATTTGCAAGCCTATGGTAATGACATGCTTCGTTTTGATTTTGAGAGTAAAACACGCACCCAAAACACTTTGAGAGCATTGAGCGAAACCATGCGAGGGTGTTAAGTCTTGCTGCATTTGATTTTGATGAATTGATAAGATGCTTATGTTTTTGGTTACAAATTCTATCCTATGAATGCTTATTCTCTAGATTGTCACTACGATTTGACTCATTGATGTGTGTTTAGCTTTATTGGTATTCTTGGATATTGAATGGGCTAAAGGGAGGATTAGTATGTTGATTTAAGATATGCTTGAGGACAAGCATGGTTTAGGTGTGGGGGAATTTGATAGGTTATAAATAGTCATATTATATTTAGTTTAATTCCCTCATATTTTGATTGATCTCGTGCTAATTTGTGTAAATTATGTTTGATTTGATCTAGGAGCCAAAACATGGAGATTAAGATAAAAAGTGGATAATAATGGCTTTATTTGGGCTTTGGAACGTGGGCCGACCATTGGCTGGAAGGATTCGGTCCTAGCAATCAGAATTGGAGAAGGATTTGGTCTCCTAGCACAAAGAAAAGAAGAAGCCAAGAAGGATTAGGAAAGGGAGCTAGAAGAGGAAAACCAAAAGAAAGAAAAAGGAAGGCCTAGCATTATAAAAGGGGAAGAGTTGGACGTGAGTGAGAGAGGAAGAGAAGTCAAAACGGCTGCAACTTTGTCCTCTTCAATAACTTTTGTTTTGTTTTGCCACCATGAGTGGCTAAGCTTTTAATTCCGGTCCAAGGGTTAATCAAATTCCAGTTGTAGTTTTGTGAGGCTTTGAACTTAACAAGAATTTCTTCAGTCCAAGTAATTTTTATTTTCTTGTTCTTATTTCTATGAATTATTTATATTGATTGAGTTGACGCCTTAATTCAATATTTATTTTTCTAACGCTAGTCATGAGTTTGTGATCCGTAATTGTCATGAATGATTGAATTGAGTAGCAAGGAGTTGGCTCATGTGTGTGTATATTGATGGCCACAATTACATAGCTTGCATGATAGGCTCTAGGGAAATAAAAATACAAATTGATTGAATTGGAGTAATCTGAATTAATTAATCTTGTTTTAGTCATTCTCACCATTCTTAATGCTATCACTTAATTTGATATGGAACGATGATGCCCAGTTAAATTGGTGATAAGTTTGGATTTAGGCGATTGTTTGAGTCTAATATATTAGGAGAATAATTACTTTCTACGGCTTTTCCGATTAAGTAGACTAAGTTCTTGGATTGAGTAATTTATATTTTTGGCCTATGATCAAAAAATTGCAATTGGATGGAATTGACACCCTTGGATTGGAAGTTTGGTAAGATTAATGTTTTCTTTGTTTAATTTTAAATCTTGTTTTATTTTAGTTTATTTTGTTCTATTAATTTCGTGTTGAAGAAAAACTTAAAACCCAGAATTTTGCTAACTGCTTACCACTAACGCCAACCGTTTGTCATATCCAACCGGCAATCACCAAACGGCTGACCGTTTGTGAGCAGAAAGAAGAAATCACGAATTCGGTTTACCGGTTTCACTAACCGGATTGCCGATTAGCTCCAGAACCGAGAATTTGCGCAACCGGCCTTCCGCTTCCATTTTCCGGCTGTCCGGATAACGCGTCGAAAGGAAAAGAACGATTTGGTTCACCGGTTTTCCTTGTCCGCAAACCGAATCCTTCCAACTGTGCCATTCGAATTGACTTTCGGATTTCCATCTTCCGGTTGTCCAAATCGCCCCTTAAAATAAACAGATCAAATTCGGTCTTCCGGATTTTCCCATTACCGGTTAGCCGAATCACGTCCAGAATCGACATAAGCCACAACCGGACTTCCGGATATCTCATTACCGGTCTGCCGGATCGCACCAGAAAGCTCACTACCTGCATTCGGTCTTGGTTTTCCTTAACCGGATAACCGGATAGATTCAGTAAGTAGCCAGAACGCAAACGGTCATCCGGATTCTCGAACCGTTAGCTTAACGCCCGTAAAATCAAACGAGATAAACGTTTGTTTACAATAAACGGTTAACTGCTTTTAAGAGCTTACAAAATCCGAAATTTTCTTGGAAAATTAATTTTTAAACTTTGAGAAAATTAAAATACATAGTTCTCTAGGGATTCGACCTGGTCTCACCATTTCTACAATTTTATTTAGGTGAATCAGCATTTGTTTTTGAGGAGCTTCGACAACCTCCGTCAGGAGGGATCATCCTAACTTTAGCTATGGAAACCAAGGAGGACAACAAAGGCCACCTCTTCAGAACTTCACTAGACCACCTCCAATCCCCACACAAACTCAAGCTCCCAACTCAGGTACGTCTTTGGAAGATATTGTTAAGAATCTTGCTACCAATACTCTTCAACTTCAGCAGGAAACAAGGACAAGCATCCAGAATTTGGGCAACCAAATCACTCAATTAGCCACATCCGTTAGCAAGTTGGAAGCTCAAAATTCTGGAAAATTACCTTCACAACCAGAAATCAACCCAAGAGAGACGGTGCAATATCATCAAGCGGAAAAGAAATTCCTTCAGGATCAACTCCACCCAAAGGTTCGAAATAGCCAAGGGAGATGAAGATGAAGAAGCTCCTCCCAAAACAAGGCGTGGGGTAAAATTCGATCCTCCTTTATCTCTTTCATCTTACACGCCTACACCTCCTTTTCCTAGCAGGTTAGCTAAACCCAAAGAAGATGAGCAAGAAAAGGAGATTCTGGACACGTTTAAGAGAGTGCAAATTAACATCCCCTTATTGGATGCGATCAAACAAATCCCCAAATATGCAAAGTTCTTGAAAACGTTGTGCACCAACAAGAGGAAGATGAAAGCAAAAGGGAAGGTGGAGGTAAGTAAGAATGTTTCGGCAATTTTACAAAAGAATATGCCAGAAAAATGCAAGGATCCAGGTATGTTTTCATTACCTTGTGTGATTGGTGAAAAGAAGGTTGAACATGCTATGCTAGATTTAGGAGCTTCAATTAATGTCATGCCATTTTCTGTTTACCAAGAATTAAAGTTAAATGACTTGCAAAAGACTGGTGTTGTTATTCAATTGGCTGACCGTTCTTATATTCACCCACTTGGGATAGTAGAAGATGTTTTGGTGCAGGTTAATGAGCTTATATTTCCTGTAGATTTTTACATCTTAGAGATGGAAGGTAATCCTTCTTCAAAATCGGCTTCGATTTTGTTAGGGAGACCCTTCATGAAAACTGCCAAAACAAAAATTGATGTAGATGAGGGTACTCTCTCTGTCGAGTTTGATGGAGAGATTGTTAAATTTAACATATTTGATGCTGTGAAACACCCTACTGATGAGCATTCTCTTTGTCAGATTGATGCGATTGACCCTATTGTGCAGGATGTTTTTGCCCAAGGAAGTGTTGGGAATGAGCTAGAATTAGATGCACAATCTAATTTAAAAGGCATTGGATGATTTATTCGCTTATGATCGTGTTCAGCCAAAGACATAAAACAAAGGCGCTTTTTGGGAGGCAACCCAAATATTTTCTTTATTCTCGCTTTTGAATTTTCATTTCTTTATTATATTTAGTTTTCTTTACTTTTTTTGATTTTATTTTAAGCCTCCAGATGTTTTTGAGGAAGAAGATTAACCTCAATAAATCGTGCTCGCGCCACTTTTCAGCTTTCCTTGGAACCTTATCCCTAGCTCATTCGAGTCCACACCGCTCACATCCAGGGGAGTTTATTCTTCCCTTCTCATTTACTTTTCATTATTATTATTTTTGTGAGCTATTTACTTGTTGATACATTGAGGACAATGTATTATTTAGGTGTGGGGGAGGATTTTGGCATGTTCTTAAAAATAATAAAATTTTTGTGTTTTAAAGTCTTCCCAATATCTTTGAATACCTTGTAAGTTAGGGATACATCTTTGTTTTGAGTTTTAATACATGAAAGAGGTAAGCATGAATATTGTTTTTCTTTAAAATTTTCGATGGTGTCGAATTAATTTGTTGATTGAAAAGTGCACAAGACTTAATGCAAAATAGACACTCTAGTGAGCTTTTGAGCCTAAGAGCAATTCATTACATTTTTGCTCTATTTATTTTTGTTGAGTGTATCAAACTTAGTGTGTTTATTCTAGAACTTGCTTTTGAATATATGTTGAGACCACATTTTCGAATTGATGCTTAAGTGTGATAAAGGCAATTAGGTTTAACCAATTCTTAAACTCTAAAAGACCCACCTTTTATTTTCCCCTAGTTAGCCCCTTTGAGCCTACTTTTCCCTTTTCTTTGTTTTCTAACACATTGTTTAACCCCAAGCCTTTTGTTTGTTATCCTTGTTTTCTTTCTACCCTATCAAGACAAGAGTGAAGTCTTTGCATGATGAAAAAAAAAAAAAAAAGAAAAAAAAAAGAAAAAAAAAGGAAAAAAAAAAAGAAAAAAAAAGAAAGAAAAAAATTCCGTTGTGAAATTTATTCCCTTAATTGGATGATTGGAGAATTATTTGCAAAAGCAATTGAATTATCAAATTGTTTCTCCAAGTGTTTTAAGTGCTTAAATGTGGGGATAAATTTCATCGTTCTAGAAGTATGTTTGTTTATTTTATTTTATGTGGCATCTAAATCATGCATGTAACTAACTCTTTGTCTTGATCGTTAAACCCTTCATTTTTCCTTCTACCATACCTTTACCTAAGCCCCATTTCAACCCTTGTGAAGTCCCTTTGATTTTAGCATCATATTCATATGCAGTGGTGGAGATTTAAATCATTTGCAAGCCTATGGTAATAACATGCTACGCTTTGATTTTGAGAGTAAAACACACACCCTAAAACACTTTGAGAGCATTGAGCGAAACCATGTGAGGGTGTTAAGTCTTGCTGCATTTGATTTTGATGAATCGATGAGATGCTTGTGTTTTTACAAATTCTATCCTATGAATGCTTATTCTCTAGATTGTCACTATGATTCGACTCATCGATGTGTGTTTAGCTTTATTGGTATTTTTGGATATTGAATGTTTTGAAAGGAGGTAAAAGGGAGGATTGGTATGATGATTTAAGATATGCTTGAGGACAAGCATAGTTTAGGTGTGGGGGAATTTGATAGGTTATAAATAGTCATATTATATTTTGATTAATTCCCTCATATTTTGATTGATTTTGTGCTAATGTATGGAAATTGTGTTTGATTTGACTTAGGAGCCAAAGCATGGAGATTATGATAAAAAGTGGATAAAAAGAGCTTTGTTTGGGCTTTACAATCATGGGCTGACCGTTGACTTGAAGGAGACGGTTTCCTAGCATTAAGAGGAGAAGAAGCCAAGAAGGATTAGAAAAGCTAGCAAAAGAGGAAAAGAAATCGCAAGGAAAAAGGGAAGAGAGCAAGAAGAGGAAACCAAAAAGAAGACAAAAAGCAAGCATTATAAAAGCACACACAAGTCAAGACAAAAACGTGTGAGACCTTGCTTGGACGTGAGCAAGGAGAAGTGAAGATCTGCTGCAATTTCTTCTCTAAACAATCTTATGTTTTGTTTAGCCACCATGCGTGGCTAAGGTTTTAATTCTGATCCAGGGGTAAATCAATTCCAGTTGTAATTTTGTGAGGCTTTGAACTTAACAAATTTCTTCAATCCAAGTAATTTTTATTTTCTTGTTCTCATTGTCTATGAATTATTTATATTGATTAAGTTGACGCCTTAATTCAATATTTATTTTTCTATCGCTAGTCAGGAGTTTGTGATCCGTAATTGTCATGAACAACTGAATTGAGTAGCAAGGAGTTGGCTCATGTGTGTGTATATTGATGGCCACAATTACATAGCTTGCATGATAGGCTCTAGGGAAATAAAAATACAAATTGATTGAATTGGAGTAATCTGAATTAATTGATCTTGTTTTAGTCATTCTCACTATTCTTAATGCTATCACTTAATTTGATATGGAACGATGATGCCCAGTTAAATTAGTGATGAGTTTGGATTTAGGCGATTGTTTGAGTCTATTACATTAGGAGAATAATTGCTTTCTGCGGGATTCCGATTAAGTAGACTAAGTTCTTGGATTGAGTAATTTATATTTTTGCCTATGATCAAAGTTGCAATTGGATGGAATTGACACCCTTGGATTGGAAGTTTGGTAAGATTAATTTCCTTGTTTAATTTTAAAGTCTTGTTATTTTTATTTTATTTATTTTAATTTCGTGTTAAAGAAAACAATTTGAAAACCCCAAAACCGGACAACCGGATTGCACAACATCCGGCCAACCGAATCAAACCAGAGAAGAGAAGACCCGCAAACGGCTTACCGGATTTCTCACATCCGGATAGCCGGATCGTTCCAGAATAGGGAGAAGTCGCAACCGGTCTTCCGGATTGCCTTAACCGGTTATCCGTTTCAGTTCCAGAATTGCTACTTGCCACATTCGGCTATCCGTTTCTTTCCAGAACCGATACAAACCTCATCCGGTCTTCCGGCTCTCAGTAACCGGTTAGCCGATTAAAGTCAGTAAGTAGACAAACCACAACCGGCCATCCGGTTCCAACATCCGGTCATCCGGATAGATCCCGGAAGAAAAACGGCTATCCGGTTTTCACTAACCGGTTAGCCGGTTTTGAGGAGAATTTTGAAAATCTGATTTCTTGGAAAATTAATTTTGTTTTAGACTTTGAGAGATTAAAATACATAGTTCTCTTGGGATTCGACCTGGTCTCACCATTTCTACAATTTTATTTAGGTGAATCAGTATTTGTTTTTGAGGAGCTTCGACAACCTCCGTCAGAAATCCCAAAAAGAATTGGAGAGATAAACATCGACGGCCGAAGTAGGGGAAAAAGAAATAAAAATTGCACAAATTATGATAATTTTGCTTAACAAAAGTATAAATAGCTATTAAGACAAATTTATAAAGTAAAACTAAAATTTTTAAGTTTTGATGATAAATTTATATAAATAGATTTAATCAGTAATTAATTTGGTGAGTTTAAATATCCTCACTCTTATAACTTAATACACCATAATATAATACAGCTAATACAATGTAATGTAGTATAATTTGACAAATACATCCTTTCAAGCACAATTGTGATCTCAGTCATGCATCATTGCATGATGGTATTTTGTTTACGGGTAAAATGACGAACACTCAATGGAGCAGCGCAACCATATTTTACCATCAACATTGTAAAGCTCACTACGGTTAGGCCTACTGATATATAGTTGTGGCGATGGGATTACTGCCCTTGACCGTCCTCGTATTCATTTGATCAAACTGGCTCTAAAAGTGTTATATATTAAGAACGTTGAGAAATGTAAATTTATGTTATACACTTATGTTGAACCAACTGGATTTGAAATCGAAATCCTATAGATTTTAGATAACCATCCAAAAATTGCATTAAAAACTAATTAAGTTCCAATAACGTACATAGAAATTAAAGAATATCGAGAGAAACCAGATAAGCGTGGCTAGATCCAAAGAATTGGACAAATCAGAATAAATATGAGATTCAAACACAAGATGTTGTTAAAAGAAAAATTTTATCCTGAAATTTTAAGCTATTAAATAATCTATTAATAATTAAAGACAAGTCTTGTTATTTTCAATAAACATACAATCGAAAGATCTTGAAAATTTTATTTTATATTGAAAAATTGTTCAATTTCCCAATATTTTAAGGTTAAGAGTCAAGATACTTCTTCAATAGTTTACGAAGGAAGAACGTTACAGGACAATTCATAGGCTTTGTCCTTTCTCATTAAGTCAATTAAATTTGTTTCGCTTTTTCATTTTTAATCCATTTTGATTCTTGTTTCTTTCATTGTTTGAACTTCAATAATCAAGACCGTCTTGTCATTACCAGCGTACTACTGGGAAAACTACTTTTGGTGATAAACAGGTGGCTGTTGATTTTTTTTTTTTTTTGGGTACAAGTATTTCATGCTTGTATATCATTACTGTTACTTTTGTCCGAAATGATGAGCGTGAGCATGTAAAAGTTCTAAATTTTTTTATTCATAATAAATACAAGTTTTTTTCATTTGATTTTATTATTTGCTATTTGCTACTCCATCTGTACATATGAATTTTGAAAACAAAATTTTATTTGTATATTTTAGATATATAACAATTGGGGGATTGGGTTCTATTAGGAGATGGGAGTCATACGAGCTATTTAGTTAAAACGGGAAAATTTTTTATGTTGAAAACAAAAGATTTATATTTCCAATCCTACTGATATGAATAGGGCGGGGATTGAGATAATAGTAACAAAAAAAAAAAAAATCTATTGAATATAACTTGAAAATCTACACTTTTCAAAGATGAGACCTTTATCCTGCACCTAAAGAGGTAGCTTCTCTCACTAATATTTGGGATATATACTCCAGTCTACAATACAAATGTACTATAGTCTTAAATAAAAGAAAATGTTTAGTAATTTTTTTAAAAAAATATTTATTTTATAAGTTTCTTTGAGTTGAAAACAACCTTTTAAGTAGGGGTTACTTTTTAAAAGGAACTTAAAAAAAAATCTACTAAGAAATTAATAATACTTTTAATGTCCATACTATGACCTTAATAATTTAATAACAAGAAAATTATATTTGATTACAACCAGTACTAATCATGGTAAGGAATAAAGTAATGTCTATTTCGATAATTTTATAATAAAAAAATATTTTAACATTAAAATTTATGAAACACATGTACTTTATTTTTGAAACTCATAATACTCTTAACAGCATATTTTACCAAATACTTAATTATTTTATTGTTGAGTAACCTATTTCAACACACGAAAAAGAAGCTTATTTCTAAAAGCCACAAGAATCTCTAAGTCTCCCTCAGTTTTGTATTATTGCTTGAGCATGTTTTATTTAGAGTGCGAGACGTCGAATATGAGTGAAATACTTCAATCACCAAAGCCTGCCGCGACAATCCAGCCGTGGGCCTCGCCCGTCAGGGCAAATTGGTCAAGAATCGCCACCAGATATGTAATCAAATCTACATTACCGCATTATCAACCATCAAGCGCCAACCTAACTTCTGGAAATCACAAGATCAACAACTAACAATATTAAACAAACAATTCTTACGCTACATAGAGAAAAGAAGACAATGTTAATGTGCCCAATCATGGCCATTGTTGTCAACAAAATAAACGTGAGATTGGGAGAAACGAAGGAAAGAATATATTTTTCCAACTGCACAGGGAATGGTTTAACACAAACGTGAAAGAGGTCATCATCGTGTTGCCATTTTGGCAAAAAAAATGACAGAAAAAATAAAATTATGTGCAAAATTCAACTTCTTACAAACCTAACTCAATACGAAAGGTCTCATAAACGGGTCTAATTTTAAGTTAATGTAACTTTGTTTAGTGGCTTGAGGTAATTAGAGTTTTGTTTTAAAGGTCTAAGGAGGCATACGCAGCCTAAGAGCACTTATTTGAAAATGTACATCAACATTTAAGGATTCAAAAGACACTTCAATTAAAATTCTTCAAATAAAAAATAATTCTCTTTTTTTAAATTTAGAGAGTTACTTTCTCCTTCTTTAATTTATATTTTATTACTTTTTACTATAGAAAGAAAGAGAAGTGTTTTAATTACTATTGACTTTTAAAAAAATAATTATTATTTGATTAAAATAATGTTAACTTATTGCTATTTGAAGAATCTTTTAGAGAATAATATATTTTTTCATTCTTCTATTTACTACATAAAAATAAATAAATAAATATTTATAAAATAAAATTTATAAAATTTTTTAGAAATACTCTAATATTTAATAAGCTATTTATTCTATTCTTGATGAATGAAAAGTGGGCAACTTGCATTGCAAATTAGTCAAACTTGTAATGGCAGGCACTTTGGAGGATAAAGGCAACTCAAATCCATTAAATTCTCTTTCTCGATCTTCTAAATGATTAATAGCGAAGCTAAGAACGTATAGTTCAAATCGATAGTCAAGTTAATTAATCGAGCTAATCTCGTGGGCAGCTTTGAGTTGATTAAAATCCTTGCTTAAAATTTTGAGATTACAATTTTCATTGCACCTAATGGTTGACCGCAGCGAATTATAAACTCGTTGACTTTTTAATTACACTTTTTTAATACAACATTAATGGACAAAAGAATCGTTACATCACTAACCAAAAGGAAAAAAATAAATAAATAAATAAAGAGATTATGTGTCAGCATCCACATCAGTAGTTGAACCAATTCCCACTTGCAACCATGGAGATGAACCTCCACTTATGTTCATGTCCTTTAGTTCACTTAACTTTGCTAACTTCAACTTACTGTCCGCTTCATCATCGACATTACTATTTTGGATTGAAGTAGTACAATTAATTTCTTGATTGTGTTGATGATGATCAATATGTTTTTCTTTAGCATCAACGCCCATCCAAGGCTGTAAATAAATATCTGTTGAAACTTCCATGCTTGCATGTTCCCTTCGGCCTCCTCTAGCATGGTCATCTTCGGGAGCTGGAAGATTAAGATCAAGTTTGAGATCAAGGGGGTCAGATCACAAAAAACCTTGTTCCTTACTCAAGTTGATTATGTAAAGAGAGTGCTCAATAGGTTCACCATGGACAGTGCTAAACCTGTAATGACACCTTTGTCAGCTCATTTCAAGCTCTCTAAGCTTCAAGAACCAACAACTGATGCTGACATAGAGTACATGAAGTGGATTCCCTATTCTAATGCAGTGGGGAGTATTATGTATGCCATGGTCTATTCCAGACCTGACATAGCACATGGTGTTGGGGTAGTCAGCAGATTCATGGGAAATCCAGGCAAGGAGCACTGGCATGGAGTCAAGTGGATACTGAGATACCTTAAGGGGACTTCTAATCATGGCATTCTGTTTGGAAAAGTCTATGGAGCCTCCTGTGAAGTTGCTGGTTTTGTAGACTCAGACTATGCAGGTGACCTGGACAAAAGAAGGTCCATAACTGGATTTGTGTTTACCATGTGTAGAGGTGCTATTAGCTGGAAGGCTTCACTGCAATCAGTTGTTGCTCTCTCAACAACTGAAGCAGAATACATTGCTCTTACTGAGGCAGTAAAAGAAGCAATCTGGCTAAAGGGCTTAGTCACCGAGTTGGGGTTCAAATAAGAGACAGTAACAGTTAGCTGTGATAGCTCTAGTGCTATACAGTTAAGCAAGAATCCCAAATACCATGAGAGAACTAAGCATATAGACGTGAGGCTACACTTCATAAGGGATGAAATCAGTAGTGGTGCAGTAAGTGTTGTCAAAATACCTTCTGAGGTTAATCCAACTGACATGCTCACTAAACCACTACCAGCAGTCAAGTTCATGAGTTCCTTGAACTCAATTGGACTTGGTAACTTGTGACCTAAGGTTTCAAATGCTGAAACAGAGGTGGAGGAAAGCTTTGAATCAGAATAAACTAAGGTGAAGATTTGTGAAGCTGTTAGTTTAATTATGTTATGATGACATGGCAAGCTGAGCTGGTGAGGTGGGCCTGCTGTTTGTTAAAGCTGTTACTATCAACAACTTATTCCAGAAACAGAGGCATGCATATATATAAGAGCTGGTTTGTGGCAAGAATAGGGTAAGATTTTAAAAGAGTTAAAGTGAGAGATAGAAAATACTGTAAACAGGAGATTTAATCTCTGCACTCCATAGATTCTTGGTGTAATCATCATCTTCAATAAAGCTTTAGCCTCCTGCTGGTTTTCAGTCGTGGATGTAGGTACTTTGGTACCGAACCACGTAAACTCTTTCTCTGTGTTTTGTTATCTTTTATTGCTTCCTGGTTCTTGTTAGTTCTTGATTGGGATTATTTGTTTCTGATTATTGTTCTTGGGCTGTTCTGAGTTGAGTCAATTGGGTTAGTTGGTTCTTGGAGTTGCGTTTGTAGATTACTCATTAACATATTAAAAAAAAAAAAGAAAACAAAATCACGTGATATTGCTTCATTTTCTTTCTCTTTCACTGGATTTCTTTATTTCAAGCATCAAAATCAAAAAAATTATGTAAAAATTATGTAGCACAGTCCCACCATCTTATAAAGGTAAGAGTTACAATCACCTTAAATTAGAAAATAAATGCCTTTGACATATATATACCATGATTTGAGAAATATAGAAGAGAGAAATTTTAAAGAATGGGAAAATAATGAAAAGGTGAAAATTAGAAAATACATGCCTTTGACATATATATACATGCCTTCAAGTAAGTACTTACATGCCTTTTGAACTCTTTAATAAAATGGTTATCAATTGTCTTCTAATAAATATACTTGTCCCCATACTTTTGTATGCAATTTGTTGAGTTAAAATGTCATATTTTCTGCCGCATAAAGATCATAATATTATCTATTTAAGATATGATGATGCCATATTCAAATTGGATGAGGCTGCTGTCATGGATTAACACATATAATTTTTCTTATGCGACTTGAAGGAGTGATTGGTGTGGCTGCAAGCGCATATTGCAAAGAAAGATATGTTCGTCAATTATTTTAAATAGTTTTTGATAGAAATACTTAATTAGTAACTTGTAATTAATTACAATGAAAATTTATTGTTAAACAGTTAAGATGAGCAGGGTGTTTGAAGAATTCAGCTTGGTGTTCAATCAAATATCTGAATGGAGACTTGATGACAGGGGACTTGTAATTCAAAATCCTGCAACTTAACAATTCAGAAGAGGACCCTTTTGTGATGATCAGTTGGCAAGACAATCGGAGGTTTGAAATTGAAGCACATAGGTTGCAATGCATGCTCAAGAAAGAACAAGAAATCATTGAGTTAATAGTCTTGAGTCAACAACAGAGTCTTCATTCAAATCAATGGTCTTCTATGAAAATGGTGTGATGTTAAGCTGCATTATAATGTATTGTAATTATCATTGGGATTCAGGATATATCGTTATATCCAAAATCCTGGAGTCCATGACAATAATTGTAAGCAAACAAAATGATGATTAGCGCTGATAGAAACAGAGTAAATTGCCGTTGGTTTATTTTAAAAAAATAATAATAATAAGTGAATAAATTGGTACTACATTTATCTTGTTTCTATTAGCATTTTCTTTTTTCTTTTTTTTTTTTTAAACAAAGTAAGCTTCATTCTTAGGCCCCGTTTGAGATTGTTGCGCGCTGCTTATATAATTATCAATTGTTATTGGGCTGACGAAATCATCATAGACAAAAGTCAGTTTACAGTGGTACTTAATAATGAATTCAATTGTTATTGCGTTGCTTATGCCCCCATGAACTGAATCGAATGCTCTCACAAATTATATATTCCACTTATGTTTCTTTACAGTTTCTTATTTCTTCCCCTTGATTCTTGTACGTTGTTTTAAGGATTCCTACTATACTTGCCAAAATAGAGAGTAATGATGAGAAACGCTGAAATTGG
Organism: Citropsis articulata; assembly: GCA_030449925.1. Lineage (NCBI taxonomy): Eukaryota > Viridiplantae > Streptophyta > Magnoliopsida > Sapindales > Rutaceae > Citropsis > Citropsis articulata. The sequence goes on from JASUUH010000160.1 coordinate 10,039,693, forward strand.
CCATGGCAGTGAAAATGCAATGTAATATTAATGTGCGTTAGTAACACGTTTGTTATATTATAAAGTCGGCTGGGTCTTGTTGAATGTGATGGTATGTGATGATGCGTTTGGAAAATTGATAAAAATTAGGATAGAAAAGCATTGGGTGATATTCAAGTCAATAGTCTTCTCTGAAAATAATATTTAAGTCTTTGATCATCATCATTATATGTCACCATCATAGAAATTTATCAAATTTAATCAATAAACAGTTTCAATACAGTAAGAACAAATTCTTGTTGTAATGGGTTAATAGCAGAGCAGAATTTGACTGCTTTTATTGTTGTAATGGGTTAATAGTATAATTGAACTCTAACCAGAGTATATAAACGCATAGCTCGACGATGGTCTAAGTAGAACCACATACAAGTTTCTTAACAGTCAGGAAGTTGAAGAAACCATGTTCCCACGACCTATTCAGCATTAAAGTTCCGCAGGCTCCTCAGAATCCAACAAAGAAACCAAGAATCGAGCTCACATAAAATCCGAGCCTTATAAGCAGATCGTCCTCATCTTCTAGAGTGTCTGAATCATCGTCTGTGCCTGGACTTGGAGTTGATTCTTCATCCAGAAACTTATTTGCGAGTGGAAGGCCACAAAGTTCAAGATTTCCAGCGTACACTGAAGCATTGAAGCTCTGGAGCTGAGTGCCTGATGGGATTTTTCCTGGCAAGTTGTTGTACGAGAAGTCCAAGACACCAAGACCACTTAACTGAGGGAGGCTAGATGGAATACTTCCGGTGAACAGATTTCTAGACAAATCCAGGAAATCCAATGATGTTAACTCACCAATATTCGGAGTGATTGGTACAGTTAAATTGTTTCTTGAAAGGTTTAAGGCAATCAACCCCACAAGATCCATAATCTCTTCAGGAATTGCTCCATCTAATTTGTTACTCGAAAGGTCAAGGGGACCTTACAAGTCCCAAAGTACTTTTGTACTCATTTTCACTTCCTTTCCAAGTCAACAGTAAATTGACCAAATATTTATAGTAATTTCCAGTTGGGGCAACAACGATGGATTTGACGAACCCGATGGTAGGATTGGGACTTCTTTCAAGGGTCATCGCTGAAAAATTATTGAAACACTTTGGTATCTTTCCCGATATAATGTTTAAAGAAATATCCAAGACTTGAATAAATCCCAGATAGCACAATTGATAAGGTATATTTCCATGAAATTTGTTAGATTTTAGGCCAAGAACAAACAAATTTTGTAGACTTTCCCCTATCCACGTTGGTATCTCACCAAAAAATGCATTCTTCCCGAGATCCAAAACTCTCAGTTGGGAGCAATTCCTTAAAGATGAAGGCAATTCCCCGGTTAATCTATTGTTGCGTAAATTCAGTGCCCGGACGTTATTTAGGAAACCCATCGAGTCCGGTATTTTTCCTGAGAAGCTATTATTTGCCAAGTTAAGAACGAATAGGCTATCAAAGTGCAACCAACAATCGGGAAGCCCTCCAGACAATAAGTTACTCGAGAGATCTAAAAAGTTCCATGTGTTTTCACTGATAGAACATAAGAAAGTAAATGACCCTGAGAACTTATTTTTTGAGAGATTTAAGAGAGATGAATTTGAAGGAAGTGGTGGAATTGAGCCCTCAAAAGTGGTTTGAATTGATGTTTATACTAGTACCACCAATAAGAGTACCATCAAACCTTAAAGACAAATCATGAAGTTTACCCTTGATATGATTGTTAGAGAGATTTAAGTAAGAGAGTTTTCTGGACAAATCCCAGAACCAATCAGGAATAGTGTCTGAGATTCCAACATTGGAGATGTCAAAATGCACAAGCTGATTTTGAGTTTGAAGCCATTTTGGAAAATGAGGTCCCATCTTGCAAGAGGCAAGACTTAACCATTTCAGTTGAAAAGGAGGAACCCAATCATGGCTCAATTTCAAAGTCAAAGAGTTCTCATTCAAGTTCAACATCTGCATGTTGGACATATTGGAAAAAAAAGTCTCCGAGATAGCACCTGTGAATGAATTCCTATCAAGTGCCAGAGCCTCGAGCTTCGACAACTGGCCGAGGCTCTTGTCTATTGTTCCATTTAAACGATTAACTTCAAGCTTCAATGCTACCAGGGATGAAAATCCCTCAAGATGAGGTACTGGCCCCGTGAAGTCATTATATCGTAAATATTGCCGCTCTAGTGAATTGACCATGCATCCACCGGACAGATTTTGAATTACCTGCGAGAATTGTCCACTGAGTTTGTTGAAACTCAAGACTAACTCTTTTAAGCTACACATGTTGTTGAATTTGGATACAGCAGAAACGAAGAAGAAGCTTCAAGAAACAACAAGAATGAGAACCAATTTGAAAGATCCGAAAAACCAGTTCGCAATACACTAACCCAGACTACACAATTCAAGGGAAAAACTGGCACTCTTTTATTACTCAATCTGAATACAAATCTGTCAACTCTTGTAAAAGAGATTACAAGCTTTTAAAGAAGACCAGAATCACAGCATTTGAACGAAAAACGAAAGAGAAAATTGTCATACACCAGACGTTATGCACCAGCTCTGCTTATAAAGCTGATTCTGGTAATTTTCCAGAACCAACTCAACAAACATAACGAACTTAGGCCACGTCAGAAATGAGATTGCAAACGGACCCTCAAACTGTAGTCAATCTGCACAAAGACCACAAAAGTCTTCACTCTTTGCGTTTAACCCCTCAAAAATAACAGACTCTGATTCCTTTCAATCTCCACCTTGCAGATCTGATTCGGTTTGAGTCTTGACCACAAAAGCTACTTCAAAAAACCCTTTCAGCACACAACCTTTAAGCACACAGCTAATACTTAACTAATTCAAAAAATCACCGAGAATTTTCCATGATCCCAATCAAATCTGCACAAAACTTGAACTTTGCAGTGGGAATGACTTTTGTAAGAGCATTTGCAGGATTAACATCAGTGTGTATTTTGGACACTGACACAGCACCTTTAGCCACTTCATCTCTGATGAAATGTAGCTTAACATCGATGTGCTTTGTCTTCTCATGATAGACCTGATTCTTAATGAGATGGATGGCACTTTGATTATCACAAAAGATGGTAAAAATCTTCTGTCTCAACCAAAGTTCATTAAGAATCCCACTAAGCCACTTCCCTTCCTTCACGCCTCACGTAAAGAATAAACTCATCAGAGATGACAAAGCAACAACAGGCTGAAGAGTAGCTTTCCAACTGATCAGGCAACCTTTCACCATGAACAAGTAGCCTGAGATTGACTTTCCTCCATCAAAATCTCCAGCAAAATCTGAATCTACATACCCCACCACACTATTCTAACCCTGCTTAGCTCTTCCATACATCAAGCCATGATTAAGGGTACCTTTAAGGTATCTCATAATCCATTTTACAGCAACCCAGTGCTCCTTTCCAGGATCACTCATGAATCTGCTAACAAGACTAACAGCATAGGCAATATCAGCCCTAGTACATACCATTGCGTACATAAGGCTCCCAACTGCCTGTGCATATGGCACTTCACTCATCATAAACTTGTCTTGACTTGTAACAGGTGCTTGCAATTTTGAAAGTTTAAACTGGGACCCTAATGGAGTTAGAACAGACTTTGCATTCAACATGTCAAATCTGTCAAGGACCTTTAGAATGTACCTCTCTTGACTGACAAAAAGAGTTCCAGCACCTCTGTCTCTTATGATGTCCATCCCAAGTATCCTCTTAGCACATCCTAAATCCTTCATTTCAAATTCTGCATTTAGCAGGTCTTTGAGCTTCTTGATCCCACTCATATCTTTGCTAGCAAGTAACATATCATCAACATAAAACAGAAGATAAACAACTCCACCTGAACTTGAGTTTCCAAAGTACACACAACTATCATATTTACTTCTGAAATATCCATTTGAAACCATGAAATCATCAAACCTCTTATACCATTGCCTTGGGGACTGCTTCAATCCATAAAGAGATTTGTTTAAATGACATACATGATCTTCCTTTTCCTTGACTTCAAAGCCCTCTGGCTGTGTCATCAATATTTCCTCCTCAAGCTTCCCATGTAGAAAAGCAGTCTTCACATCCATCTGGTCAAGCTCCATATCTAGCAAAGCTACCATTGACAGTAGCATTCTTATGGAGCTGTGTTTAACCACAGGTGAAAAAACCTCATTGAAGTCAACACCTTCCTTTTGTGTGAACCCTCTAGCAACCAATCTAGCCTTGAATCTTAAAGCCTCAGCTCCTGGAATTCCCTCATTTTTCTTAAAAATCCATTTACAACTTACTAACCTTTTGTTGCCTGGATTTGGAATAAGAGTCCAAGTTTTATTCTTTGTTAAGGAATTCATTTCTTCTTCCATGGCTTTGATCCAGTTGCTGCTGTCACTGCTTTCTATAGCTTCTCTGAAGCTTGATGGTTCTTCAATAGTTATATCTTCTGCAATGCTGAGTGCATAAGCAACCATTCCAGCATATGCATACCTAGAGGGTGGTTTAATCTCTCTTCTAACTCTGTCCCTTGCTAGCTGATATTCTTGCAGCTCAGGTGCTGAAGTGCTGGAGTTATCTACTTCAGATACTTCTTGAAAATCTTCTGTTGTACCCTCATCTTGACCCTCACTGTCACTGCTACTAGTTGACTCCACCTCAACCCTGGAATTCTTTTCTGCTGCAGTATAAGGGCTGAAATTAAAGACAGTGGTGTCTTTATCTTTCAGCATAGCTTCCTCATGAAATGTTACATATCTACTGATGATACATTTATGATCAGCTCCACACCAAACCTTATACCTTTTAACTCCCTCAGGGTATCCAACAAACACCCCTTTCAGAGCCCTTGAATCGAGCTTCCCTTGTTTAACATGCACATAAGCTTTACATCCAAAGATTCTCAGGTGTTTGTAATCTGCAGGTTCACCAGTCCAGACTTCTTCAGGAGTCTTAAACTTGAGAGATGCAGGGACTCTGTCACCATAATAACAAGCTAGAATTCTGACCTCGTAACTTGGAGTTTATTAGTAGACACCTAGTCTTATCAATCAGGGTTCTGTTCATCCTCTAACCCATTTCTTGAGGGTGAACTGATCTTGTCTAGTGATTCCATGCTTTTGACAGTGATCATCAAACTCTTTGTTGCAAAATTCGAGCCCATTATCAGTCCTCAATGTTTTCAGCTTGATTTCAGTCTGATTTTCAACCAGAGCTCTCCATATTTTGAACTTCTCAAAGGCTTGATCTTTAGTTTTGAGGATGTACAACCAGAACTTCCTTGAAAGATCATCTATGAATGTCACAAAGTATCTGCCACAACTTAAGGATGGTACCTGAGCAGGCCCCCATAGATCTGAGTGTACATAATCCAATACATTCTTGGATTTATGTTGCCCTTTTTCAAATTTCATTCTATGAGCCTTTCCAAAGATACAGTTTTCACAGAACTTCAGCTCATCAACCTTATCTCCACACAACAGCCCTTTCTTACTTAATTCTTGTAAGCCCTTGGCACATTGGCATTCATGTGCCCAAGTCTTAGATGCCATAACTTGGCCTTATCTATATCAGAAACAACATGCAATGCAGACAATGCAGGCACTGATGACCCTTCCAACACATATAGTCCATTCTTCTTGACCCCCTTCATTACTATACTGGAATTTTTCATTATCTTTAAGCCTCCATGGTCTGACTTAAAGATATAGCCAGAACTGCTAGCATGCCTAAGGAGATTAAATTCTTCTTTAATCCTGGTACATGCCTAACGTGTTCTAGAGTCCTTGTGGTTCCATCATACATTTTGATTTTAACACCAATACCCACAATTTTACAAGCATTGTGGTTTCCCATCAAGACCCTACCTCCATCTATAGTTTCATACTCATGAAAAAAGGTTTTATCAGGACTCATATGGAAAGAACATCCAGAATCAAGGACCCACTGACCTTCTATCTTTCCATTTGATGCCACCAGTAGATCTGCACTTTGATAGCCTCCATCAGATGACTCATCTGATGCCACAGCAGCATCACCAGATATTTCTTCGTTGTCTCTCTTTTTCTCATAACAATCTCTGATATAATGGCCTGACTTCTTGCAGTAGAAACATTTTCTTCTTTTCATCTTTTCTTTCTCGGACTCATCCTCTTTCTTGGGCTGATTCTTGTTCTTCTTTTTCTTCTTATCTTTCTTCTTTTCTGCTTTTGCCACCAACCCCTCACCAGGGTTTTGATCCAGATCTCCTGAGCTCCTCTGAATTTCTTTTAAGCACAGGGAGGCCTTCACATCTTCTAAGGTGAGAGTTGTTCTACCATATAACATGGTATCAACAAATCCTTCATAACTCTTTGGTAGTGAGCTCAACAAAAAGAAGGCCTTATCTTCATCACTTATCTTGATGTTTTCTACTCCTTCGAGATCAAGAATGATCTTGTTAAAAACATAAATATGCTCCTGCATAGACAACCACTCTCTCATTGAAAAAGTATACAACTTCTTCTTTAAGAAAATTCTGTGAGCAAGTGATTTCTTCATACATAAGGCCTCTACCTTGTTCCAGATCCCAAGAGCTGTTTTCTCATCTGAAATTTCCCTCAAGATTGAGTCACTAAAACTCAAGATCAAGGTACTGTGGGCTCTATTTTGGATCTGCCTCAATTTTTCATCAGATTTAGAACCTCCATCAGTTTCTAGATCTTCTTCTTCTAGGGCTGATTCTAGTCCTTGATGGACAAGAAGAGCCCTCATTTTCATCTTCCAAAGTGAGAAATCACCACCAATGGTGAATTTCTCAATTTCGGGCTTTGGAAGTGACATTACTCTGATCCCCCTAGGGCTCTGATACCAACTGTTGAATTTGGATACAACAGAAACGAAGAAGAAGCTTCAAGAAACAACAAGAATGAGAACCAATTTGAAAGATCCGAAAAACCAGTTCGCAATACACTAACCCAGACTACACAATTCAAGGGAAAAACTGGCACTCTTTTATTACTCAATCTGAATACAAATCGACTCTTGTAAAAAAGATTACAAGCTTTTTAAGACCCGTAATCACAGCATTTGAACGAAAAACGAAAGAGAAAATTGTCATACACCAGACGTTATGCACCAGCTCTGCTTATAAAGCTGATTCTGGTAATTTTCCAGAACCAACTCAACAAACATAACGAACTTAGGCCACGTCAGAAATGAGATTGCAAACTGACCCTCAAACTGTAGTCAATCTGCACAAAGACCACAAAGTCTTTCTCTTCGTTTCGTTTAAACCTCAAACTATCAAAGAGCCAAAGACTTTTAAGAGAAACCATGTGTTGAAAAGCCTCTAGAATTGAACCTCGTAATGAATTAGAGCCAAGGTTAAGATGTTGAATATTCCGACTAAGATTGAAAAGCCAAGGGTCTACTGATGAAGAAGAGAGATTGTTGTCGGAGAGATCAAGGGTCTGAATAGACGTACTCAAATTGAAGTGCCAAATAGACGAATGATTGATAAGTGGAAGAGCACATGAGTGTAGGACTAATGTTTTTAGGGAACGGAGCTTGGCAACTGCTTGAAACCAATCACCAGATTTAGTGAGATTAATGCAACTCAGGTCAAGGTGTCTTAAAGAAAAAAGATGAGAAAGCCACTCTAAGCTTCCCACACTAAAAAAACTAGAGTTTTCTAGGTCGTGATATTCCAATCCTGGAAGGTTCCGAAATTTAAGAGGGAGTTCTAAATGTTTGCCACAAGAGAGATTGAGGTACCTCAATTTGCTGAGGGAACCAATGAACTCGGGAACTGGGCTTCCACCGAAATCATTGTTACTAAAGTCCAAGTGTCTTAAATCATGCAATTTAAGCAAAGCAGGACTAATTTCACCTTTCAAGACCTTCCTCGGAGCGTTTTCCTTGTCGGATGTTTGAAGATTAAACACCTTGACCTGGCCAGTTGTGTTGCTACAGTAGACTCCTCTCCATTTATAGCAATCTCTTTTGTCATCTTCTCTTCCCTAGGAAGACAGAACGCCTTGTTCATCCGCCATGCTCTGTTTAAAAGTGAGAAGCACTTCTCTCTCTTCATCGATGCACCTTATTATTAAGTTGTTAGAATCAGCAATTGTGGGCTTCAATTGAAAAAATATCACAGAAAGCAAAGCTATATTTTCAAATAGAAGGAACAATTTGGATGACATTATAATTATCATTAGCTTTGAGGATTTGTTGTTATATCGAAACTACTGGACTCCATGCCAATTTATACTGCTGTGTATAATCTGCATCAATTATTGAAGCCAAGAAAAGTCTTCAGTCTGAGCGTTGATTATGTGTTAAGATATGACAGTTTGAGAGATGATTAAAGCCAAGAAAAGTCACCGGCGAATCCCAAACACACAACAATTCAAAGCATGGATAAAGGGAGTCATACAATCAACATCCATGTAATCTTGCCGTGGAGAAATGGTAAACACAGAAAATGATGACAAAGCCTCATAGAAACAAAACAAAACCGGTGTTGGTTTACCCAAACAAAATAAAACACATTTTATTGAAAATGAGAGAATTTATTAATGCTTTCCTTCTATATTTAGTGAGCTGTTGACTGAATTGAAAAAATCATGGCCAAAACCACTTGATTACTGCAGTGGCCGAGCATCGAGCTCCTCTGTTTTCTCTATCTTCGGAGCTCCACTGTTAAGCCACGTCGAAAGCATTCAAATTGCTTTGCTCCTAAATCTGTACCTTAATTAGTAGCAGAACAACCAATGGTGATTGGTTAAATGTCTAAAATCTATAGATACGTCCTCTTTCACAATCTGTCTTTATTTTATTAATATGTCCACAAAAGAAAGATTAGGGAAATTGTTTATCCTTATCGTGCATGTTTTCTTCTTAGCTAGGGCCGCCATGATTGTATATTGACTTTGAACAATTGGTCCCCTTCCGAAACTGAAGCTGTGTTTATGTATGATGTGTACCATCTAAATGATTTTTGTAATATTCTTAATTGGTGTGATTTGTGTACATGCTTCATTTAAATTAATTTTCCACAGACTTTGTTGCCATTGAAATTAGAAATTCCCAAGCAAGGACCAAACGTAATTGTCCGCTGACTTTGAACGGTTTGCTGTTGACTTTGCATATATCTTCTCGACTATTTTTTAGGTTCTATTTTTAAAATTTTTTTATCTTTTTTTTTATTATTGTTGAAATTCAAGAATTAAAGATGCAATAAATTTTGATTCCTTTTATATATCTCATATCGACAAAGTACAGGAGAAATGCTGGGTTTATAAGGGGTGATCCGCACCTTTATTGATAAGAGGCGTTTTGGGGTGTATAGATGCCACAAGAAACAAAACCGCGCGGCCTTATTAAGGCTCAAAACGGACAATATCTTACCAGATGTGGGTTGGGTCATGACATAAACACCATTCTCATGGAGCATTCTGTTGTGAAAAATTTTAATACTCGCAAGTGCACGAATCTAGAGATATAGTAGCAATAATGAGGTCGAACCCATAGGGATTGTTATAAATTGAAATGTCTAATTTAAATCTAAAATTAATATTAATTCTAACCTAGTTGAGCAAATAGAATTTTTAAGAAAAATAAAACTAATTAAAACAAGAAAACTATTAAGGCAAATGAGAATTCAATAAGGCAAAGATTACCAAGGTTTCAGAATCCACCACTATTCAACTAGTAATTATCTAATTATTAATTAATCCCCAAGTTTAGAGTGACAACTCGAAATCAATCTATGTCATCTCGTGGATATAACAATTAAGCCCAATTAAAATCAATCTTGTGTAGGTAATTTTTCTGCTTAATATTATGACATCTAAGAATCCCATGTGAACATATTAATAACAAAGAGTTAAAGTTTTTCTAAGCACTCTGTGCAAATAATTTAATAAAAGACATAGAATCAAAGATAATCATGTATAAATTTCATAGATCTAAACATAGATTTAATCAAATATTTATCCTAACAATCAATAATGCATGATAGAATTGATGAAAAGATTTAATAACAGCCAACTAATCATGTGAAATAAGAACCATAAGTATTAAAACACGTACGTAGGGAATTAATTAAATAAAAAGATAATTATTTCATTGAATAGGATTTCATCCTTAATCTCAGTATAGGAAAATTAGTTAGACATAATTAAATTGGGAGCAATAAAAAAAATAGACCCAGCCATGAAAGCCAAGGCTCAACTGCCGATTTTGTTCTGCGGAATTGCGTCTGCTTTCCTCCTCTGGCCGCTTCCCCCGCTTAAAAGTTGGAAGGAGGTATCTAAAAGTCAATTTCAACACCAATGATGTGTAATTCCACATCATTGAAGGGCAAGTCAGAAATTACTGGACTGGACGCGTTTACGTGGACGCAACACTTGATGTCAGTCCCGAAGCCACAGAAAAATAATTAAGAAGGTCAACTTATTAACAGGTAAATAATTAATAATTTAATTTAATAGATTTATTTTTTTTATTTGAGAAAAAAAACTGCAAGGAGAAGAAAAGACGCTGGACAACAGTTGATTATTGTTTCTAGATCCTCATAATTAAATGAACATTATTCTAACAAATATTATTTAAAAAATCTGCTCCTAATAAATATTCAAAGACAAATTTATCTCTAATTTGTATTTTTGATGGAAGAAAAATGAGATCCTAGACGAGTTCAAACTCACACCCTTTAAAGAATAAGCATTACATTATATGTAACTTATATCAACCCAAGAATTATGCCAAATAACTCAAGCATTGTTTGATTACAGTTACAAACTCTTGTAGAAATTTATCTTGTATAAAATGATATGGTATCAATTCATTGGTTGAATAAAAATATAAAATAATAAAAATAAAACATGCGGGCCAAGAGATATTTAATTCAACTAATTTTATCGTGCCACATCAGTTTGTACAAGATAAATTTATACAAGAATTTATAGCTATATCATTACTCTATATATAATGTTACTTAACCATCCCCATTTTAAATTGATCCAACAAATCCGACATTTCACATCAACTCCATATAGTAAGCAGGCCAAAAGTCCTAGAGACTATTTTGTGGAAATCTTTATCAACTACCCATTTGAGAAGGGTGTTTACACATAAACAAACCACTCAAGTATGAATGGAAACCAAGTCCTTGGAACATAATTGCATCACACGCAGCAATTACATCACTTGGAAAACCTCATGACATTACATAATAAGAGAAAATCTTCCACAAGTAAATGCACCACGGATCTGCTTATATAGTGCATCCGCTGCACCGTACATTCACATCCTTTTTTTTAATTACTAATTAATTGCCATAAGAAAACCAAAAGAAAAGAAAAGAAAAGAAATGTGCATAAAATTTAATTTGACAATAAAACAGCCGCGTTCTCCAACCCCCCCCCCCCCTCCCCCAAAAAAAAAGCAAAAAGAGCATAAATTCCATTTTGACAATCATATCCTGATATCCATAACCTCAACTGGGGAAAGGAAAAAAAAAACTCCATCATAAAGAAATTTCATTTGACATATTATCATTTATCACTACTAGAAAAATAGTTTTTACTGACACTTAGTTTGTGACACTTTATTAAAAAGTATCAGTATTTTCATACATATGAGCCATTTTCCGTGTTTAATATATAGGTATCACAAATTAATGATATTACGGTGTCTGAAATTTAGACATCAGAAATCTCTGACACTAATGTATTGACAGAGTTGTCGAAGCTCTTCAAAATAAATACTGATTCACCTAAATTAATTTGTAGAATTAGTGGAACCAGGTCGAATCCCAAGAGAACTATGTATTTAATTTCTCAAAGTTTAAAACAAAATTAATTTCCCAAGAAAACCGGATTTTCGAGCTTTCTGCTAATAATCGGTGAACCGTTAGTGGTTAACGGTGAACCGTTTATTTGGTGAATTTTTCTGGGAGTTAACCGGCTAACCGGTTAAGGAAAACGGAAGACCGTTTACGGGTTGTGACCTTTCTGGAATTTATCGGCTAACCGTTTAAGGAAAACGGTAAGCCGTTTGCAGGTGGTAACGTTCTGGGATTAATCGGCTAACCGGTTAAGGAAAACCGGAAATCCGAATTTCAATTCTCTCGTTTCTGGACACAATCGGCTAACCGGTTAGCGTAACCGGCAAACCGAATTTCTGGTTCTCTTCTCCCTATCGGTTCTGTCCTCTAACGGTTTAGCCGTTTGGGATTAACGGTTCGCCGATAAAGGTTAACGGTTCGCCGTTAGTGATTAACGGTTAACCGTTTTTCTGGGTTTTAATTTTCTTCTTTAACAAGGAATAAAATAAAATAAAATAAATAAAATAACAAGACTTTAAAATTAAACAAAGAAAATCACTCTTACCAAACTTCCAATCCAAGGGTGTCAATTCCATCCAATTGCAATTTTGATCATAGGCTTAAATATAAATTACTCAATCCAAGAACTTAGTTTACTTAATCGGAATCCCGCAGAAAGCAATTATTCTCCTAATATAATAGACTCAAACAATCGCTCAAATCAATTCTTATCACTAATTTAACTGGGCATCATCATTCCATATCAAATTCAGTGATAGCATTAAGAATAGTGAGAATGACTAAAACAAGATCAATTAATTCAGATTACTCCAATTTAATCAATTTGTATTTTTATTTCCCTAGAGCCTATCATGCAAGCTATGTAATTGTGGCCATCAATATACACACACATGAGCCAACTCTTTGCTACTCAATTCAGTCATTCGTGACAATTACGGATCACAAACTCCTGACTAGCGATAGAAAAATAAATATTGAATTAAGGCGTCAACTCAATCAATATAAATAATTCATGGAAAACAAGAACAAGAAAATAAAAATTACTTGGATGAAGAAATTCTTGTTAAGTTCAAAGCCTCACAAAATTACAACTGGAATTTGATTAACCCCTGGACCGGAATTAAAACCTTAGCCACTCATGGTGGCCAAACAAAACAAAAGAATTGTTTTATGAATGTTGCAGCAACTTGCTTGCTTCCTCACGTCCACCTCTCTTTTTGACTTTTTGTCTTGTGTGTCCTCCTTTGCTCACGCTTCTTTGCCTTTTATAATTGTTTCTTTTGCTTCTCTTGGTAGCTTTCCTTTTTCTTTTTGGTTTCCTCTTCTCACAAAGCTAGGAAGATGAATCCTTCTCCAATTCTGATTGCTAGGAACCGTCTCTCTCCAGCTAATTGTCGGCCCGCGTTTGCAAAGCCCAAAAAAAGCCCTTTTTGTCCAAATTTCATCATAACCTCCATGTTTCACCTCCTAAATCAAATCAAATACAATTTCCACAATTTAGCACTAGATCAATCAAAATATGAGGGAATTAAACAAAATATAGCATGACTATTTATGTCCTATCAAATTCCCCCACACCTAAACCATGCTTGTCCTCAAGCATATCTTAAATCATCATACCAATCCTCCCTTTTACCTCCTTTCAAAACATTCAATATCCAAGAATACCAATAAAGCTAAACACACATCAATGAGTTGAATCATAGTGACAATCTAGAGAATAAGCATTCATAGGATAGAATTTGTAACAAAAACAAAAGCATCTCATCGATTCATCAAAATCAAACGCAGCAAGACTTAACACCCTCGCATGGTTTCGCTCTATGCTCTCAAAGTGTTTAGGGTGCGTGTTTTACTCTCAAAATCAAAGCATAGCATGTTATTACCATAAGCTTGCAAATGATTTAAATCTCCACCACTGCATATGAATATGATGCAAAAATCAAAGGGACTTAACAAGGGTTGAAATGGGGCTTAGGTAAAGGTATGGTAGAAGGAAAAATGAAGGGTTTAACGATCAAGTCAAAGAGTTAATTACATGCATGATTTAGATGCCACATAAACAAAATAAACAAACATACTTCTAATGAAATTTATTCCCACATTTAAGCACTTAAAACACTCGGAGAAACAATAATTCAATTGCTTTTGCAAATAATTCTCCAATCATCAAATTAAGGGAATAAATCTCTCAACAGAAAATTTTTTCTTTCTTTTTTTTTTTTTTTTAATCATGCAATTACTTCACTCTTGTCTTGACATGTGACAGAGTTGTCGAAGCTCTTCAAAATAAATACTGATTCAACTAAATAAATTTGTAGAAATAGTGAAACCAGGTCGAATCCCAAGAGAACTATGTTATTAATTTCTCAAAGTTTAAAACAAAATTAATTTCCCAAGAAAACCGGATTTTCGAGCTTTCTGCTAATAATCGGTGAACCGTTAGTGGTTAACGGTGAACCGTTTATTTGGTGAATTTTTCTGGGAGTTAACCGGCTAACCGGTTAAGGAAAACGGAAGACCGTTTACGGGTTGTGACCTTTCTGGAATTTATCGGCTAACCGTTTAAGGAAAACGGTAAGCCGTTTGCAGGTGGTAACGTTCTGGGATTAATCGGCTAACCGCTTAGGGAAAACCGGAAATCCGAATCTCGTTCGCAACCTTTCTGGACACAATCGGCTAACCGGTTAGAGTAACCGGCAAACCGAATTTCAACTCTCTCGTTTCTGGGCACAATCGGCTAACCGGTTAGCGTAACCGGCAAACCGAATTTCTGGTTCTCTTCTCCCTATCGGTTCTGGAAATAAACGGTTAGCTGTTTGGGATTAACGGTTCGCCGATTGAGGTTAACGGTTCGCCGTTAGTGATTAACGGTTAACCGTTTTTCTGGGTTTTAATTTTCTTCTTTAACAAGGAATAAAATAAAATAAAAATAACAAGACTTTAAAATTAAACAAAGAAAATCACTCTTACCAAACTTCCAATCCAAGGGTGTCAATTCCATCCAATTGCAATTTTGTTCATAGGCAAAAATATAAATTACTCAATCCAAGAACTTAGTCTACTTAATCGGAATCCCGCAGAAAGCAATTATTCTCCTAATGTAATAGACTCAAACAATCGCTCAAATAAAAACTTATCACTAATTTAACTGGGCATCATCGTTCCATATCAAATTAAGTGATAGCATTAAGAATGGTGAGAATGACTAAAACAAGATCAATTAATTCAGATTACTCCAATTTAATCAATTTGTATTTTTATTTCCCTAGAGCCTATCATGCAAGCTATGTAATTGTGGCCATCAATATACACACACATGAGCCAACTCTTTGCTACTCAATTCAGTCATTCATGACAATTACGGATCACAAACTCCTGACTAGCGATAGAAAAATAAATATTGAATTAAGGCGTCAACTCAATCAACATAAATATTTCATAGAAAATAAGAACAAGAAAATAAAAATTACTTGGATGAAGAAATTCTTGTTAAGTTCAAAGCCTCACAAAATTACAACTGGAATTTGATTAACCCCTGGACCGGAATTAAAACCTTAGCCACTCATGGTGGCCAAACAAAAACAGAATTTGTTTTAAGAAGAAGTTGCAGCCGTTCTTGACTTGCTTCTTCACGTCCAGCCCTTGCCTCACGCCCAGCCTTGGCTTTTTATATTGCTAGCTTTTTGTCTTCTTTTTGGTTTCCTCTTCTTGCTCTCTTTCCTTTTTCCTTGCGATTTCTTCTTCTCTTAATGCTAGGAAACCGAATCCTTCTCCAATTCTGATTGCTAGAAACCGACTCCTTCTAGAAAAAGGTCAGCCCACGTTTGCAAAGCCCAAATAAAGCCCTTTTTATCCACTTTTTATCATAATCTCCATGTTTCACCTCCTAAATTAAATTCAAACATGATTTCCACAAATTAGCACAAAATCAATCAAAATATGAGGGAATTAAACAAAATATAATATGATTATTTATAACCTATCAAATTCCCCCACACCTAAACCATGCTTGTCCTCAAGCATATCTTAAATCATCATACCAATCCTCCCTTTTACCTCCTTTCAAAACATTCAATATCCAATAATACCAATAAAGCTAAACACACATCAATGAGTTGAATCATAGTGACAATCTAGAGAATAAGCATTCATAGGATAGAATTTGTAACAAAAACATAAGCATCACATCCATTCATCAAAATCAAACGCAGCAAGACTTAACACCCTCGCATGGTTTCGCTCTATGCTCTCAAAGTGTTTAGGGTGCGTGTTTTACTCTCAAAATCAAAGCATAGCATGTTATTACCATAGGCTTGCAAATGATTTAAATCTCCACCACTGCATATGAATATGATGCAAAAATCAAAGGGACTTAACAAGGGTTGAAATGGGGCTTAGGTAAAGGTATGGTAGAAGGAAAAAATGAAGGGTTTAACGATCAAGACAAAGAGTTAGTTACATGCATGATTTAGATGGCAAACAAAATAAACAAACATACTTCTAAAATTATGAAATTTATCCCCACATTTAAGCACTTAAAACACTTGGAGAAACAATTTGATAATTCAATTGCTTTTGCAAATAATTCTCCAATCATCCAATTAAGGGAATAATTTTCTCAACAGAAATTTTTTTTTTTTCTTTCATCTCTTTTTCTCTTTTTTTTTCGTTTTTTTTTTTCATACAATTACTTCACTCTTGTCTTGATAGGGTAGAAAGAAAACAAGGATAACAAACAAGAAGGCTTTGGGTTAAATAATGTGTTAGAAACAAACGAAAAGGAAGAATAGGCTCAAAGGGGCTAACTAGGGGAAAATAAAAGGTGGGTCTTTTGGAGTCGAAGAATTGGTTAAACCTAATTGCCCTTATCACACTTAAGCATCAATTCAAAAATGTGGTCTCAACACACATTCATAAGCAAGTTCTAGAATAAACACACTAAGTTTGATGCACTCAACAAAAATAAACGGAGCAAAAATGTAATAAGTTGCTCTTAGGCTCAAAAGCTCACTAGAGTGTCTATTTTGCATCAAGTCTTGTGCACTTTTCAATCAACAAATTAATTCGACACCATTGAAAATTTTTTTTAAAAAAAACACTATTCATGCTTACCTCTTTCATGCATTAAAATTCAAAACAAAGATGTACCCCTAACTTACAAGGTATTCAAAGATATTGAGAAGACTTATAATCAATTTAAAAACATGCCAATGCCAAAATCCTCCCCCACACCTAAATAATACATTGTCCTCAATGTATCAACAAGTAAATAGCTCACAAAAAAATAATAATGATAATGAAAAAGTAAATGAGGAAGGAGAAAGAAACTCCCCTGAATGTGAGCGATGTGGACTCGAATGAGCATGGGAGAGGGCTCCAAGGAAAACTGTAAAATGGCGTGAGCGCTCTTGATTAGAGTTAATCTCCTGTTCAAAATATATCTTTTGCATCAAGAACATCTAGAGGCTTAAAATAAAATCAACAAAAGTAAAGAAAACCAAATATAATAAATAAATAATAAAATTCAAAAACGAGAAAATATTTGGGTTGCCTCCCAAAAAGCGCAATTTTTTTAACGTCGTTTTGCTCGACAGAGTCGCAAAGCGAATAAATCATCCAATGCCTTTTAAATTAGATTGTGCATCTAATTCTAGCTCATTCCCAACACTTTCTTGGGCAAAAACATCCTGCACAACAGAATCAATCACATCAATCTGACAAAGAGAATGCACATCAGTAGGGTGTTTTACAGCATCAAAAATTTTAAACTTAACAATCTTTCCATCAAACTCGACAGAGAGAGTACCCTCATCTACATCAATTTTTGTCTTGGCAGTTTTCATGAAAGGTCTTCCTAACAAAATCGAAGCCGATTTTGAAGAAGGATTACCTTCCATCTCTAAGATGTAAAAATCTACAGGAAATATAAGCTCATTAACTTTTGCAAAACATCTTACTATCCCAAGTGGGTGGATATAAAACGGTCAGCCAATTGAATAACTACACGATCGATTGCAAGTCATTCAATTTTAATTCTTGGTAAACAGAAAATGGCATGACATTAATTGAAGCTCCTAAATCTAGCATAGCATGCTCAACTATCTTTTCACCAATCACACAAGGTAATGAAAACATACCTGGATCCTTGCATTTTTCTGGCATATTCTTTTGTAACATTGCTGACACATTCTTACTTACCTCAACCTTCCCCTTTTTCTTCATCTTCCTCTTGTTGGTGCACAACTCTTTCAAGAACTTTGCGTATTTGGGAATTTGTTTGATCGCATCCAACAAGGGGATGTTAATTTGCACTCTCCTAAATGTGTCCAGAATCTCCTTTTCTTGCTCATCTTCTTTTGGCTTGGCTAACCTGCTAGGAAAAAGAGGTGTAGGTGTGTAAGACGAAAGAGATAAAGGAGGATCGAATTTTACCCCACGCCTTGTTTTAGATGGCGCTTCTTCATTTTCATCTCCCTTGGCCATTTCAGCTTCTTTAGGTGGAGTTGATCCCGAGGGAATTTCTTTTCCGCTTCGCAGTGAAATTGCACTACAGTTCTCCCTTGGGTTGACTTCTGGCTGTGAAGGTAACTTTCCAGAATTTTGAGCTTAGGCTTGAGTAATTTGGTTGCCTAAATTCTGGATGCTTGTCCTTGTTTCCTGTTGAAGTTGAAGAGTATTGGTAGCAAGATTCTTAACAATATTTTCCAAAGACATACCTGTGTTGGGAGCTTGAGACTGTGTAGGGATTGGAGGTGGTCTAGTGAAGTTCTGAGGAGGTGGCCTTTGTTGTCCTCCTTGGTTTCCATAGCTAAAGTTAGGATGATCCCTCCATCCAGGAATGTAGTGATTCGAATAGGGATCATATTTCCTTTGAGGGTGACCAGGAAACCACATGCATTGGCTTCTTGTGTGGAGTCTTGTTGCGTTATGTGGGGCACATATCGGTGGGATGCCCGTGATGTGAGCATATTCCACGCGCTTTCTTGTTTACAATTGCCCTACTGACCATTTGTGAACCAGCGGATTAAATCGGAAATTTGATTTTAAGATCACTTACCTCGTTAACTTGCTTGATAGATCCTCCACTCTTGTACCAAATTGTTGAGAAGTTTGACCATGTTTGAAATCAATTGTTTGGTTGCTTGGTGTCTTGTTCACTAAAAGCTCCACCGCTCTTGCATCAATCATACTCATCCATTGTAATCCTCATAGAAATATTGGATAGGTTGATCAGAGGTGATGGTGGGAAAACTTGCACATAATCTTTTGAATCGTTCGATGCTAAATACGTCTCCCCAGTGATCTGTGTGATGCCATAAATCTCCTTCCTAATACTAGCAGCTCGTGAAGCAGGAAAGAATTTTTCCAGAAATTGCCTTTTCATCTCATTCCATGTGGTGATTGAACCGGAAGGTAGATAGTAGAGCCAATCTTTAGCTTGATCTTTCAAAGAGAAAGGAAAAGCTCTAAGGTTGATTTGCTCCTCGGATACACCATGCGGTTTCATTCCAGAGCAAACAATGTGAAATTCTTTGAGATGCTTATGAGGATCTTCACCTGCACAACCACGAAAAGAAGGAAGTAAATGAATCAAACCAGATTTTAATTCAAAATCATTAGCAATATTAGGAAAAGTAATGCATAGGGGCTGTTGATTCAAATCTGGTGCGGCGAGTTCTTTGAGAGTTCATATGCGCCATCTTTTCTTGACTTCGCAAAAATGGATGTACCAAGGTGGTTAAATCTATCTCTGCTTCTTCCTCAAGACGACGTTTCCCCTCTCTAGTCTCTTTTCTCAATTGACGCGCTGTCCTCTCGATTTCGGCATTATACTGCAAATTAGGAGTCTGAGAAGAACGGGTCATAAACTGAATCAAATAAACAATTAAACAATGAGAAACTAAAATTAGTTCCCCGGCAACGGAGCCAAATTTGACAGAGTTGTCGAAGCTCTTCAAAATAAATACTGATTCACCTAAATTAATTTGTAGAATTAGTGGAACCAGGTCGAATCCCAAGAGAACTATGTATTTAATTTCTCAAAGTTTAAAACAAAATTAATTTCCCAAGAAAACCGGATTTTCGAGCTTTCTGCTAATAATCGGTGAACCGTTAGTGGTTAACGGTGAACCGTTTATTTGGTGAATTTTTCTGGGAGTTAACCGGCTAACCAGTTAAGGAAAACGGAAGACCGTTTACGGGTTGTGACCTTTCTGGAATTTATCGGCTAACCGTTTAAGGAAAACGGTAAGCCGTTTGCAGGTGGTAACGTTCTGGGATTAATCGGCTAACCGGTTAAGGAAAACCGGAAATCCGAATTTCAATTCTCTCGTTTCTGGACACAATCGGCTAACCGGTTAGCGTAACCGGCAAACCGAATTTCTGGTTCTCTTCTCCCTATCGGTTCTGTCCGCTAACGGTTTAGCCGTTTGGGATTAACGGTTCGCCGATAGAGGTTAACGGTTCGCCGTTAGTGATTAACGGTTAACCGTTTTTCTGGGTTTTAATTTTCTTCTTTAACAAGGAATAAAATAAAATAAAATAAATAAAATAACAAGACTTTAAAATTAAACAAAGAAAATCACTCTTACCAAACTTCCAATCCAAGGGTGTCAATTCCATCCAATTGCAATTTTGATCATAGGCTTAAATATAAATTACTCAATCCAAGAACTTAGTCTACTTAATCGGAATCCCGCAGAAAGCAATTATTCTCCTAATATAATAGACTCAAACAATCGCTCAAATCAATTCTTATCACTAATTTAACTGGGCATCATCATTCCATATCAAATTCAGTGATAGCATTAAGAATAGTGAGAATGACTAAAACAAGATCAATTAATTCAGATTACTCCAATTTAATCAATTTGTATTTTTATTTCCCTAGAGCCTATCATGCAAGCTATGTAATTGTGGCCATCAATATACACACACATGAGCCAACTCTTTGCTACTCAATTCAGTCATTCGTGACAATTACGGATCACAAACTCCTGACTAGCGATAGAAAAATAAATATTGAATTAAGGCGTCAAGTCAATCAATATAAATAATTCATGGAAAACAAGAACAAGAAAATAAAAATTACTTGGATGAAGAAATTCTTGTTAAGTTCAAAGCCTCACAAAATTACAACTGGAATTTGATTAACCCCTGGACCGGAATTAAAACCTTAGCCACTCATGGTGGCCAAACAAAACAAAAGAATTGTTTTTGAATGTTGCAGCCGCTTCTTGCTTGCTTCCTCACGTCCCTGCTCTCTTTTTGACTTTTTGTCTTGTGTGTCCTCCTTTGCTCACGCTTCTTTGCCTTTTATAATTGTTTCTTTTGCTTCTCTTGGTAGCTTTCCTTTTTCTTTTTGGTTTCCTCTTCTCACAATGCTAGGAAGCTGAATCCTTCTCCAATTCTGGTTGCTAGGAACCGTCTCTCTCCAGCTAATTGTCGGCCCGCGTTTGCAAAGTCCAAATAAAGCCCTTTTTGTCCAAATTTCATCATAACCTCCATGTTTCACCTCCTAAATCAAATCAAATACAATTTCCACAATTTAGCACTAGATCAATCAAAATATGAGGGAATTAAACTAAATATAGCATGACTATTTATGACCTATCATGTATTAGTAATAAAAATAAAATAACTCTAATCATGTAATGGACGGAATTCAAACTGAGGACCTCAAGCATCGAAGTATTTAAGTTTAAGAAAAAGCCCAATGGTCTTTCTCCTTTTCCCCATTTTTTGAAATTGCATTTAAAATTTTGCATAATACTTTCAATTTGGGCCTAACTTTTTCCATTTAATTAGCCCCTAATAAAGATACATATTCAATTCGGGTCATTTCATCAATCCTTTCCCTATAATGGACTTGCTAGACTTACTATAAATGCAATATATCACATGCAAAACCTTCAACAACAACAAGTATTGTGCTGAATTTTTTTTTTATGTTATTTCCCTTGTACAGCTCTCTGACATAATAAGTAACGATATAATTAAATCTTCATTCATATGTTGATGGGTACGATAGCCTTGGCCATTTTCGTGTCATAACCACATGCAACTTGTTTGTTTTTTATTTGTTTATTTTTTTACATGATCTTTAAATTGATAAACTTTTGAAAGGGACCTTTTGTTTTTTTGTGTAGGAAACTTTTTTTTTTTTTTGCATTTTAATATTGAATTATTGACTTTTGACTAGAATGTTTAGTTTGTTATTACTTTTTCTTATATCTTGCATGCTTATTTCAATTGAGTAGCTTTAATAAGTTGAATTAATATGTTCAGTTCAATCTCTCACTTTTGAAGAATTACAAAAGTATACAGTGTAACAGCTATCTTCATTTGGTAATTCTTTTAAATGACTCACTTTCTTTTAATTTCTATTATCATTGTGTTCTGCGTTTTACATGTACTAACATGTTTTAAATGGTCTTACTTTCGTTTTTGTTGCATAGACTCTTATGGAATTAAATAGTTTGTTCTAATATATACTTTTGTTTGTTCTAATATGAAAATGAAATTTTAAAAAATGTGGATGTGGCATGTTTTGTTGGCTTGCTGAATGTTGTTGAGTGTTAGAAAGTGTATATTTATAAAGGAGAAAATCATCATTTTACACTGCAAGTCTCACTAACATTGCTACTTTTATTTATTTAAGTATTTTGTTATTTAATTATGTGTGTTTTATTATAATCATGTATTTTATGTATTTTATGGGTATCACGATCGTTTTACAATGAATGAGTGATCAGACAGCAAAACGGACGTCATATTTGGACTCAGGATGGTCGAAAACCTTAGGAGGAGCATAAAAGGAAAAATGTCCTTTGTTCACATGCTCAGTCTTTGTTCATACGTGCAGTCTTTGATCATGTGATCATATACGGACCGATTATGTGGCATTGACCTATGATGTGGCAGTATTTCAGTGGAGCAAAAATTGTGTGTACGGTACATGCACATATATGGGATTATTTACTATTCAAACCACGTTACTGTGTAAATAGTATTACTGTGCAAACTGTGGTCAAACCGTGTTACTGTGGAAACTGTGGCCAAACCGTGTTACTGTTCAAACGTTGACTGTTGACTGATGACGTGGCGCAATCCTGAGCGTCTGAACTGTTTTTAATCCGATGGTCACGATTCACAAAATGTATCTATAAAAAGGGGGCTCTCCCCCCCTAATTTGATACTCCTGAATTCATTTCTAAGCTTATATTTTTGTAATTCCTTCTCCTTCATGTATTTTCTATGTATTTTAATAAATTTTCATTTTACCCCTAGTTAAAAAAAAAATTAATTTCCATTTTAAATTAATTTCACTACAAATCCAATCAATCCATTTAAAAAAATTAATTCTGCATATAATTAAAATCAAACTCCGCGTGGGATCGCCACTCGTCACCATTAATCTATTCTACAATAGATTTGTGCGCTTGCGAGTTCAATAAAATTTGCACAATAAGTTTTTGGCGCCGTTGCCGGGGAGGTAAGTATTCTAATTCGTAGAATTAATTTTTTTTAATTTTTTTCTTATTATTAAGAAAAAAAGAAAAAAAAGTGAATTTATATTTTAAGGTTAGAATTTTATTTCTTTTTCTTCTTTAAATTTATGTAATTTAATTTTCGTATTATTTTAATTTTTTTAATTTTTTTATCTTGTTATCTTTTTTTGTAATTTATTTTAATTTTAGCTAATATTTGCTTAACGTAATTTCTTTTTCTTATAGCATTGAGTGTATTTTCATAGTAACGTGATAAGATTAGTATCGTAAATTTTCCCTCTTCTTTATTTTTATTTGTTTTATTTTCATTTATTTTATTCTTTGCATGCATGATCGAAGGTCATTATCACCTAATCTTGAACCTTTAGATCTTGAATTGGAAAAAACACTTCGCACGCACAAACACACTGCATTTAAAAATAAAATTGAAATAGATTTGCAAAATCAACAACCAGAACCACAGGAGAGGTCATTTAAGGACTATTTTAGTCCCTTAGCAAATTTGAGTACATCATGCATAAGGTACCCAAATGTAGCTGCTAGAAGTTTTGAATTAAAACTTAGTGTGCTAAATTGTCTCCCTACATTTTATGGCCTAGAAAATGAGGATCCATATAATCATCTGAATGATTTCCATGCTATTTGTCAAACTTTTAAATATGAGAATTTTTCAGATGACGATGTTAAACTTAGATTATTCCCATTTTCATTAAAGGATAGAGCTCGTTCATGGTTCAATACATTACCTGCTAATAGCATTACATCATAGGAACAAATGGTAACAAAAATAAATATTTCTCAGTTCATAAAACCAATGCTATTCGCAGGGAAATTTCAGAATTTACTCAAAGAGACGACAAGTAATTTTTCGAAGCATGGGAGCGATTCAATGGGCTACTCTTGAAGTGTCCACATCATGGGTACGAGAAATGGCACCAATGCCAATACTTTTTGGAAGGATTATTGCCACATGTTCATGAATGGCTAATGGCGACCAGTGGGGGAGAGCTAACGTCCAAAAGCGCATAAGAGATTTGAGAATTCTTTCAGCGACAATCAGATAATTCCCAACAACAGAGTCGATCACTCAGAAATACCAGGAGAATTAAAAGAGTGAATGAGGTTCACATTGGTGAGTCAAGCTCAGAAATCAAGGAAGTCAAAGCAATAATCGAAAGTCTTTCTCGACAAATAGCATCATTGACGACTGCCAAATCAACAGAGCCATATGACCATGACTCATATTCAGATCAAGCCAATACCATAGGTGTCATGAGAAAACCACCAAACTATAACCCTTACTCCAACACATATAACCCTGGATGGAGAGACCACCCCAATTTTTCATGGTCTCAAGGATTTCAACAAAATGGACCAGCAGCTCCACCTCCACCAATGCAACTAGTTTCTCAAATTCCTCAAGCCTCTCAGCCACCATTTAGACCATACAATCAGAACCCAAATCATACTCAACCCAAATCATACTCAACCCAAACCATGGGAGCATACATTCCAAAATGTCAAGAATCTTACTAACTCCAAGATCGAACAGCAGAACCGCATCATTGATGAACTGCGAAATGAGATGAGAGCGGCCTTCAACTCACAAGCCCAATCAGTTTCAAGCCTCAAGAAAATGGTGGGACAGCTTGCTTCTTCAGTTCAAACTTTGGCCCTGACCGTTGAGAAAGGTAAATTCCCAAGTCAACCTGTGCCTAACCCTAAAGGAGTGCACGAAGCAAGTTCTAGTTCACCATAGCAGCATGGAGAGGTCAAAGCCGTCATGACCTTATTAAAAGGGAAAGAAGTCGATAACAAAGTGGAGATGCCAAAATCAACTCAGATTGTACCTGTAAATGTTGATGACTCATCATTAGAGAAGAAAGAGGAAACCAACCCGCGAGAATGCGTTCCTAAAGCTCCATTTCCTTAGAGGTTAGCTAAAGGAAAAAAGGGAAAATCCACTGGTAAGATTTTTGAAATCTTCAAACAGGTAAGTGTTAACATGAAACGACTCGCCCCGAGCCCCTAGGGCGAGTCTATCTGATCTGGCTTAACTGAATTAATAACAATTCTAATATCTGAGAAATTCTATCGAAAATTTCGGCAAAACCTCCTCTATAAATATAATATACCCAAACCTGCAATTTATAAAATTAACACTCCCAAAATAATTTCAAATTCAGCCAACACCCATAACCAACTTCTTTAAATGAGATACCAAATCTCCTCCAAACATTATAATATTAAATACAGTAAAATATTCTTAAGCTCAAATATAAAATAAATCATACAATCCAAAATATTTTTGTAAAATATCTACAATTCCTAGCACGCTCATAAAACTCGAAAATCAATCTACAACTGTTGCTGGGTCAACTGATGTACCTGCAAATCTCCTGGGGGGGAAAAATATAATAAAAGTGGAGTGAGTATAAAACTCAGTGAGCTCAGTGAGTGGATAATAATTTCTGAAAATAACTGATTTAATTTTTTTAAAAAAAAATACTTTAATCTTCCTCTAAATAATCTTATTGGGTTACCAAAGAACTTTATTAACTCATTTAATTCAGTACAATATAGTGAAATAGCAATATTTTGTAAATCTGCATGAAAACAGTGAGATCACAACACTGATAACCTTAAATACTGAATACTGAAAAACTATTACCACAATCTCATTAAAATCTCAAAATAACTTTAATAATTTCTTTTAACTCAAATCGTGCACTGAGAGAATAAAATTTCTTAAATCTGCATAGAAATACTGAATACTGATAAACTATCACTAAACAAGTACCTAGGGAAATAATCTCATCATATCCAGACCTCAACGGATGGACAATCAGGGAACCATCATGTCCCAGAGCTACAACGGATAGATGGGGAAAATACTGTCTCAACTGTCTCATATGTAATCTGAATATCTGTATCTCTATAATCTGAATACTGCATGCATAAGCCCCCAAAAGGCAAAAGCGCCCAAACACACGGCCCAAAGCCTTTATGTGTGCTCAGACGGGCCCCAAAGGCCTCTCATCTCATCTAATATGATCTGATCTGTATCTGTGTATTTGGAGGGAAAGGGTATGGTCGAATGATTTCAAAACAATATCTATGCACAATTTCATAAACATTTAACTATATCTGAATCTTATTTCTTTTTTGTGAAACATATCTCAAATCCACTTAATTCTCTTTAAAACTATTATCACGTATTTACTCAAAAATAATAATAAAATCATTAATCAAACTCGTTGCAATAATAATAAATATCAGCCAGAACTATAAATCCATTTATGAGAAAATCATTAAATTAAAGTATTAAATACTCATTTATCAAAACATACTTTACTGAATCGTAAAATCAGAAATTACTATGAAAATAGGTTTTGTATATTTCACTTACAGTGACAATGTCCAATCTCGGTATCAATAACGTCTGTAGGCTGATTTTCGTTTGTAGATCCTCCTGTTTCAAGTAAACCACATAATTACTCTCCGTAATATGTAATACTGCTAATTTTACTCAATAAATCTCAAAATGAATATTTATCCGTAATAAACTATTCCCGTATGAATAAATTTACGAAAATTACCAAAATACCCCTGGACGTCAAAATTACCAAAGTACCCCGAACATCAATATTAACCAAATTATCGTCGGAACCATAATTTATTGGATTATCCATGAAATTCTAAATTATGAATTTATTCTCAGTCCGAATCACAAAGGTAATCACAAGTTTCGAATTTATGAAATTACCCCCGGCGTACAAAATTACCGAAATGTCCTTAATAATTCAAATTACTGAATTAATCTCGAAATGTCAAATTACCATACTGACCTAACCAAAAATTATCAAATTATCCAAAATTTTTTAAAAATTACAAATTTACCCCCAAAGCTTGTAAAATTTACCAAATTGCCCCTCACCGGTCAACGGTGACCGGACTTCAGTCAACGGCGAAGGGAAGCTCAGGTCTACAAGTTCCGGCCACGCTGAGTCCAATGGTGCCGGCGGTAGCCTCCCACGCGCTACGATGAGTCCGGATCGAGCTTCCAAAATCCGTAAGCTTTCCGGCGATTGTCCACGGCAATTCCGGCATCCCCGGTGGTCGTGGTTGGTCAGAAAAGGTTCCTGGGAAGTTGAGGAACAATTTCCAGCCTGTGTCGTCACCCAACTCCAGCGAGATCAACGGCAGCAAAAATGGGTCTTGGCCGCAGCTTTCGGCCTCTTTTCGCCGGTGGTCCATTTAGTTTCCGGTGACGAGGATGAGAGGAATACATAGCTCGTCTCTCAAGCTTCGAAACGGTACCTTGCTTGTCTGGAACGGAGGTTGGAAATGGGAGAACCGGCCGGATCAAACTCGTGGCTTGGATCCAGGTCGGGTCAAACCCAGTCAACCCCCTCTCTCTTTCTCTTTCTCTCTCTCTCTCTCTCTCTCTCTCTCTCTCCCTCCTTAATATAAAGAAACGGAAACCTTTTTTTTTTTTACAAAATACAAATTAAACGAATATCGGACCCGAGACGAAAATAAAATCCAGTAACCCGAGCTTTTGATTGCACTCAATTTATCTCAATTCAACACCGTAAAAATTTCTAAATTAATTTGGGCATCAAATAATAATTAAACGCGTCATTTCCATCCTCAATAAATCTGTAACATTACCAACGACTGTAAAATTTATACCAAAATAAAATATTAATGCACTTAAATTAGAATTAAAAAAAATCCATATGTTACATAACATCCCTTTACTTGCTATAAAACAAGTGTCATCATATGCCAAGTTTCTTAAAGACCTTTGCGCTAAAAAGAGAAATATTCATATTCAGAAAAAGGCCTTTTTAACAGAAAATGTTAGTTCTATACTCCAATATAAAATGCCTCTAAAATGCAAATATCCAGGCTCTCCCACTATCTCATGTAGTATAGGGAACCACACAATTGAGAATTCTTTGTTGGATTTAAGAGATAGTGTAAATATGTTGCCTTACTCTGTATTTGTGAAACTTAGACTTGGCGAATTACACCCAACTCCAGTGGTGTTACAGCTTGCAAATCGATCCACGAAAATACCTCGTGGTATTGTGGAGGACGTGTTTATTCAGGTAGACAAGTTTTATTTTCCTGTTGATTTCATTGTAATTGACACTCAACCAGTGCAGGATTTAAAGAAGCACATTCACATTATTCTGGGCCGACCTTTCTTGGCAACTGCTGATGCGCACATTCAATGCAGGACCGAAAATATGCAGTTGTCATTTGGCAATATGACCATGGAACTCAATATTTTCAACATTGCCAAACAACTTCACAATACAGATGATGAAATTATTGATGTAGATTTAATAGAAACACTAGTTGATAATAATTTTCTTTCAAACCTTAGTGATGACCCTTTACAAACATGTTTAACTCACTTTGGTTTGGATTTTAATATTGACAGATCAATTGATGAGGTCAACACCCTGCTTGACTCAGCACCATCCATGGATACAAATAAATGGAAGTCAAGAGTTGAACAATTAGTGCCATCGGAAAAGAAACTCAGCCCATCATCAGAATCACCACCAAAACCCGAGCTCAAGCCATTACCCAACACTTTGGAATACGCATTCTTGGGAGAAGAAAGCACTTTGCCAGTAATCATCTCTTCTTCCCTCAATGACGAACAAAAAGGTAAGTTGTTGGATGTTTTAAAAGAGTATAAAGGAGCATTAGGATGGACCATAGCAGATATAAAAGGTATAAACCTAGTGGATTGCATGCATTACATTCACCTTGATGAAAATGCTAGACCTACTAGGAAAATGCAACATCGGTTAAATCCTAACATGAAAGAGGTTGTTCGCACTGAAGTTCTTAAGCTATTAGACGCATGTATCATTTACCCTATTTCTGATAGTTCATGGGTCAGTCCTGTGCAAGTTGTTCCCAAAAAGTCAGGAGTCACTGTAGTTACCAATGCTAATAATGAATTAGTACCCACTAGAGTAACTATAGGATGGCGTGTATGCATTGATTATAGAAAGTTGAATTCTGTCACATGTAAAGACCATTTTCCTTTACCATTTATCGATCAAATGCTTGATAGATTAGCAGGTCATGATTTTATTGCTTTCTAGATGGCTATTCAGGATACAATCAGATTCCCATAGCACCAAAAGATCAAGAGAAGACTACCTTTACTTGCCCTTTTGGCACTTTTGCATATAGGAGAATGCTATTTGGATTATGTAATGCACCTGCTACATTTCAACGATGCATGTTGAGCATTTTTTCTGATATGGTTGAATATTCTTTGAGGTTTTTATGGATGACTTTTCTATTTTTAGAGATTCGTTTGATCAATGTTTACATCATCTAACACTAGTTCTGTAGAGATGTATCGAGAAGAATTTAGTCTTGAATTGGGAGAAATGTCATTTTATGGTTAAACAAGGTATTGTTCTCGGTCACATCATTTCAAGCAAAGGTATCCAGGTTGACAAAGCCAAGGTGGATCTCATTTTCAATCTTTCTCCACCTAAAATAGTCAGAGAAGTAAGATTTTTCCTTGGGCATGCTGGTTTTTATAGACGTTTCATTAAAGATTTTAGCAAAGTTTCTATACCCTTATGCAATCTACTTGCTAAGGATGTATCTTTTGTCTTTGATGATTCACATATTGTGGCATTTGAAAAGTTAAAGCAGTTGTTGACATCATCACCCATCATTCAGCTTCCAAATTGGAACTTACCATTTGATCTTATGTGTGATGCATCTGATTATGCAGTAGGAGCAGTATTAGGACAAAGAGTTGATTGAATTCCCCTTATTATTTACTATGCTAGTATGACATTGAATGATGCACAATTGAATTATTCAACTACTGAAAAGGAAATGCTGGCAGTAGTATTTACATTAGAGAAATTTCGATCTTATCTCATTGGTTGTAAAATAAATGTATTTTGCATATCATGTTGCTCTTAAATATCTTCTCATAAAGAAAGATGTAAAAGCTAGACTAATTCGTCGGGTGTTACTTTTGCAGGAATTTGACTTAGAATTCAAAGACAAGAAAGGAACAGAAAATGTTGTGGCTGGTCATCTTTCCCGTCTCTATTTTGACACAACTATGGAACATTTACCTTTGAATGAGTCATTTCTAGATGAACAATTGATGAGTGTTGAAGTAGTACCATGGTATGCTGATATTGTTAATTATCTTGTTACAGGTCAACTTCCAGAGCATTGGACTAAGCAGGGCAAGGCCAAATTCTTTGCAGAAATAAAGAATTTCTTTTGGAATGATCCTTATCTATTCAAGTATTGTGCAGATCAAATTGTTAGACAATGTGTCCCAGAAAATAAATTTCAGAATATCCTTTCTTTCTGCCATGAACAAGCTTGTGGAGGCCACTTCAGTGCTAAGAAAACAGCTACTAAAATTTTACAATGTGGTTTCTATTGGTCAACTATATTTCGAGATGCTTACACCTTTTTTTCTTCATGTGATAGGTGTCAACGAGTGGAGAGCGTTACACGAAGGAGTATGATGCAACTAAACCTAATTTTAGTGGTTGAAATTTTTGACGTATGGAATATTGATTTCATGGGACCTTTTCCCCTATCTTTTGGCCATCAATACATATTTGTTGCTATTGACTATGTTTCAAAATGGGTAGAGGCAATTCCGTGTAGGACCAACGATCATAAAATGGTGATAAGATTTTTGAAAAGCAACATTGTTTCACGCTTTGGATTCCCTTGAGCAATAATTAGTGATGGTGGTGCCCATTTTTACAATAAATCTTTCAAAGCACTTTTGACAAACTACTCCATCACTCATAAAGTGGCGACCCCATATTATCCGCAGACCAGTGGCCAAGTTGAGATCTCCAATCGAGAAATAAAGCATATTTTAGAAAAGACAGTGAGGCCCGACAGATAAAATTGGTCGTTGCGGCTCGATGATGGATTATGGGCATATAGAATGGCTTTTAAGACTCTGATTGGGATGTCATTCTATAGGCTAGTGTATGGAAAAGCTTGCCACTTACCTATCGAACTCGAGCATCGTGCGTACTGGGCCATCAAGAAATTCAATTTTGACATGCAACAAGCTGGCTCAGAAAGAAGATTACAGCTGGCAAAACTTGAAGAAATTCGCAATGACGCGTACGAGAATGCTAAGATTTACAAGCAATGAATGAAAGTCTTTCAAGACAAGCAAATTATGAGAAAATCTTTCACTCTAGGTTAGAAAGTGCTTTTATTAAATTCTCGCTTGCACCTATTCCCAGGTAAGTTATGCTCTCAATGGTTTGGCCCATTTATTGTTCACACTGTTTTTCCACATGGGACAATTGAAATTAAGGATCCACCGAATGGTGTCACTTTCAAAGTTAACGGTAAAAAATTAAAGTCGTATCCAGAGTACCAACCACAAGGAGAGGATAGCGAAATGAATTTGGGTGACCCACCTATTTGAATTGAGACTTTTCTTTTCTTTTCGGTGATTTGATTATTTATTTTCTTTATTTTCTTCCTTTTTATTATTCTTTTGTTGATTGAAATTATTTTTTGCATAAGTGTGTTTGTTTAACCGTTAAGTTTGATCTTATCATTTTAATCATGAGACAGTACCTTTTGTACATGCTTAGAACATTTCAACGTATCCAAACTCATCTCAGAGAGCAGATACAATTTTATAAAGATATACAATAGCAATAAATAAGCAAAAAGCATCTTATAATTTTCAAAAGTTCTTGAACTTTTTCTCAAACATATATATTTTGTTTCCCTATTTTCCTTTCTTTGTTAGCCATGTCCCTAGCCTACGTTACGTCCTAATAAAAGTCCTTCTTAATTTTAGAGAACAATAGTCTGAAGTAAAAGCTAGTTATATGGGCAATTAAGATATAGTGATGCATATACATTAAAAAAAAAGAAAAAAATGAATACATTGGGTTGACTAGTACTTTGTTTGAGATCGTATTATTTCTAAGCTATGGGCATATTTCTTTCATCTTGGTGAGAGTGTGTGATATTTCTTTATTATTTTCTCTTAATTTACCATTCGTTGTAGTGACAATTTTTATTGGGCTTAATTTCTTTGTGAAAGTGTCACTACTACCAGTGAGATTTTGGGGTTTGACATGTCATTCTTGAAAGTGGCCTGATTACTATTGCTACGACAAAGTCTGCTGGACTGATGCATGTGAATGGTTGATATGAGTGTGATATTTGATTGTTATCATTAATCTGATTGAATAAACAGGTGTGTTTTAAAAAAAAATTGTTTTGAATTTTATCTTCGCTTTATTTGCTAGGGACTAGCAATAAGCTGGTTGGGGGGTGTGTTGAGTGTTAGAAAGTGTATATTTATAAAGTAGAAAATCGTCATTTTACACTGCAAGTCTCACTAACATTACTACTTTTATTTATTTAAGTATTTTGTTATTTAATTATGTATGTTTTATTATAATTATGTATTTTATATATTTTAGGAGTATCACGATCGTTTACAATGAACGAGTGATCAGACAGCAAAATGGACGTCATATTTAGACTCAGGACGGTCGAAAACTTTAGGAGGAGCATAAAAGGAAAAATGTCACTGCTCATACGTACGGTACTGTTCATGATACTATTCACGACACTGTTCATATATACGGACCGATGATGTGGCATCGACCTATGACGTGGTAGCATTTCAGTGGAGCAAAAATTATGTGTTCGGTACATACACATACATGGGATTATTTACTATTCAAACTGCGTTACTGTGCAAAACCGCGTTACTGTGCAAACCGTGGTCAAACCATGTTACTGTGCAAACCGTGCCCAAACCGTGTTACTGCTCAAACGTTGACTGTTGACTGATGATGTGGCGCAATCCTGAGCGTTCAAACTGTTTTTACCGATGGTCACGATTCACTCAATGTATTTATAAAAAGGGGGCTCTCCCCCCTAATTTGATACCCCTGAATTCATTTCTGAGCTTAGATTTTTACAATTCATTCTCCTTCTTATATTTTCTACGTATTTTAATAAATTCTCATTTTACCCCTAGTTAAAAAATGAGTAGTTAATTTTCTTTTAAGCTTGGGTTGAAGGTGAAGTCTCAACATGTTCTATGGGCTTAATTTGGTAAATTTACTTTCTCTTCCCCTCTAATATTTGTGGTTGTTTTGACTTTTCGTCGACAAATAATGATAGTCTTATCTAGATACCGCCCTGGTTAAACTGGCATCCTAGTACAAAGCTATTATTATTTGGCACGATAAGCCCTTAGCACCATATTTATTTGAGCGTGGTTCATGAGGTGTGGAATCCCCCCTCATGATTTAATTGGCATTAATATGGAATATTTAGCCCATGGAGAATGTTGATACAGATCCGGATACCCAAGCACGTCATTTCAATAGATTCCAGTTCAATTTAATTCCTACCATTGTAATTTAAATTCTAGCATAGTTTAAATTAATTTCACTACAAATCTAATCAATCTATTTAAAAAAATTAATTCTGCACATAATTAAAATCAACTTCCTCGTGGGATCGACACTCATCACCATTAATCTATTCTATAATAGATTCGTGCGCTTGCGAGTTCAATAAAATTTGCACAACAAATGTGCACATGTAAGTTAGATTTGCTAGCTTGGTGAATGTGTACATGTATGGTCTGTTGGCTTGTTGAATGTGTACATGTATGCCCTCTTGGGTTGCTGAATGCTTACATATATGCTCTGTTGGGTTGCTGAATGCGTACATATATTTAAATGACTCTAAACAAATAGAACTTAGATTTATTTTGTAATTTATATTTTTTAATTTAAACCTAAAAGTTTGAAGTTATTTATGTAATTTAAGTAAACTTATTAAACTAACAATATCTAGAAAATGATAGGTAACAATATATATTATGGACAGAACTTGGATCTTCTATGATAGATTGTCTAATGAGTATAGCAATGGGGTTGATGATTTCTTAGAGTTTGATATTCTTAATTATAAAAATAGAATGTCAATTAGATGTCCTTCTACCTCGTGTTGTAATATGGAGTTTTTAATTCTTGAACAAGTGAGGCTGCATCTATTTAAAAAAGGTTTTCTAGAAAAATATTTAGTTTGGAATTGGCACGATGAGGTAGATCGAAAACCTACCTCCGTAAAATGCCAAGACCGGCCACAAAATCAGCATTTTCGATGTTTGGATTATAGTTATGTAGATGACATGGTTCATAATGCTTTTGAGCACTGTGAGAAAGATCCTAGTTCTTTTACGGATATGCTTAAAGATGCTGAAAAGCCCTTATATCCGGGGTTCAAAGCATTTAAAGTTATCAGGTCTAATGAAACTGTACAATATAAAAGGACTTTATAGCTGACCTGATAGTGGGTTTTCAGTTTTATTGGAAGTGCTGAATGATAATTTCCAAATGATAATAGTTTGCCTAAGTCCATGTTTAAGGACAAAAAAATAATAAAGTTATTAGGCTTAGATTATAAGAAAACATATGCATGTCGAAATGATTGTATTCTTTATAAGAATGAGTTCAAGAATCTTAATAAATGCTCAAGACATGGAGCTTCTAGGTGGCAAATAAGAAAAGATAGATAAAAAAAAATTGGAAAAAAGGTCCCTAAAAAGGTATTATGGTATTTTTCTATAATTCCTCGGTTGAAAAGAATGTTTCAATCACCACAAACTGCTGAGAACTTAACATGACATGAAAATAAAAGAATTAGAGATGGCAAGCTTTGTTGCCCGATAGATTCACTAGCTTGGCAGTTAATTTGACAAGAAATGGTCTGATTTTGTCGAAGAGCTGATAAATCTTCGGTTGGCTCTATCATCTATTGGCATTAACCCACACAGTACACTTAGCACTACTTATAGTTGTTGGCCTGTTACACTAATAACATATAACCTTCCTCCACGGTTGTGTACGAAAAGGAAGTTTATGATGTTGTCTCTACTGATATCTGGCCTTAAATAGTCTGAAAATGACATAGATGTATACCTAGCACCATTGATTGAGAACTTAAAAACCCTATGGGATGTAGGCGCCAATGTGTTTGATGCTTATAGGAAACAAACTTTTAATTTACGAGCTATGTTAATGTGGATGATTAGTGACTTTCCAATTTATGGAAACCTGTTTGGGTCTACTGTTAAAGGGTACTACGGTTGTCCAGTTGTGGGATAAACACATGTGCATGTTGGCTATTGTATAATCAGAAAATGTCATATATAAACCATAGGCTGTTTATTAAAAATCCTCCTAAGCCTTTGTTTGGTACAGAGATCTTAAATTTGATGGATGACATTGACACCAAGTTTGGGAAAAAGGTCTAAAAAAAGCAAAAATGAGGTAAAGGTAAGGGTCACAGTAAGGGTAAAGATGAGGGTAACAATAAAGGTAAAGGTGAGGGTGAGAGTAAGGGTAAGGGTGAGGTTGAGGATAAAGTTGAATGTAAGGGTAAGGGTGAGGGTGAGGTTGAGGGTAAGGATAAGGGTGATAATGAGGTTTAAGGTGAGGGTGAAGGTAATGAGGATGTATCTCGGTTACTGTCTAAAAGGAGATTAATCTTCTTTGATTTTGAATATTGGGAACATTTGTTAGTTCACCATCAATTAAACCTGATACATATTGAGAAAAATATATGTGAGAGCATCTATGGCAGATTACTCTATCAACCGGGGAAAACAAAAGATGAAATTAATGCTAGAAAAGATCTTACATATTCAAAGCTTAGAGACAAAATTAACAAAGCATTTACTGCATTAGCTCCTGATAAACAAAACAAAGTCCTCGCCCCTGTCCTATACACTTCAAATAAGAAAGAAAAAAAATATTCTGTGAAACCTTGCAAGGTGTCAAAGTTCCTAATGGCTATTGTTTTAATTTTAAAAATCTTGTTTCAATGGATGATTGTCGTGATCACCGGCTTAAATCTCATGATTGTCATACCTTGATGTAACAACTACTACCATTAGCAATTCGGCTTTGTTTACCTCAAACGGTCGATATGTCATAATCAGGTTGTGCCATTTCTTTAACTCTTTGTGTTCTAAGGTAGTAAAACCTGATTTTCTAGACCAATTACAAAAAGAACTTACAATCACTTTATACAATTCAGAACAATCTTTCGTACCTGCCTTCTTCGATATAAAGGTCTATTTAATAGTCTATCTAATTAAAGAGTTAGATTATATGGCCCAGTTTACCTTCGATAGATGTATCCATTTGAGAGAGAAATGAAACCCATAAAAGGTTATGTATGCAAACGATACCATCCTGAAGGTTGCATTGAAGAGAGCTATATTGCTAAGGAAGCACTTGAATTTTGTGCTGAGTACCTTTCAAATTGTAAATCAATCGGGCTGCCCATTGGTTGTCTAATTGATTTTACAGTCAAAAGGCCACTCGGAGATACAAATATTAAGGTGGTTGATGCCCCTACATTGACACAAGTGCACTGATGTGTTTTGATGAACACCCTCGAGATTCAGCCATACATCAAGTATGTAACAGAAAATTTATACCTTTTTTTTAAAGTTTTTTTTCAATTTTAATAATTATGTTGGTATAATTTTAGGGAGCATTTGGCCTTATTGCAATCCAAACATCCTCATCAATTGAAAAGGCCTTTATGGTTTCCAACCGAGCACTCCCGTATATTTACTAATTGACTGAAACAAAAGGTTAGATTAGCTTCATTAGGTCTAATTAATAAAAGTATCCAAGTAAAGCCACACAAACTTTTCTTTTTCAACTAATTTTTGTGGTTTCATTAATTGAACAATAGATAACAACTGATAAGGTAAATAATGTAGCGGTTGACGAAAAAGTATGGTGGTTGGCAAACAAACCCCGCTCAAGCGTGGTTTCATATGAAGGCTACTATATTAATGGTTTTAGTTTTGGTACGAGAGATAAGGACATCAACCACATAACACAAAACAGTGGCATTTATGTGGTTGCTAACACTTTACAGATTTCAAGTTCGATAAGACAAAAATCCCTATTCTAGGGATATGTCTTTCTATGGTGTTGTTAATAAAATTTGGCAGCTTGATTATCTAAGGGTTAAAAAGGTACTTTTCAAGTTCGATTAGGTAAATGATAAAGGGGTTAACGTTGATAAGTTAGCGTTCATTATAGTCAATTTAGATCAGATAGGCTACAAATCTGACTGTTTCATTCTAGTTGGTCATGCAAAGTAAGTATTTTATATGAAAGATCAATTAGATAATAGTAAATCAGTTGTTTGTTCAATGAGTGAAAAACATAATTATTCAAATGAGGCCTTGTGTAATGACATTGATGAGTATACACTATTATCCAACAATTTTCTAGAATGTAAGTTAGATTAGTTGTCGATGTTTTTCATGAAAATATTGGTGCAAAAAATAAATAATCCAACTATTATACGTTATTAGCACTACTTTTCATAAGTCAACAACTAATTTGTTTTTTATTATTTCATTATTATATTAGGATATTATATTGGTATCTGGTGCACTCATCCACTTTTATGTATTTGCAGGTTTGTTGGAGACATGGCGGAAAAAGAAGAGCCAATATATGATCCAAATCTGGAAGGAAGACCAAGATGAAACCTTATAAAGAAGAAAGACTTACAGAAAAGAGCTAGTAGCCAAACTGAGGTTATGTGCAATTTGTATGAAGTTTTAGTTGGAAAAAAGAGAAACGATTTGAGGAACTACATTAAGGTGATTGTACGGGAAAGAGTTATAATTATATATGATGATTGGGTTTTGTGTTCAAGTGGATGGAAATTACATTAAGAGGCTTTAGATGAAAGTTGGCCAATGAATATATTCTGCCAATGCAAATAACTTTTTTCACTGAAAAAGGCTTCTCTTGAGTATGAAAGCATTAGAAAAGAGGACTGGAAGAGCTTTGTTGATAAGATTTTATCCGAAGACTTTTAGGCGTGTTTAAAATTCTGTTAGTTAGATAATATCATGAACCATTTTAATCATTATCCACTTTGTGCAGGAAAAAAGTAAGGCAGCAAAGGAAAAAAGAGCAAAGAATGTGTACAATCATCACTTAGGCAGCACATGATATTTTGGGCTGTTGTATAAAAGAGTAAGTACAATAACCACTCTATACAAACTTATGACATTTCAATATAAACAATAGGATGATTTATAGTAGTTTTGAATTCAATTTTTATTGAATTATTGCAGCAGTTGGACCTCAGAGTTTCTGAGTGCGAGATTGACTGTAGTGAAGCATGGTTATTGGCTCATAGAAAAAAAGATGGAACTTATACACCTAAAGTGCAACAAGTGGCTGAGAGAATTGTAAGTTTCCGCCACCATTGAAAATTACCAATGCAAATAGTTTGAAACTGAAAGCTGCTTGAATTATTTTATAATCCAACATCGTGTAAATTAACAGATTGCTGAGAGAATTGTAAGTTTCCGCCACCGTTGAAAATTACCAAAGCAAATAGTTTGAAACTGAAAGCTGCTTGAATTATTTTATAATCCAACATCATGTAAATTAACAGATTAAGTTGCTTTGTTTATTTCAAAAAAATGCTAGTAATGTGATGTATGTATACACTGTCATTATTTAACTTATTTTTTTATTCCTAATTTTGATAAAATATTTTTGTATTTATTTTGTAGAGTGAGCTGAGAAACCAAGTTGAGTAAGGAACATTCCAGTCCCAAGGATCGAATGATATCTTAGGTGAAGCCCTTCAAAAGAAGCCTAATGGGAGTCGGGTGCAAGGATTGGGTCAATTCATCACCCCATCCATCTATTTCAATGTTCCTGACCCCACGGAGCTGGTGCGAGAATAGAGAATGTATCAGAAGAGTGTTTAGTTTATGCAAGCTCAATTAGATCAAATGAATGCAAGGATAAATGCTTGTAACAATAATGAAGTTAGCATTTTAAACTTTCTTAACTCCAAAGATGGTTGTAGTGTTAAGATGGAGATAGATCGTCGATCACCTAGGAAAATTACTCCAAAGTTAGTGACTAGCAACCCCAAAGTAACTCTAAATTTATTGACCAATAACCCCAAAGCTACTTCAAAGTCAGTGTCTAACGACCCCAAAGCACCCCAAAGTCAGTGACCAATGACCTTACTGTTTGTCCAAAACTTGATAAAAACATGTACACACCTCCCCTGTCATCTACTGCACAGAATCTACCCCCAGTAGATTGTGAAGCCACTTTAAAAATCACCTCAAAAAGATTTCCAAGATTAACTCCTTCAAAGAGAAAAATGAATGGCCGAAAGTCTCCTACAAATGTTGTGGTATATCTGTATGAACAGAAATGAACAACAGAGGAACCCGTTGTTGTAAAACTAATGACAGCAAGGAAACTTTTCTAAGAAAGAATACCCATGGAGCTGTGAAAGCAAGAAAAGAGAACAAAAGTTCATAGAGAAGCATCTTTTCTTTGATGATTGAGAACTCCCTGCCACGGTCAATTATGATTGCAGATGATCCGAAGACTTTTGGTGTCTACTGGGAGAGCAGATTGGACAAGTAGATTTGCAATGAAGTTATTGAATTTACAGAGCTCTCAAATTTTATTTTGGAGATATGGATCAAGTAAGAAATTAAATACTTGATTTATGTTTCTATTATGTTTTTTGATTTTGCAAAGTATCAATTTCTTATATTCATGTCATAAAAGTTGCTTTTTTTTAATAGACACATATATAAGGAGATGGATAATGGCAGTGGTGTTATTCCAATTCAATTTGGATGTATAGCTAAGTTACAGTCAAGTCAGGCAAGCTACCCAAATAGGTTTTCCTATATTTCAGACCTTTTGGACAAGATTCAAATAGCCTAGATAATTGTGTTCTCATATAACCCAGGGTATGGTTTATTTACTTTTTTTCTATTTTCATTTTTTAATATAAATGATTTAAATTTTACTTGTAATATGTTTTTTTAATTGTTTGTTTAGTGGCCACTCGATGCTAGTAGCAATTGATATGGAGGTAAAAAATATATTATTTTGATCCAATAGGTGATAATCCTGATGATGAGTTGAAGTAGATGGCGAATGAGTAAACTTAATTAGTTTACTTAATTCTTTTTTAATTTTTTATATTGTGGATTAATTTACTGCATCTGTTATTTATTACTTATAGTGGGATAACAATGCATCAAGTGACGAGTAATAAAAAGAAGGCTGTGCAGTGGGTCTCTGTGAAGGTACTAATGAAACAAAGTTATGATTTTCATTCTTACTTCATCAGTATATTTGAAACTAATTTTTTTCTTTTTTAGTGTCCAAAACAACTTGGAACCTTTGAATATGGTTATTATGTGATGAAGTACATCCAGGATATTATTCGCGATTTGTACATTCTTGAAAACAATATGAGTTTCTCCATAACTTTTTTAATATTTTGTCGAAGAATGCATTGTGGAATAAATTTTCTTAACAGTGGTTAATTGATCAATTGCCACTAGTTATGGAATACTTTCAATTATGTGAATTGTGAAGATGTTTAACAGGTGAACAATTTGCTACTTTATGCTTAAAACTAGCAATATAATCATATCTTGGGCGAGGGATGAGAGGAAGTGTTGTGTATGTTTAGGATAATCACATACACTTTATTTGCCATATTTATTATACGTAAAAGCTATCATTTGGCATAGTGTGTTCTGGACACTACACTTAGTGGAAGATCATTACCCTTAGCACATTGAGCGCTTGATGCAATATTTATTAGAGTGAGGATTATGAGGAGTTGAAATACCCCCTTCATGAATTAATTAGAACTAAATAAGAAATATTAAGCTCATAGTGAAAAGTTAAATGTAAATCCAGATACTCAAGCACTTTATTTGCATTGCTTTCGTCTTTAATTCATTCTCATCATTTTATTTTAAATCTTAAGATAAAAAATTCACTTCCAACTAACTCACATATGTACCTAGAAAATTAACCCTATGCATAATTAAATTTACCTTCTCGTGGGATCGACCACCAAATATGTTTACAATAGATTTGTGCGTTTGTGAGTATAATAAAATGTGTAGAACACCATCAAGAATGACTCATTATAAAGTACATAGACAATATTTATAAGTTTCTTATTCTTATAATGATTCTAGCAACTATATTTCACTAATGAATTAAAAGAATAGTAAAGCTTAGGAAAGAAAATGACAGAAAAGTATTATGCTAATAGTCATTATTAGTATCTTTCACCCCTCACCCATCCATTTGGCAACCATTGCCTCCATATTATCAGAGGAACATTCTCCAAAGAATGTGCATGATGCTCTCCAACAGATGGATACTTCTTGAAAATGCCCCTCCTCAGCTCTGACATCCAATCTAGGAAATGAATTTCCATAGGAATTTCTACGACATCTTTAAGCTTTTGTTCTGTACATTATAAGAAAATTATGCTTCCTTGAAACGAGCAAATAGTGTTTCAAATTCTTTCCTTCGATATTCAAAATATTTAATTTATGGCCTATTGATGCTGCTGTTGAAGATAACACCAATTTCATGTGCAGCTTTCGATATTATGATCCTTGCAATTTTTTAGAAAACATGTTAAGCAAATTTCCAGCCATTAGAACCAAAAAAAAAAAAATGTAAACTACATATAAAACCAAAATATGAAGTTGATTTTACCGACTATCATATATCTGTAAAGTCATACCATGCCGTCAAGCAACTGCTTTGGCCTTTCCTCGACCATTTTTTTCTTTTTACTACTTGAAGTTGGTACAAAATCAAATAAGATACAAATTAGCCATTAATTTAAATTTAATTGTGCATTAAAAATTAAGTTATTACCTTCATCTATTGTAGTAAAACATAAACCTTCACCATCAATTATAGAGCTAATTCAATATCCCTATTATGTGTGCTAGCTTGAAACTTTCTTTTGCCAGCAACTATGTCATTTGATCTTTTAATTTCAATTGTCTTTTTTCTTTCATCAATAGCTAGAGACTTCCCATTGTTAGTAGTTTATTGAGACTTCTTTTTGTTTACAGCTAGAGACTTCTTTTTGTTTATAGCTAGAGACTGTCCATTTTTAACCATTCTATCAAACCTTATCTTGAAATTCTTGCAAGAATTTTAAAGAATAAAGCATCATTAGAAGCCAATTAAACATTCAACAACAATATTTCAAACAAACACAAATATGGCAGAAATGGTTAGCTTAAGAATAGTTAAAAAACCTACCTGATAAAAAAATAATATAGCATGCATTGTACACAGTCATAATAAGTTACTATTTTTAACCTGCAAAAGGAAAAAGGGAATATTTTTTCTAATTTTCAGAGTGTTAAGCTAATTTTTTTTCAAGCCTAACCAAATTTCATTCTTTCAAAACCTTAGCACATGATTCTCTGAAAAATGTGCTAACTTCTACCAAAGCATCATAAGTAAAACCGCATGCATTGTAAGCGACAATAATCTCTCTGAGAACACATGATAATCATTAGTCTTCATGACCGAAATTTTATGATGGAGTATATTCAAACATCTTGACAAATTAATTGAATATCCCCGTGGAACTTGCACATTCATAAGCCACTGACACAATCTTTATCTCTTTTCATTTATCAAACTATAAAAAGCAGTAGGCAAAATAGGTTTTCCATCATCATATTTTGGGTGAAGCGCATCCCTTATATTCAAGTATTCAATATCAAGGTGAGTATTTAGATCACTTTTTATTTTGCCATCAATATTAAAAAGTGTGCCAAGTATATTATCGCGCATTTTTTTTCAATGTACATGACATCCAATTTATGACACAACAAAAGCATTTCCAGTATGGTAATTGAAAAAAAATACTATGTTTTTTTTTTTTAATTCTTGTGCTTTTCAAACCCAGGAATGACTTTTTTTTACCAAATATTATTGGCCTTAAACTTTCAAATTCATTTAGCCCTTGCCACCAGAAGGTCTTTTCGGTGGAGGTTTCTTTCCTATCATACCATTAAATTGGCTCTTTTGAAATGTCCACTTATGTCGTAGTGGCAAAAATCGATGGTGCCTCATATAATATTTTTTTGAACTGTGATGTAATCTATGATGAGCTATCTTCTTAGCACAACATGGGCAAGCCAACTTTCTTTTTGTGCCCCAACCATATGTAGGATCATATGCATGAAAATCATTAATTGTCCACACAACAACCACTTTCAATTGAAAATTTATACGTGTGGAAACATTATAAGTATTCACTCCATTTTCCCATAACTCATTCAACTCATCAATTAAAGGCCTCAAGTACGCATCAATATCATTGCTTGGGCCTTTGGGGCCTGAGATAAGAAAGACATGAAAATATACAACTCTTTCATACACATCCAAGGTGAAGATTGTATAGAAATAAAAGAACAAGCCGACAGCTATATCCAACATTCATACTTCCAAAAGGATTGAACCCATCAGTAGTTAAACCCAGTCAAACATTATGGGGATTGCTATAAAACGACTCATAAATGTGATTAAAACTCTTCCAAGCTTCAGAATCTATAGAATGCCTCAACAGCCCAACTTTAACATGCTTTTTAGTTCTATAAAACAAAGCAAATAAATACAAACTCGATTAACTGAACAAGAAATGGTTGTGCACTCTGTGCTCCTAAATTAAAAAAATGTTGATGCTATTATATTAGGGTAATTGAGGAAAAAATCTTTATAAAACTTAAAGATTTTAACCTGAACTTGCTAAGTACACACATTAATCTTAAATTAATTGCACATTAACTATACCATTGAGAATTATCACAAAAACAACTTTATTATAAATTCATGTTAATGAATCAAGTAATTACCAATTACGTTTTAAGGAACTTGGTGAAATTCAAGTCATTAATGCCCAAAACGTAAAACTTTAATAAGATTGAAATGCAAGAAACGAAATTAAAAAACTAAAAGAAGATCAAAAATTACAAGTATCAAAACTAGATCAAGAGATGCCTACAAAGAGTTGATGAGTTCACTTAAAGAGAGATAGAAGATGTATAAAGTTATGAATCTACAACTCTAAAACCCTAGAAAATTTATGAAATTAAAGCAAAATCATGAAAAGAGAGATGGATTGGAGAAACTGTAGGAAAAGTTAAAAAGGGTTCAAAATTTGCAAGCTAAAAATTCTAAGTAAATTTACTTTGAGGTGCTTCTACGTGCGAACAAGATAAAAAGAGTAAGAGAACAACAAATTGAGTTGGTGTGTTGATCTTTTCCATTTTGGTACATG
Source organism: Citropsis articulata (assembly GCA_030449925.1). NCBI lineage: Eukaryota > Viridiplantae > Streptophyta > Magnoliopsida > Sapindales > Rutaceae > Citropsis > Citropsis articulata. Next base: position 10,084,314 of record JASUUH010000160.1, read on the forward strand.
ACTCGTGTGGCTACATATGGTTCATGCACTGTGGCTATTTGAATTCCACGAATTCGACATGTTGTGGGCAATGTATCTTAATAGCCTCCTTGAGATCAGTCGGGTCATAGAGCGAATGACAAGCTTGTACTGATAGAGAAAGGAAAAGATCTTTACCCAGTGGTTTGGTAAGCATATCTATAGTTTGCAACAAGAAGGGAAAATGCTTGGCTTCAAGAAGTCCTTGAATGACTTCTTCGCGAACAAAATAGACGTCAATTTCAATGTGTTTGCTATGAGCATGAAGTGAATTATGTGTCATGGTGATGGAGCTCTTGTTGTCGTAGAAGAGATAAGGATCATGTGAAGTTGGAACCCCAATGTCCTATAATAAAGAAACAATCCAAGTTAATTAAGCCATTTTGGAAGCCAAATTAAGCCCGATATTCTACTTCTGCAATGGATCATGCTATAATTTTTTGTTTGTTGCTACACCATGAGATTAAATTTGTCCCAAGGTAAACACAAAAGCTTGTTGTGCAACATTCTATTTCAAGGTAGGTTGCCAAAAAAGCCCGAGTCGAGCTGCACGGATTGGGTCTAGATTGGGCTGAAAAATATGAAGCCCACATAGATTAGGCCTAAATAAGAGCCTAGAGAAAAGCCCGGGCTTTTCATTTATAAATAAAAAGTTAATCAGATTAAAAATTTAAAATACTAGATTAACATTTTTTATATTAGTATTTGTGATTTATTATGTTGTGTTACTAATATCAAGCCCGAACTTTTTACTTTATAAATAAAAATATCAAATTAAAAACTCAAAATATCATATTAATATTTCTTTTGTATTAGTATTTATTATCTATTTTGTCGTCTTACTAACATTTTGAATATTTGACTATTATTCTATTATGCATTGAATAATTATCTTTAATTTAATTGTTTTCACTTTATTAAAAATTTATTTAAAAAATAATAAAGAACCAAGCTTGCCGAGTCTAAGTTTAGATGGGCATTTGAATGGCCTGGGCTTATTTTTGACAAGTTGGGCCTGGGCCTACGCTTGAAAAGGCTCAGTTCAAGCTTGGCCCAGCCCTTAATTGGCCAACTTTATTTCAAGGCAACCAATATAATTAAAGTTCGAAAAGGCTTTGATTGATTGGAGCTTTGCTCAAAGGACTCGAAGTCCAAAGTTGAGAGTGCCTTTGAGATAGCTTATGATTCTTATAACATTTTTGAAGTCTTGTTTAGTACTGCTTTAGAAGTATTAACAAGCTTTTTTTACAGCATAAATGATGTCTAGCCTAGTGAACATGAGATATTTTAGGCTACTGACAAAGGTACGTTAGTGTGTGGCACATATGGGTTTTTTATCATCATCTTATGGTTAGCCTTTGACAACCATAAGGGTCCGATTAAAGATGCAATCAGGAATAGCAGCCTTGGTTAACAAGTCATACATGTATTGGGCTTAGGATAAAAAAATCTTTTGTATAGCACCGAATCTCAATTCTTGAAAAATTGATCAATAAGCTTTAGTCTTTTAATGCAAATGAAGTACTGAGTTGGTTGATGACGGATTGAATTCTTTCAAGATTATTTCTTATAATAATTACATCGTCAAATAAACAAAATCAAATCATAATATTGTAATCATAAAAAATAAAGAGGGAACTATCATATTTGCAAATTATAAATTCAAGACCTAAAAATGCTAATGATAAACACTCAAACTAAGCATTTGAGTTTGTTTGAGTCAATATAAGGGCTTGTGAAGCAAGCAAACATGGTCAGGTAGGTTTTGATTCGTAAAGCCGGGTGGCCGCTCCATATTGGCAGTTTCTTTTTACTCGACTATGTAAGAAGGCATTTTGAATATCTAGTTGTTTGATAAGCCATTTAGAACTAATTACGAGGGCTAAGACAAGTCGTATAATAGTTGGCTTAATAACGGGGCCAAAAGTCTTATCGAAATCAATGCCAAGAACTTGTGTATTTCTCTTTACAAATAAAAGGGCTTTTAACCGATCGTTGTACCAATCTTCTTAGTATTTGGTTTTATAAACCCACTTTGAACTAACTAAATTAGCATCAGGTTGAGGAATTAAGGTCTATGTCTTATTTTGATAGAATTGCAGCCATGGAGGACGTTTGAGAGCAAATTTTAATGATTTGTTTCAATTATAGTAGATGATTGGTTTAAAAGGATAAAGCAAGATCTTTTCTGAGCTTGTTGATTGTTAATATAGGAAAGACTCTATTGTTTTGGCAGGAGAGATGTTTATTTCAACAAATAACTTTCCTAAAAGACTGTTTAAGGCACATGAGTTATAGTTGTCACTTTTTTTAAGTCCATTGTGAAGTCATGTTTATGTTTGTATTATCATTAGAAGTAGCGTCTGTGTTATTGGATGAGTGGCTCTTTTGAAGTGAATTTATAATGGGATGTCCAGGTCAAAAGGAGGGAGGTTTATGAAAGTTTTCAATTATCATAGCTTTGTCCAAAATACTTGGAGAGTGAGATAATGATTGATTCCTATTTGAAGGTGTGGTAGTGTGTTTTAGATTATAAACTTTAGCGTGCCCAAGAGAATTGTTATTGAATGACTTTGTTAAAGTTTTTCGGAGCCATTGTGCACACATCTAAGGTAATAGTAATGGTACAAGCATCTTACACAGGAGAATAATCTTTTAGTTTTGATAAGGGAAACATAACTCACCAAGGATTAAATGACAAGTGACATAAATTTAATTATTTTTAAGAAAAAGACAGTAGTGTCCCTTGTGAGTGGGGCTATAACCTACAAAAATACAAGAAAGAGTCTTTTGTCAAATTTGATTTTATTATAGTCATCTTAAAAGACAACTGAAAATTCTAATTTTATTATAATTAGGAGTTTCCTTGAAAAGTAACTCATGAGCCGTTTACATTTTAATAATCCTTTGTGGCATTTTATCTATGAGATATATGGTTGTTAAAACAACCTTTATCAAATGCTCAAATGGTAACAAACATTCAGACGACATTGTAAAGATAGTCTCCATTATATGCCTACGCTTTCTTTTTGCAGCTCTATTTTATTAAGAAGTATAAAGACATGAAGTCTATGTGATGATTTCAGATTGTTGAAGATTTTGTTGAAAAGTGCTAGAGGTTCTCTTTATTTTTTACAATGAAGTCAAAAGAGTTAAACTGCACTGAACAATTTATATCATCTATAAGTTTGTTTTTAGCAAGAGGTTCTCTTTAAGTTTGGAAACAACTAAAAAACTTTTGAATTTTAATTTCCCATATGTAGTATCACCAATATGAGAACTAGGTAAGTTTTGGACATTCTCTACAAAAATTTTATCAGAACATTTACAAGGACCGAATTTCTTTAATATACTAGTTTTTTTATCATATGGGCATTAGCTCCTAAATCAAGATAAAGTTGTGGGTCGTTCTCATCATGCAAACTCATGGCCACAACGGCTTGTGTTGCTGCCTTTTGAAGAGTAAAGTAGCAGTACATTTATTTATAAACAGTAACATTATGGTTAGTCTTGCTATAAATTTGACGTATTATACCTAATTTAGAATTATGTTTCCACTGATCAGTGTCTGTGTTATAATGTTTGGGTGTGGGTGGCGAATTAGACCATTATTATTAAACCTTAGCTAAAACAAAGAGTTGTTAGAGAGTAACTGATTCATGTTAAAAGATTGATTCATGTTGTTATACCCACTATTAAAGGGAAACTTTCTTCTTCCACGACGGTTGTTGTTGAAGTCGCTTTCTTGTCCCTGTCCTCGAAAATGTTTCCTATGTCCCCATTGGGCAAACAAAGCTTGCTATGGATCTGCTTCTTTGCCATCATTTTTCTGAGCAATCACAGTCTGCTCATGGTTTTTAAGGATGACGAGAATAGTTATAGGCTTAGATAAGATGGTTTGGTCAACAAAACCATTTTAAATTCAACAAACTCGATTCTCAATACTTATGCCAATTAAAAGACTTTGTCATCATCAGTCAACAGCTTTCCAATGGAAGCCAGATTCTCGCACAACCTTTTGAATTTCTTTTAAGAAGTCATCAAGCTTCAGGAAGCTTTCTTTAGGGAGAAGAGATTACCTTTAAGCCAAGACTCTATTAGCCTAAAGGGCTACACATAATGTAATTTGATGATCACAAACATGTGTCTTAAGTGATTTAATAAATATTATATTTCACAAGTTCACTAGTTTTTGAAGGATAATATTTATGCAAGTGAATAAAGTGAAATCAAGCTCAAAACACTTAACGGACAACAGCAAAATCAAAAATAAAGTTTAGACCTCAACGGAAAAATTATTGCGGTAAATTCTTGTAAAGCCGGTATGATTTAGTTGATGCATGATTTAGTATTTGAGAAGCTTAAGAGTTTATTTAATAAATCATGACTTTTCATAAACTAAAGGTTATATATTTAAGATAAAGTGTTTTGTGGATTTGAGTAATTTGGATTAAAATAAAAAAGTTTTACACTATTTGATTTTAATAAATATTATTTTGAATTCGAATTTAGACTTATTTGTAAAGATTTAAAACATTTTGGGCCTTACTATAATTTATAAAAATTTAAGGACCCAAATGTATTCCAAACATTTGAAATCCAAAACTGGACAGAGAGCAAGTAGCTAACCGCCTGAGGGCTAACGACTTGCCACTTAAGGAAAATCACATATTTTCAAAATTTAGACTAAAATGAAAGGTTTTGAGAACTTTGAATTTTTTGGGTATTATGTTAAATTTTGAAAAGAACTTCTTTAAAAAATATTATTATATTTTGGGTCATATCATAATTTTAAAAAGTTTTAAAATAATAAGCATTTTTCAGAAATTCTGAAATTGGACCTATTTATAAAGTTTTATGACATTTTAGGTCATATTATAATTACATAAAAGTTTTAGGCAAAAATATAATTTTATGAATAGTGTTACTTTAGCAAAATTCAAACTTAACTGTAACTTTACTATTCCCAAGCGGCGAGCCGAATAAATCAAGTGGCTAGCCGCTTGCTCAATGGAATTTGCCTATAACAGTTAGTTTTCGAGCTTTAATTATAAAAACTCAACTCTAACTTCATTTTAAAAACTCTAGCAAGCCAAAACAAGTTCATAAAATATATATTGGGCTTCTATTTTGCAAATCGTCATTTATTGCATCATCATTGAGCTATAAATTATTTATCCACTTTTAAAGACAATTTGTTGTAATTTCATTTCTCATCAAATTGTGAGTGTACGAGTGTGAGAAACACTTTAGGTGAAAAGATGGAGAGATAATCTCTTGATTATAAAGGTCCATTGATACCTTGGAAGTCAATTGTAAACATTTGAAGCCTTGAGAGGTTGATGGTAAAATCCTCAAGCCCGGTGTGCTTAGAGGCATGGACGTAGGCGGAGATTGCTGAACCACATAAAAATATTTGTGTTTGTTTTCTATTCCCTTACTCTTTTATTATTATGCTCAATTGAATTTATTGTTTTCAATTTCATTAAGGTATTAGATTGAATTGTTGTGTAGTTTGTTTAGCGTAGAGTTTTAAAATCCCAATTCACCCCCCTCTTGGGTTACATAACTTGTATTTTAATTAGTATCAGAGCGAGGTACTCTTGTGTAGACTTAATTGTCTAGAGTTAAAGATTCATGACAATCGATAATGACTCCATTTTTAGGGAAGGACAGTCCACAATTAGACCACCATTCTTTGATGGTAATGACTACCCATATTGAAAAACTAGGATGAGAATTTATTTACAAGTTTTAGATTATGAAATTTGCGAAGTTGTTTATGATGGTCATTCATGCCTATGACTAAAAATAAAGTCAGGGAATCTATTCCAAAACCTTCATTGGAATAGAATGAATTAGAAAAGTGAAAAACTTCTCTAAATTCTAAAGCTATGAATATCTTGTTTTGTGCACTTGACAAGATAGATTTTATAGAATGTCTAGTTCTGAAAATGCTCATGAAGTTTGGAACAAACTTGAAGTTGTTTATGAAGGCACAAGTCAAGTGAAAGAGTCTAAAATTAGTAGGTACACTCGACAATATGAATTGTTCCAAATGGAACAAAATGAGAGTGTGTATTCTATGTATATAAGATTTGCGGATACAGTGAACACTCTAGGAGCCCTAGGAAAAACTTTTTTCAATAACGAGAAAGTCAAGAAAATTATTTGGTCACTTCTAAAAGAACAGAGACCTAAAAAGATTGTCAATGAGGAAGCCAAAGATTTAAATGTATTATCGATTGATGATTTAATTGATTCCCTTATTTCTTATGAGGAGGACTTAGCAGCTGAAAAAGGTATGAGGAAAAGAAGAAAAGCATTAGTCTCAAAGCCTCAAAACATAAGATTGATGAGAAAAGCAAACTGTATGATGGGAGTGACTTTGAAGATGAAGGCATTGAAATAATTGCTAGAAATTTTAGAAGAATCTTCAAGAAGCAAATTAAGAGGAGAAAATTTAAAGATACTCATGAGTGAAAACCTTAAAGTAGAGAAAGGGAGGAATGAGGCAATTATATATTTTGAATGCAAAAGGCGTGGCCACATATGATCAGAGTGTCCTCTTCTCTACAACCTCAAGAAGAAGGCAATGATGGCTACTTAGGATGATAGCGATAAAGAATCGAATTATGAAAAAATTTACAAGAAGTGTCAAACCTAGCACTTATGGCAACAGGAGATGACGAATTCGATGAGGTAAGTGATCCTACCTTTAATGAATTACATGATGCTTTAGAGACTTGCGTGATAAGTGGATGAAATTTGTAAAAGGAATATATGTCTTAAAAAGAAAATAGTACAGCTCAAAAATGAAAATGAATCTCTAAGTGCAAAAATTACATGCCTAGAATTAGAGAATAAATCATTGTATGATAAAGTTGCCTTATCAAATGAGAAATCTAGCACTTCACACAAGCATTTAGAATCACATGTGGATGATTTGAAAAATGAAAAAGATGCCCTGCAAAACTACAATGTTTCATTAAATGAAAAGATAAAGGAAATGGAATTAGATAATAAAATGTTACATAATAGTATTTCATCTTTTAAAGGTAAATAAAGTATTTCACATGAGCATGAAAAATCACATGTTGATGAATTGATGAAAGAAAACGAAATACTTAAGAAAAAGATTAATGAACTCAATGAAATTGTGTTAAAGTTTACAAGTGGTCAAAAGAACTTAGAAAAATTGGTTAATTTACAAAAATGTGTGTTTGACAAAGGAGGTATTGGGTATAAGCCTAACTTAAAAAAAATATTATAAAAATTATTTTGTTAAGGCTACCTCTACAAGTGATCATAGGATTGTTTGTCATTATTGTAATGGAAATGATCATATGAGTTTTAGATGTCTAGTTAAAAGAAATATATATTATAGAACAAAATGTATTTGAATTCTAAAAGGAAGTATTGCTAACGCTCAAGGACCCAAGAATATTTGGGTACCAAAATATACAACTTGAATTTTTTTTTTGTGGGTACCACAAAGAAGGAATAACGGAGAGTTACTTGATGAAACTTGTGAGGATCATTGCTTGATCATGGTCTAAGCAAAAATAATAAGGCAAGATGAGTTAATTGTTTTAATAATAGTCATTGCCTTATTAATTATAAGTGATGGTCCTTTAATCTTAATAAGCATTTCATATTTCTTCATATCATTAAGTGCATTAATATGATGTAGATAACTTTATCTTGCCTATTTATTATGTTGAGTGGATCATGAAAAATGGATAATAGCTTGAATTTGTGAAAGTATACTTGTTTTATCATTGCATATAAGATTGAATGCATTACCATGATGCATGGTTTTATATAAATATAATGATAGCTTGTCAATTCACATAATGGACTTGTTTGATTTTAATGATTATATAATACCTAAGCATGATAAATAAGTGATATGCTTGATTTATTAATTTTTGAGTGTTTCATGATTATGTACGATATATGTATGATGGTGAATTATATGTTTGAATTAATCATCTTTCGAATGTTCAAAATCATGATTCATGAATTAAAATAGCTCTTGAAATATTTCGGGATCACAAAATAGTCTCGAGATTGCTAAAATTTCAGCCGGACGGCAACTTGGTGTAGAAGACCAGAAACCAAGCGCTGGCCGCCTGAATCAAGCAGCTAGCCACTTGAAATCTGTCCTAAACCCGAGAGCGAGCGGCTCTCAAGCGGTTAGCTGCTTGGTCATGGGTTCAAGAGATTTCCCCTCATCTTTTTCATGTGTTCTTGAACCTCTCTTCACTTTCTACTTATGCCAATTAGATGGTTTAGCATGAATTTGAAATTCTTCAGCTGCAGTTCACGTAATATTTTTGTATTTTGAGAATATAATTTGTATGAATTGTAAAAGGATTATAAATAGATAAAAGAGCTATGCAGACGAGCGTAGGTGGAGGGACTTGAATTCCAAGTTAGTGATAGAGTTTTCATACAGATATCTTCTTGGAAAGAGGTACTTTGTTTTGGTAAACGCAGGAAGCTATCACGCTACATTGGGCCGTATGAAATCACAGAGCGTCTTTGTCTAACAGCTTACCGATTAGCTATACCACCTGATTTATCTGGAATCCACGATGTGTTTCATGTCTAGATGCTTCGAAGGTATATGTATGATTCAAGTCATGTTATTGAGGCAATCAATTGAGTCGAAGGAAAACTTGACTTATGAAGAGGAACTAGTGGAATACTAGAATAGAAATACCAAGTCTTGTGTTCTAAAACTATTCCTTTAGTAAAAGTATTATAGATAAATCACACAAGAGAAGAGGCTACCTCGGAATGCGAAGACTTAATGCGAGCTCAATGCCCTTACCTGTTTTCGTCATACGTGTAAATTTTGAGGATGAAATTTTTATAAGGGGGGAGGATTGTAACATATGCACTTCAATTAAATTAATTAAGTGTGTTATTTTATTTTTTCACTTCGATACTAATTTTAAAATTGTCGGACTTGTTGTGAATTATTTTTGACGAAATTGATGTGATTCGATTTTTCTAACATTGTGTGTGAAGGTTGTTAAATGTTACATGTTTATAAAATATATCGCGTTTGGATGATTTTAAAATTATCACGATGTTAAATCGCAACAAATCGAGAGTGATTAAAATCTCAGGTAGTTGATTTTCTTTTCGTCACGGGTCTGGGACTAGCTTAATTTGTATTAAGCTTAAGAAAAAAATTGGCTAGTTTTATAAATTGAGAGAGATAGAGAGAGAGAGGGGCAGAGAGAAGGCGAGAGAGGGAGACTTGACCCGATTTTGACCCGGATTTAACCCAAAAATCCATAATTTTTACCCCGTCGTAACTCCCATTTCCGACCACCTCACTGGCCATGCTTAGTATCGATCTAAATCTTATGAGACGTCGGTCACACCCCTACCGTCTTCATTGCCGGAAACTGACCAGAATGCGGGCGATTGAGCTCACAAAGTCACAGCTAAGAACTCATTTTTGTCGCCGTCGATTTCGTTAGAGTTAGGCTACGCCACTGTTTGGATCTTGTTCCTCAGCTCACCAGCATCCATTTCCAACCGACCTCGTCACCTGAAACGGCCAGATTGCTGGCGAACGATCACCGAAAATCTCACAGACTTTAGAGCTTCGATTTGGTTCCGTTGCCGCGTGTGGGAGGCCACTGACAGAGTTGTCGAAACCCTTCAAAATAAATACTGATTCACCTAAATTAATTTGTTGAAATAGTGGAACCAGGTCAAATCCCAAGAGAACTATGCAATTAATTTCTCAAAGTTTAAAACAAAAATTAATTTCTCAAGAGAACCAGATTTGCAAAGCTTTCTGCCTCAAACCGGATAACCGGATTTTCAAACCGGTAAACCGATTATTGTGTGAAGTTTTCTGGGAGTTATCCGGCTAACCGGATAAGGAAACCGGAAAACCGGTTGCGGTTCGTAACCTTTCTGAAACTATCCAGTTAACCGGATAATGAAACCGAAAAACCGATTGCGTGCTGTCCACTTTTTGGACACAATTCGGACAACCGGTTAGCGTAACCGTTAAGCCGAATTTCAGTTCTCTCCTTTCTGACGCTATTCGGACAACCGGTTAAGGAAACCGGAAAACCGGATTTCGGTTCTCTCGGTTCTGTCCACTAACGGTTAGCCGTTTGGTGATTGCCGGTTATCCGAATTCTTGATTTTAAGTTGTTCTTCTTTAAGAAATTGATAAAATAAAATAAAAATTAAAAAAAACAAGATTTTAAAATTAAGCAAAGAAAATCAATCTTACCAAACTTCCAATCCAAGGGTGTAAATTCCATCTAATTGTAATTTTGATCATAGGCAAAAATATAAATTACTCAATCCAAGAACTTAGTCTACTTAATCGGAAAAGCCGCAAAAAGTAATTATTCTCCTAATATAATAGACTCAAACAATCGCTCAAATCAAATCTTACCATTAATTTAACTGGGCATCATCGTTCCATATCAAATTAAATGATAGTATTAAGAATAGTGAGAATGACTAAAACAAAATCAATTAACTCAGATTATTCCAATTTAATCAATTTCGTATTTTTATTTCCCTAGAGCCTATCATGCAAGCTATGTAATTGTGGCCATCAATATACACACACATGAGCCAACTCTTTGCTACTCAATTCAATCATTCGTGACAATTACGGATCACAAACTCATAACTAGCGATAGAAAAATAAATATTGAATTAAGGCGTCAATTTAATCAATATAAATAATTCATAGAAAATAAGATCAAGAAAATAAAAAATACTTGGATTGAAGAAATTCTTGTTTAGTCCAAAGCCTCACAAAATTACAATCGGAATTGATTAACCCTTGGACCAGAATTAAAACCTTAGCCACACATGGTGGTCAAACAAAACCAGAAGTTGTTTGACAAAGAACAAAGAAAATTGCAGCCGCCTGTCTCCTTTCTCACGCCCTTTGCTTCCCTTTTTGCTTCTCTTGCTGGCTCTCTCTCTCTCACGCGGTTTCTTCCTCTTATAATGCTAGTTGATCGAATTCTTCTCCAATTCTGATTGCTAGGAAACCGACTCCCTCTCGCCAACGGTCGCCCCACGTTTGCAAAGCCCAAATTAAGCATGATTCAATTCTTACGTGCTTAATTGCTCCTAAAGTTAATTAATGAATGCTTCCGAAGTTGAGCTCCTTTATCCATTTTTTATCCAAAATCTCTAATTAACTCCATGAATTTTTGCTTCAAGATTCGTAATTCTCCCAAGTCAGCTTTTACCATTTGCTCCAACAAGCATTGAATTTCACCAAGGAAGCCAAAAACGTGCCTTTTTGTCCAAATTCCATCTTAACATCCATGTTTCATCTCCTAAATCAAATCAAACACAATTTCCATAAATTATCACAAAATCAATCAAAATATGAGGGAATTAAACAAAATATAGTATAACTATTTATAACCTATCAGCCACCGCCGGTACCATTGGACTCACCAAGGTCTCAACTATCAGGCCTGAGCTTCCCGTCGCCGTTGACTTAAGTCCGGTCACCGTTGACCGGTGAGGGATAATTCGGTAATTTCAAAAAGCTTTAGGGGTAAACTTGTCATTTTTGAAAAATTATCGATAATTGTGTAATTTTTAATTAGGTCAGTGAGGTAATTTGATATTTTAAAGGTAATTTGGTAATTTAAGTAATTAAGGGTATTTCAATAATTTCGTACTTCGAGGGTAATTTCATCAATTCAAAACTTGTGATTAATTTTGTGATTCGAATTGATGATAAGTTGGTAATTTAAGATTTATAGGATGATTCGATAAATTATAGTTCCCATGGTAATTCGATAAATTTTGATGTCAAGGCTATTTGGGTAATTTTTAGACATAAGGGTAATTTTGTAATTTTACTTATCCAGAAGTTGATTTCGAGCTTTACTTTGTATCGTGAGTCGTATTTCATGTCACGGATAATAATTATGTCGTTTACTTAATTTGGAGGATCCGCAAACGAGAATGAGCCCACAGACGTTGTTGATACCGAGTATGGACATCATTACTGTGAGTGGAATATACAAAATCTATTTTCATAATATCTTCTTATTTTATGATTCTGTACAGTATATTTTAATAAATAAATATTTTGTGCTTTGATTTAATGATTTTCTAGAAAATGGATTGTTATCTATGAGCTAATGTTTGCTGTTATTAAAATGAGTTTCATTAATGATTTTATTATTGTTTTTAAGTAAATGCATGATAATAGTTTTAAAGAGAATTAAATGGATTTGATGTATGTTACATGGAAAGGAAATGAGATTTCAGATGTGATTATATATTTATGTATACTCACCCCGCTTTTATTATATTTTCTCTCAGGAGACTTGCAGGTACATTAGTCGACCCAACAACATTTGTTAGATTGATATTCAGACTACATGATGGTGCTAGGAATTATAGATATTTTATTAGGATATTTTGAATTGTATAATTTATTACATATTTATGATTAAGAATATTTTATTGTATTTGATATTATAATATTTGGATGGTATTTGGTATGTTGATTGAGGAGATTGGTTGTGGATGTCGGTTGTATTTGGAATTATTTTGAAAGTGTTAATATTATAATTTGTAAGTTTGGGTATATTACATTTATAGGGGAGGTTCTATCGAATTTTCAACAGAATCATTGTTAATTAGATTAATTTCCATTCGATTTGATGAATTTAGATAGACTCATTCTGGAGGTTCGGGGCGGGTCGTTTCAGTTGGTATCAGAGCATGGTTCTAGATTCTATAGACTTTATTGTTGTGATCAAAATAAGTTTGTTGTTATTAAACTCATAATTGATAATTTATGGACCCCGTCATGATTTATTATAGCAGTAGACGTGGCCGATGCCGTACTAGACTAGTAGTTGGGTTGATTCCAGGAGATGTACCTAGGGGGAAAATGATCCTATGAATAGGGGAACAGTTGAGTCTTTGACACACGAGGTTGTAGAATAGGCACTAAGGAATATACAGAACATTAAATAGTTAATTACATAATCGGACTCGTGCGCATGTTGGTCACGCAAATATTATTAAACGTGTGAGAAGTTTAAGGGTAAGGAGTTTTAATAGTTTTGAAGAGCCATCTGAGGTTAAGTCGTGGTTTCTGGTTCAAAGATCATGGGTAGAGTTTTGGTTTTATAAGATTAGCATTCAATCAAATCGTAGTAGTTTATTTTAACTTCTTTCCTATTAGGATTAGGTTTTTTATTGTAATTATAATTTAAGGTTCTAATTAGATTAGAATTAGGAATGCGTTGAGCTATCATAAATAAATGGTTCTAATTATGTTTTTAAGCAAGTAATAATTAAATTAATTCCAACCCCCGTTAATTCTTCTCTCTCTCCTCTGAATTCTTAAATTCCTCATCTCTTCTCACTTGAATTCTCTAAGTAAAACCCTAGAACTCTATCATCTTACCCTAACTTTCAACTTAATCAATTTGGATATGTAAAGCATAACAACTTTAACACTCTAAATTTAACACATGTAGAGCAAGTGGTAGTAGAAGGTTGCTTACATATCGAAATTCTTGCACGAAATCTCAAACTGAAATACCTTAAATTTTATTAAACAAATCAACAAATCCACAAATCGAATACTTGACATTTCTCTCTCAAACCATAAATGTAGCGAAAGTTTCAAAATTCTCCAATTACAAATTCATAAGACTAACATGCTTAAAAGACAAAGAAATAGAAATAGAAATAGAAATAGAAATAGAAATAGAAATATATATAGAGTCACAGGAAAATTTAATAGGTTTTTTCTTTATTACAAAGTGGACTAATAATAAAAATGTTAACTAAGCATAGATGCTGACTGATGAGCTAAAGAGCACCATTTACAAGTTCCTTCAAGCACGTTCATCTCAAGCAACAAAATTTGTTCAAGTCAATTAGTCTTCTCTAAAAATGATATTATAGGTCTTTGATCAAAATTGTTACAATGTCATCTACGTATAAATTTAATTAATAACCAGTTCGAACGTATTCAGGGCAAATTCTTGTAAAGTTCGATCTCTTTGACCATATTTCACTACCAATGATCTTGAATCATACAAACTTCACCAGCTACTTCGTTAATAAGGTTAGGGAATAGACTAAATATTACTTAACTAAGTTTACTAGGTTTTTTTTAATAGTTTTGTTATTATTATTATATACCTTTCCGGAATCAAATGGTGAGCCGAGCTAATCGATTTCCAAGCTACAAGGTTCTCTACAAAGTACAAATTCAGCTTAGTTATGTTAATTTTTATGTAGTGTGTTTTAGCTTTGTGCTTATGTTCATTAAGCATCCTGTGGCGAGATCTCTTTTTCATTGTTAGAAATAAGTTTATTCAATACTAATAAAGATGTGTAAGGCACGCAAAAATCCAAGAAATAAAAATGCTAACACTGATCAATAACATAGCAGAATTTGACTGTCTTTAGTCCAATTAATAGTATAATTAAACTTTAATTGGGTGTAATGCCTCTGATTTACTCTAGGATTTCTCCGAAGAAGAGCATATAATTAATAAACTCATAAATTGATGATGGGCTAAATAGAACCATATACAAGTTTCTTTAGGCATATACTCAATAAGACAAGGAGCATCATATGAGAACACAACTTTATTTATAGAAAGATTCCAGAAATGAAATATAGAAAGATTCCAGAAATGAAATAAGTACTCTGAATATTAATGACAGATGCCATCACCGGGAGACCCTGCCAAAAAAATGGTAACAATTAATTTGACAAACAAAGGCTTGTAAAAGGAAAGAGTCAAGTCTTAAGGATGAAGAAAATAAAAGCACACGAGAGCCAATAATCTTTACTAAATACTCTAGACACTAAGGAGTATTACCGTTTAATTAGTTTCTGAACTTTTACAGTTTGGCAATATTCACAGCCGCTGTGACATAAAGCCAATCTTTCATACCTGTCAAGAAGTTGTAGTAACCATGTCTCCACGACCTATTCAGCATTAAAGTTCCGCAGACACCTCAGAATCCAACAAAGAAACCAAGAATCAAGCTCACATAAAATCCGGACATTTTTTTGGAAGTGGAAGGCCACAAAGTTCAGGATTTCCAGCACTAAGACCACTTCGTTGAGAAAGGCTAGACGGAATCCTTCTAGAAAACTGGTTCTAGATAAGTCAAGGAAATCCAATGATTTTAACTGACCAATCTTTGGAGTGATTGGTCCTGTTAAATGGTTTCTCGAAAGGTTTAAGGCAATCAACCCCACAAGATCCATAATCGCTTCAGGAATTGCTCCATGTAGTCTGTTACTTGAAAGGTCAAGACACTTTACAAGTCCCAAAGTACTTTTATACTCGTGTTCACTTCCTTTCCATGTCAACAGAACATTGTCCAAATAACTATACTGATATACATATCTAGGGAGAATCCAGATTTTATCAGCGATTCCAATGATAGGATTGGAACTTTTTTCTTGGGTCATGGCTGAGAAATTATTGAAACACTTTGGTATCTTTCCCGATATATTGTGTAAAGAGAGATCCAGGACTCGAATGAATGCCAGGTGGCATAACTGAAAAGGTATATTTCCATGAAAATTATTAGATTTCAAGCTAAGAACAATCAAATTTTGAAGACTTCCCCCTATCCAGGTTGGTATCTCACCATACAAGGCATTCTTCCTAAGATCCAAAACTCTCAGTCGTGAGCAATTCTTTAAAGATGAAGGCAATTCCCCGGTTAACATATTGTTGTGTAAACTTAGTGTGTGGATATTATGCAGGAAGCCTATCGAGTCTGGAATTTTCCCGGAGAAGCTATTGTTTGCCAAATTAAGAATGGATAGGCTATCAAAGTTCAACCAACAATCTGGAAGCCCTCCAGATAATAAGTTACTCGAGAGATCAAAAAAGTTCCATGTGTTTTTCATAATAGAACATAAGAAAGTAATTGATCCTGAGAACTTATTTTTTAAGAGATTCAAGAACGTAGAATTTGAAGGAAGTGGTGGAATTGGGCCCCAAAAGTGGTTTGAACTGACGTCTATAACAATACCATCATATCTTAAAAAAGACATCAGGAAGTTTACCCCTGATCTGGTTGTTAGAGAGATTTAAAAAAACGAGTTCAATGGACAGATCCCAAAACCAATCAGGGACAGCATCCGAGATTCCATTATTTGAGACATCAAGGGAAATAAGTTGATTTTGAGTTTGAAGCCATTTTGGAAAATGAGGTCCCATCTTGCAAGAGGCAAGACTTAACGATTTCAGTTGAAAAGGAGGAACCCACTCATGGCTCAATTTCAAAGTCAAAGAGTTGTCATTCAAGTACAATATCTGCAAGTTGGACATATTGGGAAAAAAAGTTTCAGAGATAACACCTGTGAACAAATTCCTACCAAGTGACAGAGACTCGAGCTTCGACAATTGGCTGAGGCTTTTGTCTATTGTTCCATTTAATCGATTTTCTCCAAGTATTAATATTTTTAGGGATGAAAAACCTCCAAGATCAGGTAATGGCCCTGTGATATCATTGCCACCTAAATTTAGACCCTCCAGTGAATTCATCTTGCATCCACCAGACAGATTGTGAATCATCTCCGAGAGCTCTCCACTGAGTTTATTGTGAGGCAAGAATAATCTATTTAAGCTACACATGTTTCCGAAGAATTTTGGAATCCCACCTTCAAGTTCGCTAGAGGTGAGATAGAGAAATCTAAGAGAAACCATTAGTTGAAAAGCCTCTGGAATTGAACCTTGTATTGAGTTAAAGCCAAGATTAAGATATTGAATATTCCGACTAAGATTGAAAAGCCAAGGGTATACTGATGAAGAAGGGAGATTGTTGCCGGAGAGATCAAGGGTCTCAATAGACGTACTCAAATTGAAGTGCCAAATAGACGAAGGATTGATAGGTGGAAGAGCACATGAATGTAGGACTAATGTTTTTAGGGAACGGAGCTTGGCAACTGCTCGAAACCAATCACTAGATTTAGTGAGATTAATGTAACTCAGGTCAAGGTGTCTTAAAGAAGAAAGATGAGAAAGCCACTCTAGGCTTCCCAAACTAAATAAATTAGAGTTTTCTAGGTGAAGATATACGAATCCTGAAAGGTACCGGAATGGACGAGGTATTTTTAATAAAGATGTACCACAAGAGAGATTGAGGTACCTCAATTTACTGAGGGAACCAATGAACTAAGGAACTAAGGTCCAAATGTCTTAAACTTTTTTGCAGGTACCCAATTTTTAACGGAACAATAAACTTTCGATCAGGTCAATAGACTTTCGGAAAAATAAATTTCTAGTGGAATATAGGTAGACTATGTGTTTTAATGATGTAATGGTGAGTGTAATTTGATGTCATGAAGTAAATTTTGGATCATGTCCCAACAAAATTAAATTTGACTTACTAAATGTAGGGCTATATAGTTTTTTGTTTTTCTCAACGTAGAAAGTCAGAAACCTGTACTTTTATAATTGCGTCCTCACAAATAAACATATTGACAAACATAAACAAGATAATATTTATATTTTAATCATTACATAAATCATGTTGTGGTGAAAACAGTCCTTTAATTTTATGAATTAAAACATGTAAATCATCCTATTTGTAGTTTATGATGGGTTATATGAAAAATATTTGAAAACATTATAGAGATAAATAGTGCTAATTTAAGAAAATAAAAAGATACAAATAGTAATAATCTACTACTCTATTATCATAAGGTATAGAAATGAATAATAATCCTAATTATTAAATTTTGTTTAGATGAAAATAAATTAATTAGATAGAGATATTTTAGAAAATATCTTCAGATTTTTTAGATTAAGCAAAAAGCTAGAAGGAAAAAATTGGTTTAATAATTGAAAACTTTTAATAAGTTGAAAAAATGAATAGACTTTAATGACTTAACTAATTGAAATTAAACTGATAACTTTGAATTGTTGCAATTGTTATGCAGGATATTGGGAGAGCAATATTTTCTAATTATGAACTTCATTTGTCTTGTCAATATATGTATATATACATATATACATACATACATACATACATACATATATATATATATATATATATATATATATATAGAGAGAGAGAGAGAGAGAGAGAAAGGTAGTGGTTGTTTTTTATTTGAAATCTAAATGGGTTTGAATTTTTCTAAAGTCTGAATGGGTCTGAATACGAAAATCTAAATAACATGTTTGTTTTTCTTTTTTTAATATCTAAATATAAGTGGCATTTTTTTTATTTTTATAATAAAAACATCTTAAACTTGGTTATTTAACATTTATGTCCTTGTAAATTAAAACAAAAAAAAAATGATTAGATTTTGTAGTTTAGGAATTAAGTTATTTTACAGAGATATTTTTGGAATATAATATTTATTTTTCATTTAGACATTTTCTTATTCAGATAAAAGTCATAAAAGTTTTCTTTTTCTATTCAGATGTAAATGTCTGAAAATCATACATAAGTTCTAAAAAACAAACAAGCAAATTTAAAAAAATGTCTGAAATAAATAAAATTTTAGACTTTAGACATTTAACAAACAATCTCTAAGAGTAGTTTTCTGATCCAGAATTTTAAAGTGCGGGAAGGTCCGAGAAAGTTTTAAAACCGCATAGTTTTAAAGTATTATGAAATTAAACCATTAAAACAGCAGGGTTTTAAAGATTTATTGAACTTTTCCCCACTTTAAAATCCAGGATTGGAAAATTTCTCTGTCTCTCTGTCTCTCTCTCTCTCTCTCTCCCTAAATATATATATATAATTTATGTGAATGTTCATCAAAGCAACATTTTATCTCCCCACCAAACAACTCTTCATTTCTAATAACTTTTACTATCTTAGAAGAACTTATAACTAATGATGTATCAATTTACTGATCGTTTAGTTCATTTATATGGTTATGTGACTATAAAAGGAGGGCTCATCTCCTTATTCGTATATACATGAGATTGAATAAAATTCGTTGCTAGACATTGTGTCTCTTATTTGCTTCTCTTTTTCTCTTGTTATATTGTTGTGCTCTTAATTAATAAATAATTTAACACATATCAGCACAATTCTTAGCCAAAAAGGTAGAACGATAGATTTCTTTCTTTTGATCTTAATCATGAAAGTATGAATTGAACTATTTAGATTTTGTCTAAAATTATATTTATATGTTTTTCTATGATTTAAGAGAATGGATCTATCAATTCGTTCCTTTATTAATCATCACAAATACTGTAGGGGAATTGGATTTGTCTATCGTTCCATTCATTTATATTGCTATTTTCCTATTCTAATATTGAATTGCTATTATATATACGGTATCTTGAAATTAAAAAAAAAAACATCATCCTAAAGCGTGAATATATGCAGCATTTTTCTCGTCATTTAGTTTTGGCCGGGCCCAATCTACCAAGCTTTGCTCTTTCTTAGTTGTCAACGGACTTCCTTCCTGTCAATAGCTCTAGAAGAACAACTCCAAAGCTATATACATTACTCCTGTCAATCAGGTGGCCCATTCAATTCAAACAGGTATCAATAGTAAATAACATCATAATTTTAGAATAATTATTATTTATTACTATGTACATTTTCGTAGTCAAATGGCGCTCATAACATGATGAGTTTTTGGAGTATTGCTCCTTAATAATTTAGTGCTTGCCATGTATGTATATATATTATAATGATTCGTTGAATCATACACACGACAAGCAATAAATGGAAAAAGGAGTAATGTTCTAGGAGCACCCAAAATTTTTCGATGACTAGTTTCGCTTTACTTCTTCTATCGAGTAATGAAACACTAATGAACCTCCAAGCTACAAATTCTCTACAGATGCAGCTTGTTTGGGGAGAAATATGAAGAATAATACGACGCCACGTGTCGACAAGGGAAGCAGCGTCAGCATAAAAGAGGTACCCTGCGTGGGTCTAGAGGAGGTCAAGGTACCCTGGGTAACTACGACATAATTTGACCTACCCCATATAACTTGGGGTACCCCACAAAGTGAGGGTACCTCACATATCGGATTCCAGAAAACTCTCTAAAAATCTGTCATGAGAGACGTCTATCGCTTAAAGGATCAGGCTTGATTCGGTTAGAACCACGTATCAAAACAGTGTACTGAAAAGAGGAGACAGCCGCCTGCTACCCCTACCAAAAAGTGGTCCCTACCGCTTCACCCGACAACACGAGATACACTGGACCACCGCCAAAGATGTGCCACGCACCCAAAATGACGGGATATGCCGCGATCACCTTCTTGATTCCCAAGTATGCTTCCCAAACGGCCCAAAATGATACAAAGGTGAAAGCACAGTCAAGAACCAATGGAAATTCGTCATGTGGCCGCTGAGTACCTTATATATAAAGGTGCCTAAGCTCTATTCTCGATAACTTTCATTCACCCCATGAACACTCACACTCACACTCCACAAAATAAGTTTCCTTCAACCTCAAAACTCTATTTAGAGAGGGCTGGAAAGCTCTCTTTACTCTAAAAAGCTCGAGTTTGCTAACTTGAGCGTCGGAGTGTGAACGCTAAGGTACCCCGACTTCACCTCTAACCTCAGTCTCGCTGTTTTGCAGGTGTAAAGCTTACCCCAAGGGACTTACATCTCGGCTTAGATCTCTTCGCCACTGTCACCACCTCCCATACACCTTCTCACCCCAATTTAATTTTACAAATACCGAAAACACACAACGACCTACTGAGGTACCCCGTTTCCCAAAAATATAAATTTATTGTTTAAGATAGGTTTTCCCTTTTTCTCACCCCCAAAATCTGTCGAAAACAATTGGCGCCGTCTGTGGGGAAGCGAACAAAAAGCCTCCGCGGTGGTCATCAAACTAGTTGTTGTGTGTACTCCAATATATGGCACCAGACGTACCTTCCGAAGGCTTAATAGCGGATCCTATAAGGATGGGGGATGACAAAAGTGGTGAAGGTAGTTATCCCATATGGAGAGTAGGCCGTCTCAACAAGGGTAAGTCTGTCAAGCAATCAATGGGTATTCGCCAAGAGGAGGAGCTCATTTCTCACAATTGTTTCGAAGATTCACCCATGCAATTCTTAGGGCGGCTGGATCTCGGGTACCCAAAAATTTACCTCCACCAGTGACACTTGATGCTCCACCACCTCCACCAGGCCAACAAGTTATGGTAAGAGCAGAGGTACCCGAGGCCAGCAAACCAAAACATGGGCCATCGGTGTACCTATTCTAAATTTCAAACCATGAGCTCCCACGATAAGTATTCCACTGCCTCTTGCAACTCCCGTAACAGCCAAGGTACAAGGCGTACAAAACAAGTCCGTGAGGATCTCCGTGACAAATTAAATGCCAAAAGGGCTTCTCAAATGATGACGTCATTATCAGGTACCCCTGGGGTACCCCTTGAGTTTGTGGAAAAGATGAAGCACTTAGAAGCCCAAGTGAAGCTCCTTTTTGAAACGCAAAACATCACAAGTGCTCCACCACCAAAGACTTACCACTTGCCGTTCACCATGAAGATTCGGACGGCAACACTCCCCGAAGCATTCAGCACGCCTCAAATACCCCAATACGGAGGGTACCTGGAGGACGAAGCCCTCCACGACTTACCCCGTGGGGATGTGCCTCAGATACCCCAATACTGGTGTACCCCTAGGGTACCCTACAATGACCAGATGGATCGCAACTACCATTAGAGGCACCCTTAGATCCCCGAATATCGAAAGATGAAAAATGGGGTACCCCCATTGAAGACTCAATGTATGCCTCAATTTGCGCCATCGATCTAAGAAAGACGGTCAAAATAGGCTCCAACCTTTCAGAGAAACAACAAAGAAAAGTCATACTACTAGTAAAGTGATAACACTCTACCTCCTTCTATTTATTTTGATTGTTTTCTTTAATGCTTGTGTGTTGAAATATATGCTTAACCATATGTACTGAAAATTCCCCAAACGGGGCTTTCTAAGTCTTTAATGACAATTAGAGTGATCCTGGGATCCCATATATTCTCCTTAGGATAATGACTATATCACTACTCTCTACGAATGCATTTTCTATACAAAGTTTGAAAATGTGTGCTCTTTGATTTGCCTCTCGATTTTTTGATATGAATGAGTAGCTTGAAATGTTGTAAGACTATGTTAACCATTAAACTAACTCTATTTATGTCGTTGAGTATTGTTTATTATGACGTAAGATGGTATCCAGAGATCACATTATTTCAGGGTACCCAAAGTACCTAACTTAATTATAGGGTACCCGAAATAGCCTACCTTATTCTAGGGTACCCGAGGTACCCGACCTGCACCGATCATGACGATCTACTCTAGGGTAAGCGGCAGCTACCTTGATTGATTATAAGCGAATGACAGATCGTGAGGTTTTCGACCATATCGCATAAGGGTAGGCGAGCAGCCAGCTTCATCACTATTTGTTCGCCATATTTGATTCTAAGCGAATGGCGGATGGTGAGGTTTTCGACCATATCGCATAAGGGTAGGCGAGCAGCCACCTTTATCACTATTTATTCACCATATTTGATTCCAAGAGAATGGCGGATCGTGAGGTTTTTGACCATCTCACATAAGGGTAGGTGAGCAGCCATCTTATCACTATTTGTTCGCCATATTTGATTCTAAGCGAATGGCGGATCGTGAGGTTTTCAACCATCTCGCATAAGGGTAGGCGAGCAGCCACCTTCATCTTTATTTATATTGTCTATGTGATTCCACGGGAATCTTGGATCATGAGTATTCTACCACCTTTTAAAAGGATTCGCCATGAGTTTTATTAAGATTTGCAATAAGCATATCTAAGTAAATCACCATACACTGACGAAATAAGATTAAGGGTACCCTAGGGTACTCGGGGTACCCTACAACAGAAAGTCGTTCCTCTCATACACCAAGAGGAACCCTAAGAAAGCTTGAGATAAGCAATAAGCATATATGGGGGAATCGCCATATGTTGGATGAAATTGGGTTGCTCCGCCATAATTCTCAAGAAAGACCTACACCAAGTGTATCTATCTACATGAACCAGCCAGCGCCTAATATTATATATTTGTTGGGTACTTAGGGTACCCTATTTACAAGATATTAGTGTAGCCAAGCACTTAAATGAGCGATAACGAAGATGCAAAATATTACTAGTTGCAAGCTCAAAACATAAAAGTATCATAATAATGGAAATGTCTCAGTAGCACAAAATATGCCAAGATATCGGTGGAGTGGAAAATAAACAAGTTTAAAAGGGCAAAACAGGGGTAGCCCCAGAAGAGTAGCAGCACAATATAAGGGATACGCTGAAGGTGGTGCATCATTCTCGCCATCCCTCTCCAAAAGGTGATCAGCAGAGAACTCTGAGACATCCGGAACGTGAGCAGCCGAGGCAGGGGTAGCTGAGACGGGCAATGCTTAGAGCGTGCTGGGTACCCCATGTCACCGGGAAGGGGTACCCGATTGGGTAAATGAAGACTTCTTTCTCTCATTGATCGCCCGCAAAATTGCAGCCTTGTTAGCATAATTCTCCACGCGGGGTACCTCCAGCTCTGGATCCATGATCCACACCTCCGTCATGATAAGAGAGAACGCCTCTTCCATCATTTTCTTTTGCCGGGACAGTAGGTTCTCGTTCTTAGCCCTCAACTCATCACGGTCCCCCTCAACTCGGGCTTTCTCTCTAGAAAGGTCATCCAGACGTTTCGTCAAGGCCTTGACTTCCCGAACGAGCTTCTCCTCGCGGGATTATCGGCTTGAGAGTTCATCTCTCAATTTTTCAACCTCAGAGCGGGTAGCGACAAGGGACTCTATCTGGGAGGCAATGCCTAAGAAGAAAAGATGTCTGCAGATTGTTAAAGGCGTGTTAAGTATGTACACGACAATATTAAGAAATAAACAAAGAATGGAGGGTATACTGGGGTACTCCAAGAAAGCCTACCTCTTGGGTAGCCTTGAGTGCCTGACCATAACGCTCACTCAAACTTAGCTTATCTGCCTCGTCAGTAATTTTCAGGGTAATGTTCTCAGTAGAATAGTAAAAAACAACACCATACCACCAACATATCAAAACCGCACCACCATACATCAGCCACCAAATCAACCACCAATCACAGCACAAAAAACAAAAAAAAAAGGAGAAAATGAAAAATGAAGAACAAAAATCTTCCTCACGATATACAAAACATCACAATTTTGGATACGCCAAATATCAAGGAGAAATAATACCTAAAGCTCACCAAGTCAGTGAATCCGAGTCTGCAAAGCGCGAAGTGATGAAGCTGCAACCACCAAGATTTATTATTGAAGTCAGTAATATAAATATAAATATATATATATATATATACATATGTGTGTGTGTGTGTGTGTGTGTGTGTGTGTGTAATGTATGTATACATATATAAATAAATAATACTAATAATAATAATACATATATTATTATTATTATTAAAAAAAAAGACACAAACAGAAGAAGAACGGGGAAAACGAA
The DNA here is from genome assembly GCA_030449925.1 of Citropsis articulata. NCBI lineage: Eukaryota > Viridiplantae > Streptophyta > Magnoliopsida > Sapindales > Rutaceae > Citropsis > Citropsis articulata. Next base: position 10,108,821 of record JASUUH010000160.1, read on the forward strand.
GCAGAAGGAGGGGCACTGCACGCCGAACGGAAGCTCGTCGGCCACCAGATCTGAAGCTGGAGCTCGCCCGCTGCAACTGCCGGAAGAGAGACCAGCCGAGAGAAGAGAAACGAGGGAGAAAGAGAAGAGGAAAAGAGGAAGGAGAGAGAGAGAGATCCCGCGAACGGAGAAGCCGCCGGAGGCAGTGAAACGCAGCAGATCTGGAGTGAAAATCCGCCACGTGAGCCACCGATCTAGTCGCCGGAAACCGTGCAGGAGGAGAACCAGCCTCGGGCATGAGGAAAAGAAAGGAAAAGAAAGAAAAAGAAGGAAGAAAAGAGAAGAAGAGGGGTAGTCCAGCCATGAGCGGGAGGAAAAAAAAAGGAAGAAAGAAGAGAAAGGAAAGAAAAATAAAAGCCCATGAAGAATGAACAGGTGCGCAAAAAGAAGGGGGGAAGAAAATTTTTGCCTGTGAGCAGTGTTGATAAAACCAGCGAAAAGGCGAAGAGATAGAATGAAGAAGTTGCAGAAAACAATCGGTCTTTTAAGAAGTTTTAGGATTTTTAAAATGGCCTGGGGAAGAGAGACGGAGCAAAGTTTTAAATTATGCCTAAAAAAGTCAGTGATTTTTCTGAACAAACTCAACGAGTTTTAAATTTCAAACTATGTATCAGACGGCTACCATTTCCCAAGAAAAGCGGGAAGGGACATGGAGATAACTGTTCACTCGCCACGGCAGTTGAAAAAAAAAAGTATGAAAAGATTTTTTAGCCCAGTACTATGCAAAGTTTCACCAGTGAAGGGAATTGAACAGGGTATCCCTCCAACCAGCTACCCTCTAAGCTAAACTTTACATCACCACGTGTCGTTTCAGCTGCATATATGAGTTTCTTTTGCCTCCAAGCACTTCTCGCCAAAAAGAAACTAGGGGGGATGTTGTTTGGGGAGAAATATGAAGAATAATACGATGCCACGTGTCGACAAGGGAAGCGGCGTCAGCATAAAAGATGTACCCCGCGTGGGTCTAGAGCAGGTCAAGGTACTCCGGGTAACCACGGCATAATTTGACCTACCCCATATAACTTGGGGTACCCCACAGAGTGGGGGTACCCCATATAACTTTATGGGGTACCCCATATAGTGGGGGTACCTCGCATATCGGATTCTAGAAAACTCTCTAAAAATCTACCATGAAAGACGTCTCTATCGCTTAAAGGATTAGGCTTTGATTCGATTAGAAACACGTATCAAAACAGTGTATTGAAAAGAGGAGACAGCCGCCTGCTACCCCTGCCAAAAAGTGGTCCCCTAACTGCTTCACCCGACAGCTTCTGCTGAGATACCCTGGACCACCCGCCAGCATGCGCCACGCACCCAAAATGACGGGATACGCCGCGATCACCTTCTTGATTCCCAAGCATGCTCCCCAAACGGCCCAAAATGATAGAAAGGTAAAAGGACAGTCAAGAACCAATGGAAATTCGCCACGTGGCCGCTGGGTACCTCATATATAAAGGTGCCTAAGCTCTATTCTCCATAACTTTCATTCACCCCATGAACACTCACAGTCACACTCCACAAAATAAGTTTCCTTCAACCTCAAAACTCCATTTAGAGAGGGTTGGAAAGCTCTCTTTACTCTAAAAAGCTCGAGTTTGCTAACTTGAGCGTCGGAGTATGAACGCCAGGGTACCCCGGCTTCACCTCTAACCTCAGTCTCACTGTTTTGCAGGTGTAAAGCTTACCCCAAAGGACTTACATATCGGCTCAGATCTCTCCGCCATTGTCACCACCTCCCATACACCTTCTCACCCCCTTTTAATTTTAGAAACACCGAAAACACACAACGACCTACTGAGGTACCCCGTTTCCCGAAAATATAAATTTATTGTTTTAAATAGGTTTTCCCTTTTTCTCACCCCCAAAATCTGTCGAAAACACACCTTATTTATTTTAATTTTTTGTAGTTATGTTGTGTGTTTTAGCTTTATGCTTCTGTTTACTATGTCGCTCTAAATATTGTTTGGTGACATCTCTATTATTTTTATTGAAGTTTATTCTGTTTGCAGGATCAATCATTATTAAAAAAATATAAATTTCTCTAACCATGTTTATAAGTCTTCATGTCATCAAAATAGGACAAAGAAAAAGAAACAATTTTACATAACTTCAAACTATTTATTTCTTTCCTTTTTCTAAACTCTTTCAATTCAGTTATGGTTCAATGTTAATCAAGAGTGCACTGGGCAAACAAGTTAAGCTCATCAAGAGCTCTCTCTGTCTCTGCTATATGACAGACAAAAGACGGATTCGATGAGCTGCAATCAAAACTAAGAAATTTAAATGTAGATAACTTATAGTAGAGGAGTATAGAGAGTGGAGGGCACAAAAAATAAGAATATAGATAATCTATCTCGGATATTTTGAAAATAAAGCAGGAATGTGGTGGAGTCTAGTGCCTGATCCTGCCAAAATGGGCGTGTTGGCTGGGATGCCCAAGGGAACCATACAATTGCCATGTACTTTTTGTCTCTTAACTCTTTAAGAGCATGTCTATAACGGGAATCTCCTTTTCAAATGCGCATAGCACATACATTTGTTCGTATCTATTTTTCATTTCGAATTATCATTATGTTTCTCAAAAGATCAATAGTACTTTATTTTTCTCATTTATAGACAAAAACGTCAAATGACTTCATAATGATTAGAGGTGAACATAATTGGATGAGGCTGCTGTCCTGTTTTACACATGCCCAGAATTCAGTCTGATTTCAGGACGAGACTGAGCGTGGCTGCAAGCCAAAGCTGGATTTTCGCTTTTCAACGGAGCTGTGTGGCTTTTCCATGCTTTTTCTGTGTCATCTTTCCTATTATATAAACCTGCAATATCTCTGTTATTTTTAGGTTAAGCATAGGTTAAGCATCTAGAGCTCGTCAAATTTAAATTTGCTTTTTCTGAGTGTCTTCGTGCTATTTCTTCAGTACTTGCCTTATTGTATCTGTTATCTCGTTTGGTTCTGATCTTGATGCTGCAAAAATTCAGACTCTCTGTTGAAAATTAATAATCCAATTTCTCTACACGTTTTTGTGTTGACATACTTATGGATTTTGTGATCCAATTGCAGGCACTTATCTTTTGTAGTTTGTATAAAAGTTAGTGCGTCAAGGATGGAGTTATAAAAACTAATGCTGAAAGAAAACCTTTTTGTTTAACTGTGTATTGGTTCTCAGTTGGGAATATAATCTTGAGTCAAACATATTATATATATAAATATTTTTAGGAGCATCTGAAAAAATTTCTTGACCAAGTGAGTGGATTTAAGAAGTAGCAGTAGCTGCAGCAGCAGGAGCTTAATATGCAACAGCAATCCAATCCAATGATTGACTTTCTGCCTGCTTTGTGGCTTTGATAATTTCCAATTCCTATAAGAGTACAAGCTATATTCCTAATTCCAGCAGCCCCTTAAATCAGAAAATACATGCCTTTGACATATATATACCATAATTTGAGAATAATAGAAGAGAGAAATTTTGAAGGATGGGCAAATAATGAAAGGGTGAAAAGATGAGAGATGATAGAAGAAAGATGGTTTCTGTGAAAATACATGCCTTCAAGGACTTACGTGCCTTTTAACTCTTTAATAAAATCGTTATTAATTGTCTTCTTAATAAATATACTTGTCCCCATACTTTTGTTTGCAATTTATTGAGTTAAAATGTCATATATTCTGTCGTATAAAGATCATAATATTATCTATTTAAGATATGATGATGCCATATTCAAATTGGATGAGGCTGCTGTCATGGATTAACACATTGTTTTTCTTATGCGACTTGAAGAAGTGATTGGTGTGGCTGCAAGCGCATATTGCAGGGGAGGATAAGTTCCTCAATTATTTTAGTTTTTGATAGAAATACTTAATTAGTAACTTGTAATTAATTACAATGAAAATTTATTGCTTAACAGTTAAGATGAGCAGGGTGTTTGAAGAATTCAGCTTGGGGTTCAATCAAATATCTGAATGGAGACTTGTTTTTTAAAATACTGCAACTTCTGAATTCAGAAGAGGACCCTTTTGTGATGATCAGTTGACAAGACAATCAGAGGGTTGAAATTGAAGCACATGGGTGGTAATGCATGCTCAAGAAAGAACTTGAAATCATTAGGTTAATAGTCTTGAGTCAACAACAGAGTCTTCATTCAAATCAATGGTCTTCTATGACCATTATGATTTCTGAATCCGAATCCAAAACACAGAACAAAACTATGAGCAGGTGAGCAAATGTGGTTTGTCATCTGATTCAAGAAGATCATGTGATCCAAGATTGTGGGGTCTGAGGAATAATAATTCTGATTAAAGAAGTCATGTAATTCGAAATTGGGCTTAGGAAGCCTATTATATTCGGATGTTACACCTGCCGTATAAACCAGTGTATGTTGAAAATTATATACAAAATCCTGGAGTCCATGACAATAATTGTAAGCAAACAAAATGATGATTAGCGCTGATAGAAACAGAGTAAATTGGTGTTGGTTTATTTTAAAAAAAAATTATGTGAATAAATTGGTACTAAGTTTATCTTATTTCTATTAGCATTTTCTTTTTTCCAAACAAAGCAAGCTTCATTCTTAGGCCCAGTTTGTGATTGTTGCGCGCTGCTTATGTAATTATCAATTGTTTGTGGGCTGACGAAACAATCATAGACAAAAGTCAGTTTACAGTGGCAACTTAATAATGAATTCAATTTAAGGGATGGCAACTTCAACTCATGGGGCATTTCAATTATGTTCACAAGGTACGAGCTTAAATTCTTCAACTCATGGGGGTATTTCAGTTCAGTTCATAGGGACAGACAATTAAATAATGAATACAATTTACAACGGCTTGTTAACTATAAGTATTAACAATTTGGCAATATTATTCACACACTTAACTTTTAGCTCCTGCAGCTTTGTTGCAATTTGTCAATATTATTCAACTCTGTTGAGACAATATTATTCACACACGGAGCTAGCCTTGTACAAGGGAGAAAAAAAACGCCTCTTAAAATTGCATCAATTATTTAAGCTTATGTCCCCATGAACTGAATTGAATCCTCTCACAAACTATATATCCCACTTATGTTTCTTTAGTGTTTCTTATATCTTCCCTTGATTCTTACCACACTTGCCAAAATAGAGAGTAATGATGAGAAACGCTGAAATTGGCCATGGCAGTGAAAATGCAATGTAATATTAATGTGCGTTAGTAATATATGTCTTTGATCATGATCATTATATGTCATCTTCATAGAAATTTAATCAAATTTAATCATACCACCTGCTTTGTCAATGAGATTATTCTAGTTTAATTAATTAATTAATTTTATCATCCATGTAGTAGTTTTATTAGTTAACAGCTCTTTAAATAGAAAGATTCGATTTGTCTCTTATTATTATTCACCCAATGAAAAGGAAAAAAGAGCTAACATTGATCAAAAGCAGAGCAGAATTTGACTGCTTTTATTGCGGTAATGGATTAATAGTATAATTGAACTCTAACCAGAGTATATATGGTCTAAAGAGAACCACATACAAGAATGATTCCAAATATCTTAGTTTTTTAGAATGATTCCAAATATCAAATGACCACTCTGAATAATAATGGGTAGATGCCATCCCAGAGATACCTGCCAAAAAGATGGTGAATGAAAAAAAGGAAAATGAACGATTAGTTAGAGGAACAAAAACTTGTAAGAGAAAAAAGTAAAATTCAAGGATGAAGAAATTAAAAGCACGTGAGCTGATTCCAATGACTAAACCCAACGTTGAGGAGTATTACCGTTTAATTAGTTCCTAAACTTTCTTTGCAGTTTGGCAGTATTCACAGCTGCTATCACATAGACCCAATCTCTGATACCAATCAGGAAGTTGAAGTAACCATATCCCCACGACCTTTTCAGCATTAAAGTTCCGCAGACTCCCCAGAATCCAACAAAGAAACCAAGAATCGAGCTTACGTAAAATCCGAGGGTTATAAACTGATCATCCTCATCTTCTAGAGTGTCTGAGTCATCGTCTGTGCCTGGACTTGGAGTTGATTCTTCATCCGGACACTTATTTGTGAGTGGAAGGCCACAAAGTTCAAGATTTCCAGCGTATGCTGAAGCATTGAAGCTCTGGAGCTGAGTGCCTAATGGGATTTTTCCTGACAAGTTGTTGTACGACAAGTTCAAGACACCAAGACCACTTAACTGAGAGAGGCTAGATGGAATACTTCCAGACAACAGATTTCTAGACAAATCCAGGAAATCCAATGATGTTAACTCACCAATCTTCGGAGAGATTGGTCCAGTTAAATTGTTTCTTGAAAGGTTTAGGGCAATCAACCCCACAAGATCCATAATCTCTTCAGGAATTGCTCCATCTAATTTGTTACTCGAAAGGTCAAGGCACCTTACAAGTCCCAAAGTACTCTTGTACTCATTTTCACTTCCTTTCCAAGTCAACAGTAAATTGACCCAATATTTATAGTAAATTTCAGTTCCATGGGCAACTAAGAAGGATTTGGCGAACCCAATGGTAGGATTGGAACATCTTTCATAGGTCATGGCTGAAAAATTATTGAAACACTTTGGTATCATTCCCGATATAATGTTTAAAGAAAGATCCAAGACTTGAATAAATCCCAGATGGCACAATTGATAAGGTATATTTCCATGAAATTTGTTAGATTTTAGGCTAAGAACAATCAATTTTTGTAGACTTTCCCCTATCCACGTTGGTATCTCACCAAAAAATGCATTCTTCCCAAGATCCAAAACTCTCAGTTGGGAGCAATTCCGTAAAGATGAAGGCAATTCCCCGGTTAATCTATTGTTGTGCAAATTCAGTGTCCGGATGTTATTTAGGAAACCCATCGAGTCGGGTATTTTTGCTGAGAATCTATTATTTGCTAAGTTAAGAACGAATAGGCTATCAAAGTGCAACCAACAATCAGGAAGCCCTCCAGACAATAAGTTACTCGAGAGATCTAAAAAGTTCCATGTGTTTTCACTGATAGAACATAAGAAAGTAACTGACCCTGAGAACTTATTTTTAGAGAGATTTAAGGAAGGCGAATTTGAAGGAAGTGGTGGAATTGAGCCCTCAAAGTGGTTTGAACTGATGTCTATACAAGTACCACCAATACGAGTACCATCAAACCTTAAAGACAAATCGGGAAGTTTACCCTTGATATGATTGTTAGAGAGATTTAAGTAAAAGAGTTTACTGGACAAATCCCAGAACCAATCAGGAATACTCTCTGAGATTCCAACATTGGAGATCCCAAGATCCACAAGCTGATTCTGAGTTTGAAGCCATTTTGGAAAATGAGGTCCCATCTTGCAAGAGGCAAGCCCTAACCATTTCAGTTGAAACGGAGGAACCCAATTGTGGCTCAATTTCAAAGTCAAAGAGTTCTCATCCAAGAACAACTCCTGCAAGTTGGACATATTGGAAAAAAAGGTTTCAGAGATAATACCCGTGAATGAATTCCCATCAAGTAACAGAGACTCGAGCTTCGACAACTGGCTGAAGCTCTTGTCTATTGTTCCATTTAAACGATTACCATCAAGCTGCAATGCTTCCAAGGATGAAAATCCTCCAAGATGAGGTACTGGCCCCGTGAAGTCATTATAACGTAAATATAGCTCCTCTAGTGAATTCACCACGCATCCACAAGACAGATTTTGAATTACCTGCGAGAATTGTCCACTGAGTTTGTTGAAAGACAAGGCTAACCTTTTTAAGCTACACATGTTTCCAAAGAATTTTGGAATCCCACCTTCAAGTTCACTAACAGAGAGACCAAGACTTTTAAGAGAAACCATGTGTTGAAAAGCCTCTGGAATTGAACCTCGCAATGAATTAGAGCCAAGGTCAAGATGAAGAATATTCCTACTAAGATTGAAAGCTGTAAGAAGAAGGGAGATTGTTGTCAGAAAGATAAAGGGTTTCAATAGACGTACTCAAATTGAAGTGCCAAATAAGCGATGGATTGATAGGTGGAAGAGCACACGAGCGTAGTAATAATGATTTTAAGGAACGGAGCTTAGCAACTACTTGAAACCAATCACTAGATTTAGTGAGATTAATGTAACTGAGGTCAAGGTGCCTTAAAGAAGAAAGACGAGAAAGCCACTCAAAGCTTCCCACACTAAATAAACAAGAGTTTTCTAGGTTGAGATTTCCCAATCCTGAATGGTTCCGGAATTTACGAGAGAGTGCTGAAGGTGTGCCACAAGAGAGACTGAGGTACCTCAATTTGCTGAGGGAACCAATGAACTCAGGAACTGGGCTTCCACCAAAGTCGTTGTTACTAAGGTCTAGATGTCTTAAATCATGCAATTTCAGCAGAGCAGGACTAATTGTACCTTTCAGGAACTTCCTCCGAGCAAATTCATAATCGGATGTTCGAAGATTAAGCACCATGACATGGCCAGTTGTGTTGCTACAATGGACTCCTCTCCATTTACAACAATCTCTTTTGTCATCTTCTCTTCCCCAGGAAGACAGAACGCCATGTTCATCCACCAAGCTCTGTTTAATAGTGAGAAGCGCTTCTCTCTCCTCATCAATGCAGCTTATTATTATGTTGTTAGAATCAGCAGTTGTGGGCTTCAATTGAAAAAATATCACAGAAAACAAAGCTATATTTTCAAATAGAAGGAACAATTTGGATGACATTGTAATTATCATTAGCTTTGAGGATATGTTGTTATATCGAAACTCCTGGACTCCATGCCAATTTATACTACTGTGTATAATCTGTATTGAAGCCAAGAAAAGTCTTCAGTCTGAGCGTTGATTATAGGTTAGGATATGACAATTTGAGAGATGATTAAAGCCAACAAAAGTCACCGGCGAATCCCAAACACGCGGCAATGCAAAGCATGGATAAAGAAAGTCGTGCAATCAACATCCATGTAACCTTGCCGTGGAGAAATGGTAAACACGCAAAATGATGACAAAGCCTCATAGAAACAAAACAAAACCGGTGTTAGTTTACCCAAACAAAATAAAACACATGTTATTACCCAAACAAAAGAAACAAGTTCAAAAAAACAAACTAGGGGTAGCCCCAAAAGAGTAGCAACACAGTATAAGAGCTACGCAGAAGGCGGTGCATTATCCTCGCCATCCTTCTCCAAAAGGCGGTCAGTAGAGGACTCTGAGACACCCGGAACATGAGCGGCTGAGGCAGGGGTAGCTGAAACGGACAATGCCTGGGATGTGATGGGTACCCCACGTGACCCGGAAGGGGTACCCGATAAGGCGGAGGAAGACCTCTTTTTCTCGTTGATCGCCCGTAAAATTACAGTCTTATTAGCGTACTTCTCCACACGGGGTACCTCCAACTCTGGGTCCACGGTCCACACCTCCGTCATGATAAGAGAGAATGCCTCCTCTATCATTTTCTTCTACCGGGACAACAAGTTCTCATTCCTGGCCATCAGCTTATCACGGTCCTCTTCCGCTCGGGCTTTCTCTCCAGAGAGCTCATTAAGACGCTCCGTCAAGGTCTTGACCTCCCGAACAAGCTTTTCCTCAAGGGATTATTGGTCTGAGAGCTCCCCTCTTAACTTCTCAACCTCAGAGCGGGTAGCCACAAGGGACTCAATATCGGGGAGGCAGTGGCTAAGAAGAAAGGACGCCTACAAATAGCTAAAGATGTGTCAAGAATTTACACGGCAACATTGGTAAATAAACAAAGAATGGAAGATACACTAGGGGTACCCCAGGAAAGCTTACCTCTTAGGTGGCCTTGAGCGCATGGCCCTAACGCTCGCTCAAGCTCAGCTTACCTAACTCCTCGGCAACCTCGGGGGTAATATTTTCAGTGGAGTAGTAAAAGCAGTGCGCCAGGTGGGAGACCCTCTTGTTGGATGCTGGATCTAGGTCTCCCTCCACCAAATCATCAGGGAATAAGGAAACCATCCCAAACTTTCTCTTTCGGGAATGGGGGGTACCCTTTGATCCGCTCTGAGAGGTACCCTGTGATTTCTCCTTCGCTCCGGGAGTGCGAGGTGGCCGCGTGCTCTTGGGAGGCACTGCTGAGTCATGAGAACCGGAAGCTTCAGCGGCCATCCCTTGGAAAACAGTATCGAAAGCATCACCCGCCGACTCCATGACTGTACCCAACACACAAAGGAGCGTATTAGCTGAATAAGTTCAAAATACCACTAGCATCAAAAGTGGCAAAATAAAAAAAAAACGGAGAAGCCAAATGAAAAATGCGGTAACAATAGGGTACCCTACTCCCATGAATAAAAATAGGGTACCCCCAACACCAAATCATACATAAGCTACCACCAGAAGCAGGTGGGATACCTCTACCGATCAGCCCCGTCTTCATTAGCCAGCTCTCCTCCAACACATCTTTATCCCTCTGCGCGCTCTCAAGCCTCCCCACAAATTTCCTCAACTCTCTCCCCATATCCTGGACTGGGCACGACCCTTTCGCCCATGTCACACCTACAAAATCACGGAGAGCCCAAGATTAGCAAGGCATTTATACATGAGATTATAACGAAGAGTAACAACTAATCACCGGGGAAATACTTACAATCTTCATTGAAGGCATTCTGAACCTTCACCGGGCGACCATCATCACTCAGGGTATCCACCCACTACCTACCCTTAGCAACAAACCAACCCCTCTTGTAACCTTTCTTCAAAGCAGGGTCTGCTTCAACAAGGTTGCCATAGTCACTCCAAGCAGAGAAGTAGGCAACTGAAGAGTCTTTGGGCTTTTTGAGTTGGTAAAGACCCATCAACTCCCGAATGGAAACTTCAGGCCCAGCCCAACCACAACACCCGCAGCTGGAGTGTCCTCACCCTGAAGAGACAATGCCTGTGGGCCACCCCCAAATGGCTAAACATACTCATATAGAAAGGCTGGAGAGGGAGACGAAGTCCGAGATCAAAAAGGTCAATATGGAGAGCTATCCCATCAGACATGGGACTCTCAGGTCGCTCACCCACATGAGGTGCCCTAAGCACTACAGAGGGAGGAATGTTCTATTTAGCCCTAATCTGTTCTAAATCGCTCAGGATAGCCCTCCTAATGCCTAGTGAATAAAGGTTACCAGGTTTTAAGATCTGGGCAGTGGGGGATTTGGGTGGTCGGTTTAAAGGGCGAGATTGAGCACTGGGTTTGGATGACTCAACTTTTTTCGGTGACGATGGATCAAGGTTTCATCGGGAGACGGGGTCATGAAACACTCTGTGGGGAGGAGTTTAAGGCACGAGCCACCGCCTGACACACTAGGAAGATTTCACCTCACTAATAGAGATATGGGAGGGAGATTCTACATGGACCGCCTTACTACCCCCACGTGATCGCCTCCTTTTCGCCATCTTTTTTATGCCCATTTTCTCCTTTTCTTTTCGGCCAACACACCATCAAAACAACAACACCATACCACCAACATGCCAGAATCAAAACATCATACATCACCCGCCATCAACATATCCACGCCACACCATACAACAGCCACCCAATTAACAACCAACCACAACACAAAAAACAGAAAAAGGAAAAAATGAAAAATGAAGAACAAGAAACTTTAGGGACGGCATTAGGAGGCATCGCAACCTTTACCAGAGATCCATCAGACCATCCAGAAACTCATGCATACCACCAAGAATTGTTGGAAACCACAAAGAAAAGCTGGCCAAAGGAAGAAAAAAACAGAAGAGAAAAAGAAAAGAGGAATGAGGGAGAGATACCGCGAACGGAAAAGCCACCGGAGGCAGTGAAACACCGCAGATCGGGAGCGGAAATCCACCACGCCTGCCACCGATTCGCTCGCCGGAAATGACGGGGGAAGAAGACCAGCCACGGGCTTGAAGAAGAGAAAGAAAAACAAAAAAAAAAGAAAAAAGAAAAGAGAAGAATAAGGGAGGTCCGACCGTGTGCGTGAGAGGGAGAAAGTAGAAAAGAGAGAAAGAAAAAGAAGAAAGAAAACAAAAATAAAAGCCCAGGGAGAACGAACGGGCGCGCAAAAGGAATGGGGAAGAAAATTTTTACCTGCAGCAGTAAAACAACAGAAAAGACGAAGAGATAGAATGAAGAAGTTACAGGAAATAATCGGTTTTTGAGATGTTTTGGGATTTTCAAATTGGCCTGGGACAGAGAGACGTAATAGAGTTTTAAATTAAGCATAATCAAATATACTGTACAAAAAGAAGTTAGTGATTTTTCTGTATAAAATCAGCGTGTTTTAAATTTCAAACTGTGTGTCGGCTGCCATTTCCCAAGAAAAGCGGGAAGAGATACGAAGACAACTGTGCCCAGTATTATACGGAGTTTTGCCAGTGAAGGGAATTGTCCAGGGTATCCCTCTAGTTCGACTACTCTCCAAGCTAAATTTTACATCGCCACGTGTCGTTTCAACTGCATATATAAGTTTCTTTCGCCTCCAAGTGCTTCTCGCCAAAAAGAAACTAGGGGGGATATTGTTTGGGAAGAAATATGAAAAATAATACGACGCCACCTGTCGACAAGAGAAGCGGTACCAGCATAAAAGTGGTACCCCGCGTGGATCAAGAGCAGGTCAGGGTACCCAGGGTAACCATGACATAATTTAAGGTACCCCACACAGTTGGAGGTACCCTGCATATCAGATACTAGAAAACTCTCAAAAAATTCGCCATAAGAGGCGTCTCTATCGCTTGAAGGATCAGGCTTGATTTGGTTAAAATCACGTATCAAAATAGTGTACTAAAAAGTAGAGACAACCGCCTTCTACCTCTGCCAAAAAAGTGGTCCTCTAGCAGTTTTACCTGACAGTTTCTGCAGAGGTACCCTAGACCACTCTCCAGCGCACACCACGTCCCAAAATGACGAGATACACCGGGAACGCCTCCTTCATTCGCAAGCATGCTCCCCTAACGGTCCAAAACAATAAAAAGGTAAAAGGACAGCCAAGAACCCAGGGAAATTTGCCACGTGGCAGCTAATACCATGAACAGTACCGTATATATGAACAGTGACATTTTTCCTTTTATGCTCCTCCTAAGATTTTCGACCGTCCTGAGTTCAAATGTGACGTCCGTTTTGCTGTCTGATCACTCGTTAATTATGAAACGATCGTGATTCTCCTAAAATACATAAAATACCTAATGATAATGAAACACACATAATTAAATAACAAAATACTTAAATAAATAAAAGTAGCAATGTTAGTGAGACTTGAAGTATAAAATGACGATTTTCTCCTTTACAAATATACACTTTCTAATACTCAACACACAGCATTGACAAATTTAGAAATTCAGAATAATGATAAACATTCTGAAAAAGCATCATCCGAGGCTTTGTTTGCCAGAGAAAGGACGATGGAGAAAAAGAAGAAGCGTGGTGGAAAGAGTTCTGGATCCAAATCGAGAAGCAGAAACATAGCTCGAGATGAGTGTGCCTTTTGTCATGAGAAGTGCCATTGGAGGAAAGATTGTCCAAAGGCTTAAAAGAGAGATGGGAAGAAACCAGCAGTAGCAAACATGGCACGTAAAGATGAAGACGCTGATTATTCATTAAGTATTACTCCTGCAGCATACGTGGCTAGTTCGAACGAGTGGATACTTGATACTGGAGCAACCTATCATTTGTGTCCCATTAAGGAATGGTTTATTGATTTAACTGAATCTGGCACAGTTGTGATGGGGAATGATCAACATTGTCGCATAATGGGGATAGGAACAATTCGGCTCAAAATGTTTGATGGAATGGTCAGAGAATTGAAAGAGGTTAGATATGTTCCAACTTTAAAGAAAAATCTAATTTCTGTGGGTGCTCTAGGAGCTAAAGGCTACAAGGTTACTATTGAAAATGGCACAATGAAGATCACATATGGGGCTATGGTAATTCTACAAGGGGTTCGCGTCACAATTTGTACTATTTAAAGGGAGGTACAACTGATAAAGCAAATGCTGCTGAGGCGCCCAGTGACACCACCAAGCTATGGCATGTACGACTAGGACATGCTGGAGAGAAGTCTTTGCAAACCCTGATGAGGCATGGACTCTTAAAAGGTACCAAAACCCGTAAATTAAATTTCTGTAAGCATTGTGTAGTAGGCAAGAAAACAAGGGTCAAATTTGGTACTGCTAATCACGATACTCGTGAGATCCTTGAATATGTTCATAGTGATGTATGGGGACCAACCAAGACTGTATTAATTGGTGGAAGCCATTATTTTGTTACATTTGTTGATGATTTCTCTAGACGTGTGTGGGTGTACACCATGCAAGCAAAGGATGAGGTTCTAGAGATTTTCGTGAAATGGAAGAAATTGTTGGAGACTCAAACTGGTAGAAAGATCAAAGTATTGCGTTCTGACAATGAGGGTGAATATACTTCTGATCCATTCTTGCAAGTATGCCAGAACGAGGGTATTAAAAGACATTTCACGGTGAGACATACTCCGTAACAGAACGGTGTGGCTGGGCGTATGAATCGTACTTTGCTGGAGAAGGTACGGTGTATGTTATCTAATGCTGGTTTAGATAAAATGTTTTGCAGTTTGCGAGCCACGCAAGTCACTTGATAAACCGGTTGCCTTCTGCTGCAATCGGAGGTAAAACTCCTATGAAAATGTGGTCTGGAAAGCATGCACAAGACTATGATTCCCTTCGTATATTTGGGTGTCTAGCTTATTATCATGTCAAAGATGGTAAACTGATCCTCGTGCTAGAAAAGCTATCTTTGTGGGATTCAAAGGTGGAGTAAAAAGCTTCAAGCTTTGGGATTTCGAAGATAAAAAGTTTGTGTGTAGCAGAGATGTCACGTTTGATGAAGCTTCGATGATGAAAGCTTCAAGTTCTCAGCAGTTGGAGAACAAGACCACAGAGCTATCGCAGCAGGTGGAGTTTGATGCAACTCCATATGTACCAGTTAGCTCTACATCAGAGAACGGTTCAACTATAGAGGAGACACCTAGAGTTGAAGAAGAGGTTATTTCTTCTGATGTCCCACAAAATGAAGAAATAACCAACGATGTAGATAATGATGATTCTATAGCAACAAGGAGGCCAAGAAGAGAGATAAAGAAACCCGGATGGCTTACTAAAGATATGGTGGTAGCCTATGCACTTCCAACTATTGATGATGACATCCCCAACACTTTCGGTGAAGCATTACGCAGTAGTAAAAGTAATCAGTGGAAGTTAGCCATGGAGGAAGAGATGAAATCTCTCCATCAAAACCAGACTTGGGAACTTGTGAAGTTACCAAAAGGGAAAAGGGCTATTGGCAATAAATGGGTCTACACCAAGAAGCAAGGATCTCCAAATCAAACAACTCCTCGATACAAGGCAAGGCTCGTTGCAAAAGGTTTTGCTCAGAAGGAAGGTATTGACTATAATGAAGTTTTCTCTCCAGTCGTAAAGGATACTTCCATTCGTATCCTACTTGCCTTGGTAGCTGAATATGAGTTAGAGTTGGATCAATTAGATGTTAAGACGGCGTTCTTGCATGGAGATTTGGAGGAAGAAATCTATATGACTCAGCCTTGTGGTTTCAAAGTTGCTGGAAAGGAGAATCATGTGTGCAAATTGATTAAATCTTTGTACAGACTGAAACAGTCACCAAGGCAGTAGTACAAGACATTTGATCAATTTATACAAGGGCAGAAATTCACCAGAAGTGAATACGATCACTGTGTTTACTTTAGAAGACTACAAGATGGAGCTTTCATCTATCTGTTACTCTATGTCGACGATATGCTTATAGCTTCGAAGAACAGAGGTGAGATTGAAAGATTAAAGAAGCAGCTGGCTTATGAGTTCGAGATGAAAGATTTAGGTGATGCACAGAGAATACTTGGGATGGAGATTCGTAGAGACAAGAAGAATGGGAGCGTGTGGTTGACTCAAAAGACTTATTTGAAGAAAGTGCTAGAAAGATTCGGTATGGATGACAAAACTAAACCGGTATGTACTCCTCTAGCTCCTCACTTTAAATTAAACTCTTCTTTATGTCCTACATCCCAAGAAGAGCATGATTACATGGCTCATGTTCCATATGCTAGTGCTATGGGTAGTCTTATGTATGCTATGGTATGCACAAGGCCTGATTTATCCCAAGCCGTTAGTATGGTTAGTCGATACATGCATAATCCGGGTAAAGACCATTGGCTTGCAGTAAAGTGGATTCTTCAATATTTGTATGGGACAGTTAATGTTGGGTTATTGTTCAAGAAGGATTATGGTCAACAATGTGTTGGGTATTGTGATTCTGATTTAGCCGGAGACCTTGACAAGCGAAGATCAACAACGGCTACATATTCACATTGGGTGGAGGTCCGATTAGCTGGAGGTCGATTCTGCAATCGACAATTGCTCTATCCACTACGGAAGCAGAGTATATGGCGAATCGAGGTGTAAAGCTATCTGGCTGAAAGGCTTGTTAGGAGATTTAGGAGTAATCCAGGAGAACATTACAGTCTTCTGTGATAATCAAAGTGCAATATTACTTGCGAAGAATCAAACATATCACGCTGGGACGAAATACATAGATGTGAAATATCATTATGTGCGAGAGATTATTGAGTGCGGTGTTGTGTTGTTGAGAAAAATCGATACCAAAGATAACCCATCAGATATGCTGACATAGGTAATTGCTGGAGTTAAGTTTCAACATTGCTTAAAACTAATTCAAATCCTTCAAATATGTTGAGTTTGAAAAATTATGAACTACGGTTGGCCTGATCCTAAATTATGGGTACGTAGGCAGTCACGGAGATGCAGCCACTTTGGGGATGATGATCCATTGGTAGTCGGCTCAGATTTGGATAAATTTTCGCCAATGTGGAGAATTGTTGAAAAGTCAAGCATGCTTGCATGGGGCAGCTAGCATTCAAATTGAATAATGTATGAAGACAGCTAGCTTTGACCACAATTTGGTGAAGAAAAGTTGGCACCAATTGTTGAGTTTTCAATTTGACAAATTGAAGCCAAATTGAAAACGTGTGTTAGATGGGCAAAGCAAGGCTATGCTTTGCCTATAAATAGAGAAGCGAAATGCATTTGTTAGTATCCCATAATTTGTTAAGCTTATAAGTTTTAAGCTTTTGAGAGAAGTGAGAGAAGTGTGTCTGGGGAATTTATATTTCCTGTAGTGTGTTAGAGTACTGGGTGTATTTGGGTTCTGGGAAGTGAGATTTCTTACTCAAATATTGTACTCAAATAATTGTTAATAATACAATTATTTTTCTCTTGCTCCCGTGGACGTAGGCATACCGCCGAACCACGTAAAATTCTATGTCCTTTATTTTTCTTTAATTATTTGGTGCACTTGATTCCGCATTCCGCGCACAACAATCTTTACTGTTTTATATTTTGAGAACTCGTGTTTGAGAGTGTTAGATGACCGATCATGATCCTCCAAGACCTCACTTAACTGTTTGATATTTGATCAAGAAACAAAGGAATTAACAAAATAATCAAATGAAAACCGAATCAACAAATCACAGAGAAAGCCATCAAATACAAAGTTGTAGAGGTTCAGCCTAAGATATGGCCTAAGTCCTATTCAAGAACAGAGCAATAGCTTTGTTGATTGTTCACGAACAAGTTGAAATTATCGAGACCTTGTTATACGGTACATAATTAACCAAATCGCAAACTTACCGGCTTTATATAAGATCACAATTAGATCACACAATTCACCACTCGCCAGCAAAATCTACCTTGGCTTCATCATCCATTTATATAAACTGGTTTTATTGAAATGGGTTTCTTTTTTTTTTTCAAAATGAGTATGATTTTAAGAAACTTTAAAGCATAGTGAAGATAAAGACACAGATCAAGGAACAACAATATTTAACAGAGTTGATAGCAGATTCTAATGGTAAATATTATTGTATCTTCTCTACTCAAGAACACGAGATACCAACTGTTGTGACGTAAAACTGAGAAGTTTGCTTGTACAACAAATGCTGGTAAGCAGTCTTGAGTTGTTCGCTGTGTTGAAGTGATAGGTCATAAATAGTCATGCTATATTTAGTTTAATTCCCTCATATTTATATTGATTTTGTGCTAATTTGTGGAAATCATGTTTGAATTGATTTAGGAGATGAATCATGGAGGTTACGATAAAATTTGGATAAAAAGGGCTTTATTTGGGCTTTGCAAGCGTGGGCCGACCATTGGCTGGAAGGATTCGGTCCTAGCAATCAGAATTGGAGAAGGATTTGGTCTCCTAGCACAAAGAAAAGAAGAAGCCAAGAGGAAAAAGGAGAGCTAGCAAAAAGGAAACAAAAGAAAAGCAAGCAATATAAAAGAAGCAAGGAGCTAACGTGAAAAAGGGGAACACAACAAAAACAAGAATGGACGTGAGAAAGGAAGCAACAAACGCTGCAACTTTCTTCTTAATCAATTGCTTTCCTTTGACCACCATGAGTGCTGAGGTTTTAATTCGGTCCAGGGTTAATTAAATTCAGTTGTAATTTGTGAGGCTTTGAACTTAACAAGAATTTCTTCAGTCCAAGTAATTTTTATTTTCTTGTTCTTATTTTCTATGAATTATTTATGTTGATTAAGTTGACGCCTTAATTCAATATTTATTTTTCTATCGCTAGTCAGGAGTTTGTGATCCGTAATTGTCATGAATGACTGAATTGAGTAGCAAAGAGTTGGCTCATGTGTGTGTATATTGATGGCCACAATTACATAGCTTGCATGATAGGCTCTAGGGAAATAAAAATACAAATTGATTAAATTGGAGTAATCTGAATTAATTGATATTGTTTTAGTCATTCTCACCATTCTTAATGCTATCACTTAATTTGATATGGAACGATGATGCCCAGTTAAATTAGTGATAAGATTTGATTTGGGCGATTGTTTGAGTCTATTACATTAGGAGAATAATTGCTTTCTGCGGGATTCCGATTAAGTAGACTAAGTTCTTGGATCGAGTAATTTATATTTTTTTGCCTATGATCAAAATTGTAATTGGATGGAATTGACACCCTTGGATTGGAAGTTTGGTAATATTGATCTTTTCTTTGTTTAATTTTAAAGTCTTGTTATTTTTACTTTATTTTATTTTAATTTCGTGTTAAAGAAAACAAATTAAAAACCCAGAAATTGGCTACGCCAACGGTTGTCCGATTGTTCAAGAAGGTTACGAACGAATCCGCTTAACTGATTTCACCAATCGGTTGTCCGAATTGTGTCCAGAAAGTAGACAGCACGCATCCGGCTTACCGTTTCACTCATCCGGCTAGCCGAATCAAGTCAGAACCGAGAGAATCGACATTCGGCATTCCGTTTTCCCTAACCGGTTATCCGGTTCAGTTCCAGAAACATCACAAATCGCATCCGGCTTACCGTTTCACTCATCCGGCCACCAAATCGTTCGGAAAAGCTACAACTCAGAATCGGCATTGGGTTCCCATATCCGGCTATCCGGATAGCTCCCAGAAAATAAGCGGCTTACCGTTTTCCAAAACCGGTTAGCCGGTTTTAGGCAGAGGCTTACAAAATCTGATTTTTGTGGAAAATTAATTGTTTTAGACTTTGAGAAATTAAATACATCGACCTGGTTTCACTATTTCTACAAATTTATTTAGTTGAATCAGTATTTATTTTGAAGAGCTTCGACAACTCTGTCAAATTTAGCGCCGTTGCCGGGGAGCTAATTTTAGTTTCTCATTGTTTAATTGTTTGTTTGATTCAGTTTATGACCCGTTCTTCTCAGACTCCTAATTTGCAGTATAATCCCGAAATCGAGAGGACAGCGCGTCAATTGAGAAAAGAGACTAGAGAGGGGAAACGTCGTCTTGAGGAAGAAGCAGAGATAGATTTCACTACTGGTGGTACATCCATTTTTGCAGAAGTTGAAGAAAAGATGGCAGACAGAACTCTCAAAGAGCTCGCCGCACCAGATTTGAATCAACAGCCCCTATGCATTACTTTTCCTAATATTGCTAATGATTTTGAATTAAAATCTGGTTTGATTCATTTACTTCCTTCTTTTCGTGGTTGTGCAGGTGAAGATCCTCATAAGCATCTCAAAGAATTTCACATTGTTTGCTCTGGAATGAAACCGCATGGTGTATCCGAGGAGCAAATCAACCTTAGAGCTTTTCCTTTCTCTTTGAAGGATCAAGCTAAAGATTGGCTCTATTATCTACCTTCCGGTTCAATCACCACATGGAATGAGATGAAAAGGCAATTTCTGGAAAAATTCTTTCCTGCTTCACGAGCTGCTAGTATTAGGAAGGAGATTTATGGCATCACACAGATCACTGGGGAGACGCTGTATGAATACTGGGAACGATTCAAAAGATTATGTGCTAGTTTTCCCCACCATCAAATTTCTGATCAACTCCTTATCCAATATTTCTATGAGGGATTATTGCCAATGGATAGGAGCATGATTGATGCAGCAAGTGGTGGAGCTTTAGTGAACAAGACACCCGAAGCAGCCAAACAATTGATTTCAAATATGGCTGAAACTTCTCAGCAATTCGGTACAAGAGCGGGTGGAGGATCTATCAAGCAAGTTAACGAGGTAAGTGATCTTAAAAACCAAATTTCTGATTTAACTGCTTTGGTTCGTCAAATGGCTATAGGGCAATTGCAAACAGTAAAAGCGTGTAGAATATGCTCACTTCATGGGCATCCTACTGATATGTGCCCCACATTACAACAAGACTCCACACAAGAAGCCAATGCTATAAATGGGTTTCCTAGTCACACTCAGAGGAAGTATGATCCCTATTCGAATCACTACAATCCTGGATGGAGGGATCATCCTAACTTTAGCTATGGAAACCAAGGAGGACAACAAAGGCCACCTTTTCAGAACTTCACTAGACCGCCTCCAATACCTACACAAACTCAAGCTCCCAACTCAGGTATGTCTTTGGAAGATATTGTTAAGAATCTTGCTACCAATACTCTTCAACTTCAACAGGAGACAAGGACAAGCATCCAGAATTTAGGCAACCAAATTACTCAATTGGCCACGTCAGTTAGTAAGTTGGAAGCTCAAAATTCTGGAAAGTTACCTTCACAACCAGAAATCAACCCAAGGGAGAACTGTAGTGCAATTTCACTGCGAAGCGGAAAAGAAATTCCCTCGGGATCAACTCCACCTAAAGACGCTGAAATTACCAAGGGAGATGAAGATGAAGAAGCTCCCTCTAAAACAAGGCGTGGGGTAAAATTCGATCCTCCTTTATCTCTTTCATCTTACACACCTACACCTCCTTTTCCTAGCAGGTTAGCTAAACCAAAAGAAGATGAGCAAGAAAAGGAGATTCTGGACACATTCAGGAAAGTGCAAATCAACATCCCCTTATTGGATGCGATCAAACAAATTCCCAAATACGCAAAGTTCTTGAAAGAGTTGTGCACCAACAAGAGGAAGATGAAAGAAAAGGGAAAGGTTGAGGTAAGTAAGAATGTGTCAACAATGTTACAAAAGAATATGCCAGAAAAATGCAAGGATCCAGGTATGTTTTCATTACCTTGTGTGATTGGTGAAAAGAAAGTTGAGCATGCTATGCTAGATTTAGGAGCTTCAATTAATGTCATGCCATTTTCTGTTTACCAAGATTTAAAGTTGAATGACTTGCAATCGACTGGTGTAGTTATTCAATTGGCTGACCGTTCTTATATTCACCCACTTGGGATAGTAGACGATGTTTTGGTGCAGGTTAATAAGCTTATATTTCCTGTAGACTTTTACATCTTAGAGATGGAAGGTAATCCTTCTTCAAAATCGGCTTCGATTTTGTTAGGGAGACCCTTCATGAAAACTGCCAAGACAAAAATCGATGTAGATGAGGGTACTCTCTCTGTCGAGTTTGATGGAGAGATTGTTAAGTTTAAAATTTTTGATGCTGTGAAACACCCTACTGATGTGCATTCTCTTTGTCAGATTGATGTGATTGATTCTATTGTGCAGGATGTTTTTGCCCAAGGAAGTGTTGGGAATGAGCTAGAATTAGATGCACAATCTAATTTAAAAGGCATTGGATGATTTATTCGCTTTGCGACTGTGTCTAGCCAAAGACATAAAACAAAGGCGCTATTGGGAGGCAACCCAAATATTTTCTTTATTCTCGCTTTTGAATTTTTATTTATTTATTTTATTTGGTTTTCTTTACTTTTGTTGATTTTATTTTAAGCCTCTAGATGTTCTTGATGCAGAAGATATATTTTGGACAGGAGATTAACTCTAATCAAGCGCGCTCACGCCATTTTACAGCTTTCCTTGGCACCCTCTCCCTAGATCATTCGGGTCCACATCGCTCACATTCAGGGGAGTTTCTTCTTCCCTTCTCATTTACTTTTCAACATTATTATTTTTTGTGAGCTATTTACTTGTTGATACATTGAGGACAATGTATTATTTAGGTGTGGGGGAGGATTTTGGCATGTTCTTAAAAATAATAAAATTTTTGTGTTTTAAAGTCTTCCCAATATCTTTGAATACCTTGTAAGCTAGGGGTACATCTTTGTTTTGAGTTTTAATGCATGAAAGAGGTAAGCATGAATAGTATTTTTTCTTTAAAATTTTCGATGGTGTCGAATTAATTTGTTGATTGAAAAGTGCACAAGACTTGATGCAAAATAGACACTCTAGTGAGCTTTTGAGCCTAAGAGCAACTCATTACATTTTTTGCTCCTTTTATTTTTGTTGAGTGTATCAAACTTAGTGTGTTTATTCTAGAACTTGCTTATGAATGTGTGTTGAGACCACATTTTTGAATTGATGCTTAAGTGTGATAAGGGCAATTAGGTTTAACCAATTCTTAAACTCTAAAAGACCCACCTTTTATTTTCCCCTAGTTAGCCCCTTTGAGCCTATTTTTCCCTTTCATTTGTTTCTAACACATTGTTTAACCCAAAGCCTTTTTGTTTGTTTTCCTTGTTTTCCTTCTACCCTATCAAGACAAGAGTGAAGTAATTGCATGATCGAAAAAAAAAAAACGAAAAAAAAAGGAAGAGAAAAAAAAAAGAAAAAGAAAAAAGAAAAAAAAATTCTGTTGAGAAATTTATTCCCTTGATTGGATGATTGGAGAATTATTTGCAAAAGCAATTGAATTATCAAATTGTTTCTCCAAGTGTTTTAAGTGCTTAAATGTGGGGATAAATTTCATCATTTTAGAAGTGTGTTTGTTTATTGTGTTTGTAGCATCTAAATCATGCATGTAACTAACTCTTTGTCTTGATCGTTAAACCCTTCATTTTTCCTTCTACCATACCTTTACCTAAGCCCCATTTCAACCCTTGTTAAGTCCCTTTGATTTTTGCATCATATTCATATGCAGTGGTGGAGATTTAAATCATTTGCAAGCCTATGGTAATGACATGCTATGCTTTGATTTTGAGAGTAAAACACGCACCCTAAACACTTTGAGGGCATTGAGCGAAACCATGCGAGGGTGTTAAGTCTTGCTGCATTTGATTTTGATGAATCGATGAGATGCTTGTGTTTTTGTTACAAATTCTATCCTATGAATGCTTATTCTCTAGATTGTCACTATGATTCAACTCATTGATGTGTGTTTAGCTTTATTGGTATTCTTGGATATTGAATAGGTTGAAAGGAGTATTGGTATGATGATTTAAGATATGCTTGAGGACAAGCATGGTTTAGGTGTGGGGGAATTTGATAGGTCATAAATAGTCATGCTATATTTAGTTTAATTCCCTCATATTTATATTGATTTTGTGCTAATTTGTGGAAATCATGTTTGAATTGATTTAGGAGATGAATCATGGAGGTTACGATAAAATTTGGATAAAAAGGGCTTTATTTGGGCTTTGCAAGCGTGGGCCGACCATTGGCTGGAAGGATTCGGTCCTAGCAATCAGAATTGGAGAAGGATTTGGTCTCCTAGCACAAAGAAAAGAAGAAGCCAAGAGGAAAAAGGAGAGCTAGTAAAAAGGAAACAAAAGAAAAGCAAGCAATATAAAAGAAGCAAGGAGCTAACGTGAAAAAGGGGAACACAACAAAAAAACAAGAGCTGGACGTGAGAAAGGAAGCAACAAACGGCTGCAACTTTCTTCTTAATCAATTTCTGTTTTCCTTTGACCACCATGAGTGGCTGAGGTTTTAATTCCGGTCCAGGGGTTAATCAAATTCCAGTTGTAATTTTGTGAGGCTTTGAACTTAACAAGAATTTCTTCAGTCCAAGTAATTTTTATTTTCTTGTTCTTATTTTCTATGAATTATTTATGTTGATTAAGTTGACGCCTTAATTCAATATTTATTTTTCTATCGCTAGTCAGGAGTTTGTGATCCGTAATTGTCATGAATGACTGAATTGAGTAGCAAAGAGTTGGCTCATGTGTGTGTGTATTGATGGCCACAATTACATAGCTTGCATGATAAGCTCTAGGGAAATAAAAATACAAATTGATTAAATTGGAGTAATCTGAATTAATTGATATTGTTTTAGTCATTCTCACCATTCTTAATGCTATCACTTAATTTGATATGGAACGATGATGCCCAGTTAAATTAGTGATAAGATTTGATTTGGGCGATTGTTTGAGTCTATTACATTAGGAGAATAATTGCTTTCTGCGGGATTCCGATTAAGTAGACTAAGTTCTTGGATCGAGTAATTTATATTTTTTTGCCTATGATCAAAATTGTAATTGGATGGAATTGACACCCTTGGATTGGAAGTTTGGTAATATTGATCTTTTCTTTGTTTAATTTTAAAGTCTTGTTATTTTTACTTTATTTTATTTTAATTTCGTGTTAAAGAAAACAAATTAAAAACCCAGAAATTCGGCTTACCGGTTACGCCAACCGGTTGTCCGATTGTTCCCAGCAAGGTTACGAAACGAATCCGGCTAACCGGATTTCACCAATCGGTTGTCCGAATTGTGTCCAGAAAGTAGACAGCACGCATCCGGCTTACCGTTTCACTCATCCGGCTAGCCGAATCAAGTCAGAACCGAGAGAATCGACATTCGGCATTCCGTTTTCCCTAACCGGTTATCCGGTTCAGTTCCAGAAACATCACAAATCGCATCCGGCTTACCGTTTCACTCATCCGGCCAGCCGAAATCGTTCCAGAAAAGCTACAACTCGTAACCGGTGTACCGGTTCCCATATCCGGCTATCCGGATAGCTCCCAGAAAATAAGCGGCTTACCGTTTTCCAAAACCGGTTAGCCGGTTTTAGGCAGAGGCTTACAAAATCTGATTTTTGTGGAAAATTAATTGTTTTAGACTTTGAGAAATTAAATACATAGTTCTCTTGGGATTCGACCTGGTTTCACTATTTCTACAAATTTATTTAGTTGAATCAGTATTTATTTTGAAGAGCTTCGACAACTCTGTCATGAAGCTTGGTGAGTCTATGACGTGTGGCTTGAATTCTTGTTTGCCTTGATTCACCTTTGCTTTGTTGAACTTGGTTTTCGCCTAGGAAAGCTTGATGCCTGAGACTTGCTTGCTTCTTGTACCGTCTCATGTTCAATGTTTGATTTACTTTACTTGCTTCCTTCTTCCACTTGTGTAATTTTTAATTAATGTATTATAAAAAAAAAAGAAAAAAGAAAATGTAAATCCTCATGAATCAAAGAAACATGCTGGGAAAGAGTTAATTCAAAGCCTCAATCTTAGGGCAATGACGCCATCTCTGCTTCAGATTCCTCCATCTGAGGTTGCGAAATGGTTTTTACGAAACTATAACTAATATCATGAGAATTGAGAGTTGAAAGAACGCAACAAGAATTTGGATCATCCCTCCGGCATGTTGTCCTGTTAATTGAAACGAAAGCCCTTATCCTGAAATGTTGGATTGATTGGGATATGGGAACCCAACACAATTGCAGGCACTTGAATATCTCTTAATTCTTCACAGTATTTTGAGTTAAAAGTTCTCAAATTTGTGGATGCATGAGACTAATTACACGATCCTAAATTTTTCATTTGACTCCGACTGGCGATTGATGCGGGCTGCAAACCTGCATTAGAGAGGAAGGTGATAAACCTTCACGCCAGAATTTGGCAGAGCTGTGAGTCTTGAGAGAACACAACTTGCAAAGAAGGAAATAAATTCTGGAAATAAAAGCAAAAAAACTGTCAACACCATAAGTCATCCAACTTAAATCTCCTACTGCCGTGGATGATCTTCAATCTTCATTTTGAAACAAAATCGCATTAGAATTTATTGGAACCTGTAGAGTTAATGAATTCAAACACAAACCAGGGCAAACGGCAGCGCATTGGGCCATCGGTTAATTCCGTTATGAAGTTACGTGAGGGAGCTCGAGATTACTTAATGTAAAAAGACGTTAAAGCTTGCGTTTTACTCATAACAGATTCAAGAAATTGCGCGTGCTAAGTAACATGGTCACTTAAGCGCATCCCAGTTCGTTTTAACGGTCTTGGACAAGTGGAAGAATAAAACTGGTTTCATTGTGCTGTCGGGGTTCATTGTTCTGTTTCTGCATTATAAAGCTGGTTTTACAGTACATTTGGCGGAGTGATTCGAGAGCATTCAAGAAAGAATCTTG
Organism: Citropsis articulata; assembly: GCA_030449925.1. NCBI lineage: Eukaryota > Viridiplantae > Streptophyta > Magnoliopsida > Sapindales > Rutaceae > Citropsis > Citropsis articulata. Next base: position 10,135,326 of record JASUUH010000160.1, read on the forward strand.
GGGAGAGAAAGCTAATCCCTGTTAATTCTTCTCTCTCCCCTCTGAATTCATAAATTCTTCATCTTTTCTCCCTTGAATTCCCTAAGTAAAAACCCTAGAACCCTATCATCTTACCCTAATTTTCAACTTAATCAATTTGAAAATGTAAAGCATAACAACTGTAATACTCCAAATTTAACACGTGCGGAGCACGTGGTAGTAGGAGGTTGCTTACACATCGAAATCCTTGCACAAAATCTCAAATTGAAATACCTCAAATTTTATTAAATAAATCAATAAATCCAAAAATTGAATACTTGACAGTTCTCTCCCAAATCATAAATGTAGCCAAAGTTTCAAAATTCTCCAATTACAAGTTCAGAAGAACTAACAAGCTTAAAAGAAAAAGAAAAAGAAATATATATAGCGTCACAGGAAATATAAATGTAAATTCTTGTAAAGTTCGATCTCTTCGACACATTTCATTACCAATGATCTTGAATCATACAAACCTCACCAGCTACTTCGTTAATAAGGTTGGGGAATAGATTAAATATTACTTAACTAAGTTTAATAGGTTTTTTTTCCTTCTATTATTATTATTATATACCTTTCCAGAATCAAATGGTGAGCCGCGCTAATGGATTTCCAAGGTACAAGGTTCTCTACAAAGTACAAATGCAGCTTAGTTATTTTAATTTTTATGTAGTGTGTTTTAGCTTTATGCTTATGTTCACTGAACATCCTGTGGGGAGATCTCTTTTTCATTGTTATAAATTTATTCAATGCTAATAAAGACGTGTAAGGCACACCAAAATCCAAGAAATAAAATTGCTAACACTGATCAATAACATAGCAGAATTTGACAGTCTTTATTCCAATTAATAGTGTAATTAAACTCTAATTGGGTGTAATACCTTTGATTTATTCTAGGATTTCTCCGAAGAAGAGCATATAATTAATAAACTCATAAATTGATCATGGGCTAAATAGAATCACATACAAGTTTCCTTAGGCATATACTCAATAATACAATGAGCATCATATGAGAGCACAACTTCATTCTTAGAAAGATTCCAAAAAAGAAATGAGTACTCTGAATATTACTGACAGGATTCCATCACCGGAAGACCCTGCCAAAAAAATGGTAACAATTAATTTGATAAACAAAAGCTTGTAAAAGGAAAACGTCAAGTCTAAGGATGAAGAAATTGAAAGCACATGAGAGCCAATAATCTTTACTAAAATACTCTAGACACTTAGGAGTATTACCGTTCAATTAGTTCCTGAACTTTTCCACTTTGGCAATATTCAAAGCTGCCGTCACATAAAGCCAATCTTTCATACCACTCAAGAAGCTGTAGTAACCATGTCTCCACGACCTATTCAGAATTAAAGTTCCGCAGACACCCCAGAATCCAACAAAGAAACCAAGAATCAAGCTCACGTAAAATCCAAGAGTCATAAACTGATCATCCTCATCTTCTAGAGTGTTTGCATCATCATTTCTGCCAGGCACTGGAGTTGATTCTTCATCCGGACATTTGTTTGGAAGTGGAAGGCCACAAAGTTCAGGATTTCCGGTGTACACCGAAGCATTGAAGCTCTGGAGCTGAGTGCCTAATGGGATTTTTCCTGACAAGTTGTTGTACGACAAGTCCAAGACACCAAGACCACTTAACTGAGAGAGGCTAGACGGAATACTTCCAGAAAACAGATTTCTAGACAAATCCAGGAAATCCAATGATGTTAACTCACCAATCTTTGGAGTGATTGGTCCAGTTAAATTGTTTCTTGAAAGGTTTAAGGCAATCAACCCCACAAGATCCATAATCTCTTCAGGAATTGCTCCATGTAGTTTGTTACTTGAAAGGTCAAGATACTTTACAAGTCCCAAAGTACTTTTGTACTCGTGTTCACTTCCTTTCCACGTCAACAGAACATTGTCCAAATAACTATACTGATATACATATCTAGGGAGAATCCAGATTTTATCAGTCATTCCAATGATAGGATTGGAACTTTTTTCTTGGGTCATGGCTGAGAAATTATTGAAACACTTTGGTATCTTTCCCGATATATTGTTTAAAGAGAGAAACAGGACTCGAATGAATGCCAGATGGCATAACTGAAAAGGTATATTTCCATGAAAATTATTAGATTTCAAGCTAAGAACGATCAAATTTTGAAGACTTCCCCCTATCCAGGTTGGTATCTCACCGTACAATGCATTCTCCCTAAGATCCAAAACTCTCAGTTGTGAGCAATTCTTTAAAGATGAAGGCAATTCCCCGGTTAACCTATTGTTGTGTAAACTCAGTGTTTGGACATTATGTAGGAAGCCCATCGAGTCTGGAATTTTCCCGGAGAAGCTATTGTTTGCCAAATTAAGAATGGATAGGCTATCAAAGTTCAACCAACAATCTGGAAGCCCCCCAGATAATAAGTTACTCGAGAGATCAAGAAAGTTCCATGTGTTTTTCATAATAGAACATAAGAAAGTAATTGATCCTGAGAACCTATTTTTTGAGAGATTCAAGAATGTAGAATTTGAAGGAAGTGGTGGAATTGGGCCCCAAAAGTGGTTTGAACTGACGTCTATAACAATACCATCATATCTTAAAAAAGACAAATCAGGAAGTTTACCCCTGATCTGGTTGTTAGAGAAATTTAAAAAAACGAGTTCAATGGACAGATCCAAAAACCAATCAGGGACAGCATCCGAGATTCCATTATTTGAGACATCAAGGGAAATAAGTTGATTTTGAGTTTGAAGCCATTTTGGAAAATGAGGTCCCATCTTGCAAGAGGCAAGACTTAACGATTTCAGTTGAAAAGGAGGAACCCACTCATGGCTCAATTTCAAAGTCAAAGAGTTGTCATTCAAGTACAATATCTGCAAGTTGGACATATTGGAAAAAAAAGTTTCAGAGATAACACCTGTGAACAAATTCCTACCAAGTGACAGAGACTCGAGCTTCGACAACTGGCTGAGGCTTTTGTCTATTGTTCCATTTAATCGATTTTCTCCAAGTATTAATAATTTTAGGGATGAAAAACCTCCAAGATCAGGTAATGGCCCTGTGATATCATTGCCACCTAAATGTAGACCCTCCAGTGAATTCATCTTGCATCCACCAGACAGATTGTGAATCATCTCCGAGAGCTCTCCACTGAGTTTATTGTGAGGCAAGAATAATCTATTTAAGCTACACATGTTTCCAAAGAATTTTGGAATCCCACCTTCAAGTTCGTTAGAGGTGAGATAGAGAAATCTAAGAGAAACCATTAGTTGAAAAGCCTCTGGAATTGAACCTTGTATTGAGTTAAAGCCAAGGTTAAGATATTGAATATTCCGACTAAGATTGAAAACCCAAGGGTATACTGATGAAGAAGGGAGATTGTTGTCGGAGAGATCAAGGGTCTCAATAGACGTACTCAAATTGAAGTGCCAAATAGACGAAGGATTGATAGGTGGAAGAGCACATGAATGTAGGACTAATGTTTTTAGGGAACGGAGCTTGGCAACTGCTCGAAACCAATCACTAGATTTAGTGAGATTAATGTAACTCAGGTCAAGGTGTCTTAAAGAAGAAAGATGAGAAAGCCACTCTAGGCTTCCCAAACTAAATAAATTAGAGTTTTCTAGGCGAAGATATACCAATCCTGAAAGGTACCAGAATGGACGAGGTACTTTTAATAAAGATGTACCACAAGAGAGATTGAGGTACCTCAATTTACTGAGGGAACCAATGAACTCAGGAACTGGGCTTCCACGGAAGTGATTGTTACTAAGGTCCAAATGTCTTAAATCATACAATTTAAGCAAAGCAGGACTAATTGTACCTTTCAAGACCTTCCCTCGAGAATTTTCATCGTCGGATCTTCGAAGATTGAGCACCTTGACATGGCCAGTTTTATTGCTACAACGTACTCCTTTCCATTTACAGCAATCTCTTTTGTCGTTACCTCTTCCCCAGGAAGACAGAACGCCATATTCGTCCACCAGGCTCTGTTTAAAGGTGAGAAGTGCTTCTCTCTCCTCATCAATGCACCTCATTACTGTGTTGTTAGAATCAGCAATTCTAGGCTCCAATTGAAAGAATATTACAGAAAGCAAAGCTACATACTCAAGTATAGGGAACAACTTGGATGACATTGTAATTATCATATGCTTTCAGGATATGTTGTTTTATCGAAAATCCTAGAATCCATGCCAATTTATACTACTCTGTATAAGAAGCATCAATTATTGAAGCTTAGAAAAGTCTTCATTGCGAGCGTTGATTATAGTGAGCATATGACGGTCTGAGACGGCATATGACGGTCTGAGACTTCTGGCGGGCAATAACAGTACATAAGTCATACAATCAACATTCATGTGACCTTTGCCGGGGGAAAACGGTAAACACAAGAGAAAAAATGACGTGAAAGCGCTGACAGAAAATTGCAGGCACCCAATTTTTAACGGAACAACAAGTCCAAGCGACAGCGAATTGCCTCTTGATTTATATTCTTCACTGAAGTAGCTAAAATGTCCTTCTCAACAAGTGTTCGTTCAGGTCAATAGGCTTTCGGAAAAATAAATTTCTAGTGGAATATAGGTAGATTATGTATTTTAATGATGTAATGGGGAGTGTGATTTGATGTCACAAAGTAAATTTTGAATCATGTTCCAACAAAATTAAATTTGACTTACTAAATGTAGGGCTATTTAGTTTTTTTGTTTTCTCAATGTAAAAAGTCAGAAAGCCTATACTTTTATATTTGTGTCCCTATAAATTTTAAATATTAAAGAAATAATAAACATTTTGACGAACATAAACAAGATAATATTTATATTTTAATCATTGCATAAATCATGTTTAAGTGAGAACAATCCTTCAATGTTATGAATCAAAACACGTAGATCAACTTGATTGTAGTCTATGATGAGTTATATGAAAAATTTTATAAAAATTATGGATATAAATAATGCTAATTTGAAGAAAATAAGAAGATACAAATAATAATAATTGACTACTCTATTATCATAAGTTATAGAGATGAATAATAATGCTAATTATTAAATTTTATTTAGATAAAAATAGATTACTTAGATAGAGATATTTTAGAAAATACTTCAGATTTTTTAGATTTAGCAAAAAGCTAAAAAGAAAAAATTGGCTTAATAATTGAAAACTTTTAATAAGTTGAAAATGTAAACAGACTTTAATAACTTAATTGATTGAAATTAAATTAATTCAGTCCACAATTTAAAAACATAACAGCCAAGTATTAAACTTTTCTCTTTCTTCTCATTAATTTTCTTTTTGAAATATATATATTTTCATCTTTGAACTATTGAGTAATTAAACAGATTACTTTGGATTGTTGCAATTGTTATGCAGGATATCGGGAGAGCAATATTTTCTAATTATAAGCTTCATTTGTCTTGCCACTATATATATATATAGAGAGAGACACACACAATGTCTAGCAATATTTATTCAAATATTTGTTAAAGTAACTTTATATCTCTCCACCATGCAACTCTTCATCTCTTATAACTTCTACTATCTTATAAAAACTTATAACTAATGATATATTTATCATTTACTTCATTTGTATGGTTATGTGACTACAAAAAGAGGGTTCGTCTCCTTATTTGTATATACACGAGATTGAATAAAATTTGTCGCTCGATATTGTGTCTTTTATTTGCTGCCTCTCTTTCTTTTGCTATATTATTGTGCTCTTAATTGATAAATAATTTAACATGTATCAATATGAGTCTTAGCCAAAAAGGGAGTGCTTCTCTCTTTTTATCTTAATCACAACAGTGTGAATTGAACTATTTAGATCTTGCCTAAAATTATGTCTATATCTTTTTCTATAATTTAGGAGAATGGATATGTGAATTCGTTCCTTTATTAATCGTTACAAATACTAATTTGAGATTTAGATTAATCTGTCGTTCCATTCATTTATATTGCTATTTTCTATTCTAATATTGAATTGCTATTATATATACAGTATCTTGAAATTAAAGAAAATTCATCATGAAATGTGAATATTTGCAGTAATTTTCTCCTGTCATTTAGTTTTGGGCGGGCCCAATGTAGCAAGCTTTGCTCTATGCTTGGTCTTGTCTTATCAACGTACTTCCTTCCTGTCAATAGCTCCAGAAGAACAACTCCAGTGCCGTATACATTACTCCTGGCAGTCAGATGGCCTGTTCAATTCAAAGAGATAGCAGTAGGTGAAGAACATAATTTTAGAACAATTCTTCGGAAACATATTTTGTGAAGGATTCATTATTAAGGTGGTGTTTGGTTTTAAGAAATAGAAGGAGAGGAGAGGAGAAAAAAGGAGAGGAATGGAGAGGTGATGAAAGGAAAATAGTATAGAAATTAATTGTTATTGTTTAATTTTACATTAAATTTGAAAAGAAAAGAAATTACATATATTTTATTTGGACAAATATACCCACTATCAGAAATTATATATATTTTATTTGGACAAATATACCCACTATCTTAAATATTAATATTGTTAATAATTTAAAAAATAATAAAATTATGAATTAATTTAATCTAAAAATTATCTAATTAAATAAAAAATTTTATTTTTTTAAAATTACAACATTTGGGCGTTGCCGGCCGTTGACCAGTGTTGACCATCATTGACCGGCGTTGACCACCGTTGATCGTAATTGACCATCATTTTTCATCGCGCTAAATGCATAATAATGATCAGAAATAGACGATTTACTCATTGTAAATATTAATTTTGTAAAAAATACACTATTTAGTTGGAAATATAAGAGTTAAAATTTTTTCAAGTATGTAAACAAGACTTGAGATAAATAACAATGTATATTAGTATTTTTAACCCCATAGAGTTGTAGATTGGCTCATAAGGATTCCATTGGTACTGATTTTTATGGTAAAGCACATCTCCGGCGACTTTCCGACGAGTCTCCGACGACTTTCTAGTCAGTCTCCAGTGACTTTCCGGCGATGAACTTCACTGTCTTTTTAAAAAATAAACTTATCCTATTAATTTAAGAAAATAAATATAAATTATTTGTACTTTAATTTATTTAAAATTGATTTTGTTTAGAGGATAATATTGGAATTTTTGTGTATAAATAGATAAGGAATTTGAAATCCTTAGTCATTGATAAGGAATATAAATTCTTCAAATTGATAGAAATTAACATTAAACTTGATCCAATCAAACAATGGAAAGTAGAGAAAAAATTAAATTCTTTTCCTCTCCCCACTTCTCTACCCCAAGCAAACATAGCCTAAGTGTATATTTTATTTCCCAAAGGACTAAATAAATATTATAAGCTTATGTCTATGTCATAGAAGACTATATATGAATGTTCTTCTCCATATCTTCCAGAAGAAATTAGAAAATGATTATATAAATAAGACATAATTGTTTCTTTGAAAAATTTTAAAGGAAAAATAACATAATATATGGAAGATGTTCAAGGATTGAATAAAAATGGTGATTTATTTTATCTCCTTAAAGGAGCGAAAATTGAATATGCAAATGGATAATTTTGTTTTTTAACAAATAAAAGAAAGCATGTGATCGCCAAAGATCAAACAAAAGCTCATGATATGATTTTCTTGTTTTTTATATGTATATGAGAAGAAAATCATCAAGCATATATTTAAAGAGAACATGTGGTATGTGTAAATATTTTATAGCTCATTTATGCTGCAGCAGTAGCAATATGAGATGGTTAATATGATGGACAACATTTGTCCATGAGGTCTCTAAAAACGCAACTTTTGCGCAGTAAAATCAAAATGGATGGCGGAAGCTCTAGAGACCTCGGATCGGCTTCATTCAAAAACGAAAATCAAGAGGAAAGATTGAAGTTTAATTACCTCACTTGCAGTTTCAAAAACGACTTCGTGAGGTAGGAGAAATTGACAGAAACCTGCAAGCTACGAACACTGTCCAGAAAATAGAGCACTGCACGAACAGCTTCTGTTTTGCCACGATTTGAGATCCTTAAAGCACCCCAATTGTGATGCCTCTAATTAGTCCACACTTAGAAATGTTCTAGGAGTTCATAGGAATTTGCATCACTCAATTTCATTTGGTAATGAGAGAGATAATGAAGAGACATGAGTGCTAGTTCATGATGATTCATTCCACCAAATAAAGCCACCATTATCTTATCAATAGTGGCATTAAACATTATCATTATCTAGACCCATCCACTTAGCCATTACTTATTGAATGTGATCTTATCACTTCAATAATTTATTCAATCAAATTATTTTGAATAAATAAATAGCTAAATTAATTAATTTTATCTTTAATTAATTAAACCAATTTTGATCAAATCAAATAGTTAATTGTGGGCTTCTTTTGTGACATGTTCTTATGCTTTCTCCTAATCTATATTAGGTCCAATAAAAGCCCAAAATTCTAAACCCAAAAATGGTCTAGAAGTCCATAATCATATATGAACCAGAACATGTCCAAAATGGTCATTTTACGTGCTCGATATTCTTCATAATGTTTAATTGAGGATTTATGAAATTTATGTTGTTCCTTAAACTATTTATGGAACATCTAAATTTCTATCTTAAATCATATTTAAGATATATAAATATTTATATACATTCATTCTTAATGAATATAAATACCGATTTTCCTAAAATTAGGAAATTTAACTTCTCATTTTGTAGTAACTCCTTTTTCATTTCTATTAGGTGTGTGGCCTTTTAGGTTCTTTGTTATAAGGTAGTAGAACTATTTTAATGATAACTCTTTATTCATTAAATGATGCTAAACTCTTTAGTCATCAATTAGAACTTTTCTAATGACCTTAAGATACATTGATAATACGCTTTACTAATAACGATCTTAAGGTTTCTACAAGTCATGAGTGACACCTAGCAGTATTTCACAACTACCCAAATAACAAGAATTGCTGGATCTATAGAACCTATTCCATTGCATTTTTATGTCTTGGTCTCTTCATCATCCATGTCCTGAGAAAAGCACGGCTTATGGTTTAGTATGTTAAGCATTTATGCTTTATCTCATAATAAATCGAAATGAACTTGGCATGAAAATATAATTTGAACTCCTTCAAACATATTTCACCTTGGCCAAGGATTTCTCATGCCAATTCATATTATCTCACTGGGACATCCTTTTTTGTATATTATAAAGATGAATTCCATCTTGGCCATACACTTATCTCCATACATAGCCAACTATGACAACTATTGCTAGATCTCTTCCTTGATTAGGAATCAATCTTTATGCTTTCACATATCAAAGATGTCTATGTACAAGATATCTGTGATGCCTCAGGTCTAAAGACCATTACTAAACATAATGTCTATCACAATGTATAATAAGCCATTAACATTCAAAACCATATGGCTTATTATATTTGGTCAAGTTCAGTAAACTCGTTCTCGCAACAAGTACCTATGTGTTTGACTTGACATCTCATGTCAATGATATGAAACTCACCATCCGTTTTAGTATCACATATCATAAGGAGTCATAACACATACTAGTGTTGATAGGAATTTATAATGTCCAATCATAAATCCTCCACTAGGAACTATTTTAGAAGTATAGTACAAAGGATACACGTTTCATATTCTCGACAAACTCGAGAATGTGTTCTTCAACTATTTTACTTCTTGGACTATATTCATTAAATTAATTAATGAATATTAATAACTATGTCATTTTATAAATATCAAAATATTATTCAAATACAATAATATCCTAAAAGCAAACACCATTCGATTGGCCTTTAGGGTATATTGCTAACATAATATGTATTGTTGTTTCCCTTAGCGTTCTCATTGAAGGGAAGGGAGTTATGGACATAGAACGCTCCATGCACTGTATCTTTTTTCCTTCAATATGTTTTTGTCTTATTGAATTATCTTCGTAAGGTTTTAATAAAACAATTTGTATCACTACCTCTACAAAGTTCAAATGAATAATAAACTCTTTTTTCTTCGTTTGTTTTTTTTCTCATAAGGTTTTTTCCAACAAAGGTTTCAATGAGATTTTTTTTTTTTTTTTTGTAAGATGAATATCCAAGGAAGTATGTTATCAAATAATTATAATTTATTTAGATGTTCATCAAAGAATTTTTTTATCTTCACATCAAACAACTCTTCATTTCTTGTAGCTTTCACTATCTTAAAAGAACTTATGACTAAGAATGTATTTATTTAGTAATTATTTACTTCATTTATACGGTTATGTGACTATAAAAGGAGATCTCATCTTCTTGTTTGTATATACTTGAGATTGAATAAAATTCATCTCTAGATATTGTGTGATCTATTTTGTATTGTATTATCGTATTCATTATTTTCAGTCGTTGTATTATGTTGTATTGCATTAGCATTGTATTATAATAATACCATGTAATGTTTGTTGCTATATCGTACTGTATTAATTTTTAGTTATACTATGTTTGATGTTGTATTGTATTGTATTAATTTTTTTTTGTGATTATTTTAAATTATATATTTAAAAAAATAATATTACTCAATATAAAATTCTTAAGTTTTAGAAATTCAACATTATTTTTTTAGTATAAATGTTTTTTAAAAAATATTATAATTCTTCATAAAGATCGAAGCTAGTAATTCAATCAAATAATTTTTATTTTAATTAATGAAATTTTTAATTAAAAATGAGTGTTTAGAATAATTTTTAGCTAGTAAATAACTCCATTAAGCAAATATAATTCTCTCATCCTCCTTTTTTCATTCTTTTATTTTTGGAAATTTTTTTTACAAGATCTCTTATAAAAAAAAAACATTAAAGGATCCTAATTTCTTGGACTGTCGACATTAGTTCTGGATGCTTTAATTTACTAAGAAACAATTTTGTAAAAGGCAAAATGAATTCCAGAGGAAACCGAAAAGCCACCAATCAAGCAATTTATTCAGATAAATCACTTCAAATTCTAGGGAAATGCCAATCACTTGAATAGTTATTTTGCCATCCATCCAGCATACATTCATCAACTGGAACACAAGAAAACAACTTCTAAGTAAATTCAAGTAAAGTACTCAAGAAATCCTAAACTTATACCAAAAACTTTTTGTAGATTGGGAGATTATAGACATCCCAGTTTAACAAAATTCACCCGTCAAAAAACAAATTTTACAGGCAATAATTGAGACAAAATATTACAGTTCACTTTATAAAAGTTACATGAAGTTGGTACATGACATAATGTACAATCTTATTGATGCACAAGAATGGGAGCCCTGACAACCGGGCAAATTAACCAAATCCCCTGCACATAGTAAGAAACTGGGAGATAATAATGCTGGGAATCTCGCCTGAACTTTTATTCTTCTTCTTAATCCTTTTCATCTTCAAAGATGCCACATCCTTTAATTTTGTAACTGTTACCAAGAGCAAATTATAGAACTTCTCAAAGACCAAATTATGCCATGCATTCAACACAGCTATCTTATCTGCGTCAATATGACCTTTCCTCTTCAGACTCGAGGCTATCAAGACTTTAATAATATTAGCCTACCACAAACAAAAATTTATTGTAGTTGGAGCATTTGAGCAAATTACATGTCAAATTAAACCAAAGCATTATGTTTTAATAAGAAATTAAGATTCAATTTGGACTCCACTAGTACAGCATGTGTGTTGCATACAGCTCACCTCAATACTGACTGACAACTTGATACAAGAAAGAGAACTTTATTGTAAATGTAAAGAATTATAGAAACATGATATTATTTTATTCTCTTGCATTTCATGTTAGCAAATTTAATATTGGAACAACTTAACCAAAGTAGTATGATTAATAAATGCCTGCCTTTAGCAACTTGAGAACACCGTGTACTTGAATGAGCAAAAAGCACAGAAAGACATGTACTGCTATATTATAGTAGTTATTTAGCATTATAGGTGGAAAAATTAAGGCAGAAAATGAACCCAAAGTGGTGGAGCAAAGCCTTCGACATCTAACCATGGAACAAGTTCAATCAACAAACCATTTAACCACCTTTGAGACTATTGATTGCTAACCAGTAGCAATATAAAATTAATCCCAGCATGATTAATGAACTTGCACAATTTATATGGATTCTTTGCTTTGAAAAATATCATATTAAAATGAACCAAAGCGAAAATATATGAACAAAGATACCTTAAATATCTTCCGCAAAACAACTTTTACTAGTAGTGATAAACTAAAAACTAAAAATTTAAGTTGAAAACTAAAAATTTATCAGCACAATGGTCATTCTACTTGGGTGAGCACATCGTTAATTAAATTAACCGCAATATGAACTAGACTAATCAGCCAACGCAAGTCAAGCTTCATACACATGACAAGATGAATTAATTATCCAATTAACAAGTAGTCACAACAAGAGCAAGCAACCGAATAGAACAAAACAGCTTTTACTAGCAGTGGTAAACAAATTTGTTATAAATTTGAATAAAAAGTAGACTTTGAGAACCAAATTCTTACAGATTTTCGAAGTCCCAAGCCGGTGTCAGTGTTTTGCACTCAAACCCTCTCTTTTCTCTTTCATAACTTTGCTATGCTCTGGTTTCACTCTTGTTTCTTCCCCTCTTTTTCTAAAGCCAGTTATTGATGGTGAAGCATCGAGAAGGCCAGTCGCAAAGGCATATTACAAAAGCAGATTGCAAAGACGGTGGAGCTAGAAGTTCTGCCGGTGTTGTGTGACTACGGCTGTGTAGAGGCAGATCACGTGGAGGCAAATTGAGTGGTGGCAGAGCTGGTGTTGCACGACGGTAGAGCTAGACAATGGAGTTGGAAGTGCTGCCGGTGACAATGGCTGTGTGGAGGCAGATCACGTGGAGGCAAATCAAGTGGCGGCAGAGTTGGTGTTGCACGACGGTGGAGCTGGAAGTGCTGCCGGTGACAGTATCTGTGTGGAGGCAGATCGCGCGGAGGCAAATCGACTAGTGGCAGAGCAGGTGTTGCGCGACGGTGGAGCTGGAAGTGCTGTCGGTGTCGTGTGACAGTGGCTGTGGAGGCAGATCGCGTGGAGGCACTGGTGCTGCACGATGGTGGCGTTGAGCTGAGTTGTGGAATGGCAGCTTGGAGATAGGGAGAGCCACAAAGAAAGGTGGAAAGAAAAAACGATCCCAAATTTTTTTGGTTTACAAACCCGCATAAACCCGACTCTCACACGGGTTTGATTTATGCGGGTTTGACCGCATTATAATTTGTTTTGACTACATTCTATTACAATGCGAAATATTTGCCAAACGTGATATTGTATAAGTGTAATACAATGAGAAGTGTTAATACAGTGTAATAAGGGCTGCCAAACGCGCCCTTAGTTAATAAATAATTTAACACATATACAATTATGTGCCGCGTTACAAGGGAGAGCATAACAAAATTCACTATAACTGACAGTTAATCTAAAATTAATCTCCCATTGCTCCTTAATTATTTAACAAAGCAACAATAATTAGCCATACAAAAAAATTAATTTAGCAAAACCCCAAATTAAACCACAAGTCTTAACCATTCAAAAATGCTCGCCATTACAGGAAGCAAGTGAACCACGGCTGCAAATAACTACCGAGACAAGCATCAAATAACGTTTCGTAGTTCGCACATTTGTTGAAAATGCACGTAAGGTTGTCTTTACTTACCATCCCGCCACTGTATTCAATGGCATGATGGCATAATATTCTCAACCCACGTCATCGTCCCGGACCACCGTTGGATTAAAAGTAGAAACGGCGGCTGTACGATGAACCAAAGAACAGAAGAAATTTCTCACTCTTAGTGGACCCCATACAAATGCGAAACGTTTCTTCCTTTACCAATAGGATTTGGCGATTTGGCAAGTCAACGAATCAACGGTTACGGCCGCGCCAATTTTGCATGCAAAACAAAACAAAAAAAGTCCAACGGGTCAAAGAAGTGCCCACAATGACCGTAGCTGGCTTCAACGCGCGAGGACACAAAGACCCCTTTGTCCAATTACGTGTCACTCATTTCCAATATTACCCTCAACGATACCATAAATTACCTCAGCCTTTAGACTGCTTTCAGAAAAAATTTTCACTCTCACTAATTTCACTTTCCCATTCTGATTGAAGACATCGAAACCCTAGAAATGTGTGTCATAATATCGTTTTGGCTCAATCTGAGGGGGGTAATAACTTCAGGTACTCTCATTTCTTACTGTTCGGGTTCCTAGAAAGCCACATTCCCCCAATTTTCCGGCATTTTATCTCTGTTATATGCGCATTCTTCCTGTTTATCACTTGCAAATTTTTTTTTGGTTTATTTTTTGTTGAAATCGTAATGTGAGCTGAATTTTAATTTTAACTTTAATTTTAATTTTAAATTTAATTTGTATTATGATTAATTACGCTTTAATTTACAAGTTAATAATGTATTATTTGAGACTTAATCCAGTTGTGCACTTGTGCTGGATAGCAATGATCATTTGTGTGCTCGGTGGAGCAGCGATAATAGAGCTACCTATTTTTTTTTTATTTGTTCATTTGTTTAATTCAAATTTATGTGTTATTTTTTAACATTTTTTGAATAATTTCCCTTTGACACGTTGCTGCGGGTTATCATTCATTTAATAATTATTTTTCTTTTTACCTTGTGCGAGTGCATTTTGAATGTCTCTATATGAAATTTGAATGCGGGCTATCTTTCTCTGTATTTCCGCCAGACCTTTCATAACACATTGTTTGGAATTTTCTTTTTTAAATTTTTGCGGCCCCTATTTTCCTGATTACTTGAATATTCATATTGGTATTGTATCTTGTGGGAGAACTTTAATGTTGTTTATTTAAATTTTATGGTTTCAGTATAAACAGATGCAAAATGGAATTTGAACCGGATAATATCTTTTCAGTTCCACAAGATAACCCTTGCTATATGCAACGTGAGTGGATGTGTGGCTTTCATTTTGGTAATGGGTTAGGTAATAATTCTCTGTCTCCTTTATTTCGTGATAATTTCTTTTCACGACTGCTTACTCACATGTTAATAGAATCTTCTTCTTTTTGGTTCTTTTAACTATTGTAGATGTCATAGAAGAAGATGCTTTCAACGAGAAATACTGCATACAGGTGCTACGGATCTTGATCACAAAGGCTGATACTGAAATTGATGAACTTGAAAAAGATCTGGTAATCCTGCAAAGCGAGTTAGCCTGGGCAGAATATGATGATTGGTTTGAAACATGCTGTAAAGCTCTGACACAAAAGCTGGATTGCTTTTCTCTTATGGTGTGGACATTGAAGAATAGAGATAAGAATGATGTTGATGTCCGTTTGTTAATTCATCGGAAGCCTGCCAAGAAAATACATGAAATAGTAAAGGATCTACTTAGTGACTTCTTCCAAGAGAAAGACAAGCAGGTTCATCCTTGAAAACTCTTCATTAGTCATTTCTTAATTGTCTAGTATGTGACAACTGTGAATGGGGATATAGGAAGCCTTTACAGGCTCATTCAAGTTATCTACCATTTATATGCTCTTTGTGTGTGAGTGATTCCAACTTTAAACTAACAAGCACCGACCATGATATATTTTGTAAATTCTCACTTTTTTCCACTCTGTACTTGAGCAAAGTATTGTTTCTGCATTGTGTACAAGTTCCATAATATCAAGCCAGAACTTTTCTCCAATTTTTTTCCTTTCCTTTTTTTTTTTTACCTCTAAGAAGAAACGAGAATAGAATTTTAATACCTATGGTCTAATGGATTGAATCAATAGTAGATTGCTGATAATTATATCATTCCATGAGTAGGATTACTCTAATTATGTAATGTCTAGCCTCATTATCTTTTCTCAGCATATTGATTTTCCCTCCCTTCATTTCCATTTAATGTAACTCTCATATGTTATTCTTCAAGACCTGCATGTTATTCCTTTTCTTCCAGGAGCTGACATGTGATACTGTATGTTTAACCTTCAAATGAGCAGACTCTGGGTGTAGTTGCCTTAGACAGCTCTATTCCTCCGGAGCATGCAGCCGAACCTTTGGATGAGAGCATAAAATTGAGTCAGTCTGATTCTTTTGTCCCCATAAAAGAGGAAATTCAAGAATGCTGTATAACTCCCACAGGAAATGGTGCGACCTTAAATGCATCTTTGATGCTTCAAGAGAATAAATCAAACCATTCAGAAACAATTAAGGTATGACTAGCTTTATCTTTTTATGCTTCAACTTCTGTTAGCACATGTTCTGAAAGGGCTAATGGAACTATTGAAACTCCATGTTGTTGTTTGAGTGCATGGATGAATAAGTTTTGTATTTTGTATATCTTTTTTCTTATTTCTATACAAGTATCCAAGTAATTCTTCATAGCTATTCAGAGTTAGTCTCCTTTTGCATTTAACTGCCTGCTCTAATTATGAACAGCTTACAAATGGTAATGCTGAAGATTCCAACTCCAGTCCAGACTGTTTGACACTGGAAGCCGGCCATGCTGCTTATAAGAAAATAATGAGCAGCTTTGACTTGAAAAGTGCCAGTAAGGGGGAAACCAAAGAACCTGGCTTTACTACCAAGGACAAAAATGTTATCCAAAATTTGTCTTTGAAGACTGCTGATAAGAGGAGACAAAATCTAGACATGATTAAGGTTCAGGTAATTTGCTCACTTCTCTGTAACAATTTATATCAGCTCAAAATTCTCCAAGAAGCAGCAACTGCAAGTCTAATGATTGGAAAACTAGGGAACAAAAAATTGATCAGGATGGCTCATTTTCAACTGTAATTCCAAGCATCTCAACATCCTTAGGGGTTGTACTTTCTGTGTAGAATAGACATTTTAAAAGCAGACTTTTCAGATCAAGACGACCCTTGGAAGTATCATACTAGATATTTGCCTTCTGGTTGTGAAGTTGAACTGAAAATCTTTTTAGAAATGGTCGTTTGCAGCCTGTTCTTTTACTTTTGTATTACTTCATGAACTTCTTGTAGTGGTTTATCCTTCCCAGCCTCTCCAACCCCTTTTTCTATTTTACAAGTCCCTGTCAATTAAGTAATAATTTCTTGTGTATTTCTTATCATGGACAGCCTACAGATATCATGTTTAAGTATTCCTGTAAAAATGCTTTGAAAACTATCACCAGCCACTCGCACAAGAAGAAAAATTCAGGCACTTTTGATCAAAAAATTATAACTGAGGAAGCAGAAGAAATACTTATACATCTAAAGCAGATATAGAGTCATCATTGAAACCCTAGGGAAAGAGTGACAATCTTGGTAAATGTTGAAGTTACTAGCGGCTCCCTCTCCTATGACTTATATAAAATATTAATTACTAGGATCATGTACTAGGAAAGACAATTTGGTTTGCATAGATGAAAGAACATACACCACCTGCATTTGAGGGATAATTCTTCCCGTTACGTCCTAAAGAGTCTAGAATATATTTTTATTTTTCTCTCATTAATTTATATTCCTCCTTCCATGAACAGCTGGTAAATGCTATTGATAGAGACCCAGACTCAAATGCTTGTAGACATGAAACTGACCTTGACAAGGAGATAAAAACAATGTGGACGTCTGGCTTGAAAGTTGGTAGAGATGATGAAGTCAGCATAAACCATACTATTACAACTGGTGGAATCAAAATTTTGGAAGCATCTTCAAATCCTGAAGGCAAAGGAAATCCTTCAAAAGTAGATAAGGTGCAAGAAGCTATTATTTATTAATATATATATATATTTGCATCAAAGCAAACCATAAGATTTAACTGCTGGCAGGGACAGAGCCATGTTAGGATGAGACTAGGCAGATGCACTTTCAAAATTTTTTTGTCAAAATATTAAAAGGCTACCACTTTTCGTAATGCATCATGAAATGCCCCATTTGAACTTTCATTTTTTGCAAAGTATCAAAAATATCATTTTTCTTATTGTATGATAAAATACTCCCTCAATTGTTGCAACCACTAAACATCAATCTTCCCCACATCCATTCTCTTCATGTGCTATAATTCTTTTATTATTTTCACTAAAATTTATAGTGTTTAGAGTTGGCCCGCCTGAACAAAATTCTTGGCTCCGCTCCTGACTGCAAGCACTTTTAGGTAGCAATTGCTTATGAGACATTCCGATTAGCTTGTGTACCCTTTTTTTTTGGGGGGGGGGGGGGGGGTTGTGGTGGGGGATAGCGCTTATCTAGCCACTTTAAAAGGCTCTTATTGAGTATTTTTCTGAGCAGCCTACAAATGCTATCCTGCAAAATATCTGTGATGGTGCTTTGAGTCATTCTACTGGCCTCAGCGGGAGGAGAAATAACTTAGATTCCAGGTTTGCTACTTCCAGGCAGGCTAGAGGTGGAAATCGTGATAAAAGTTTTGATGGTTTGAAACAAATGTCCGGCTTTTATCCAAGCAGAAATAATTCTGATTCAAGGTTAGCTGTTTCCAGGCAGGAGAAATGTGGAAATTCTGATGTTAATCCTAATACTTTGCAACATGCAACTGACGCCGGCAGATGTAATTCTGATTCTGTGTTGGCTACTCTTTATGATTTAGAAGTTGGGAATTGTGATGCTAGTCCTGCTGGTTTGAGACATACTACTGGTCTCAATCAGAGGCGAAATCATTCTGACTCTAATTTAAATGCTGTCAGACAGGCAAAAGGTGGATTCTGTGATGTTAATCAAAAACTGTGTGATTTTGCTCAGAAAGCTGCACGTAAACGGCGCATCAAAGAATCAAAATTGACTCTGACTGGCAAGATAGACTCTTTATCTTCATCTTCATCTTCAGGAGCAGAAGGGAATAGAAAACCTTTTGAAAAAATTGTCAAGGTTGAAAGAGTTAGTCCTACTTATAATGAACATTCTGCCCTGCCTTCACTTTTGGGGCTGCGAGACAAGGAAAGAAGAGAGGCAACCGAGGCACCTTTTGAAAAAATTGTCAAGGTTGAAAGAGTTAGTCCTACTGATAATGAAAATTTTGCCCTGCCTTCACTTTTAGAGCTGCAGGATGAGGAAGGAAGAGATAAAATGAATGCACCTTTTGAAAAAATTGTCAAGTTTGAAAGAGCTAGTCCTAGTGGTAATGAACATTCTGCCCTGCCGTCATTTTTAGAGTATCAAGACAAGGAAGAGAGGGATACAACCAAGGTACCTTTTGAGAACATTGTCAAAGTTGAAAGAGCTAGTCCTACTGATAACCAACATTCACTGCTGCAGGATGAGGAAGGAAGAGTTACAACCAAGGCAGAGCCTGATAAGGGATCAATGCAATCAGGAGAAGCTCAAGTGGTTGAAACTGCCACTAATGATGAGAAGTTTGATTTGTACTCAGTGCAGCTACAAAAGCAGAAGGCTAAGAGAAAAATTGAGTCAAATCCACCAAGTGCTCAAGAAAGAAAAGGTTTTCTTTCTGTTGAACTTGTTTCAAATTCATCTATAATTTCAAACACTAAGAGACAGTTGAAATCTGGACTTGGCTCTGGCATTCCCAGTTCAAATCAGTTTATGGACAGAAAGATAGTTAAGCAAATAGTTTACCATCATCAAATTGAAGCTAATGAGCCCAATGGTGCTCTGGACGACAGGCAAATTTCAGTTTCACTGCCAAAAAAGAAAATAAAAAAGAAGACAAGTTTGCCAATCCTTGAAATGGACTTATCAAAATCACACAGAGACCCAAATGATAGTGCAGGTAAGGATGACCTCTCAATCACAGACTCCCATTCAATTGAGTCCTGCACTGAGGCTGTGGCATCTTCCCCCTTTACTTCTAGTCACTTGAGAAATATGAAATTAGGTGATCTGAAGAACTTTGCGAAGAAACTAAATATAAAACCGTACTCTAAGCTACGGAAAGATGATCTGATTGAACACATAGCCAACCACTTAGGTTGTCGCTGAAAGTACACGTGGGCTTACAAAAATGGTTCTCCCTTTTGTTGTCTTCCTCCTTTTTGTCCATGGTCTGTAAATATTCTGTTGGGCTTGTTCATTTACCTTACGGAAATTGAATGGCTTCATCGTTGGACACCTCAATATCATAAGGTAAATATTTCTCATGCATAATGCACACACTCACAAACCATAGAGGAGGGAAAAAAATGAGGAAGGAAAAGCTGCTTTAGGATAAATGAAAAACGTTTCACTTTTGTAAACATGTATACATAATTATATTTGTGATGAATGGCTGCTATATATACATGTACATTTACATTGATGTGGTCCTGTTCATACTGATGATTTTCCACGAAAATTTATAGGGAAAAATGGAGCAATTCAATTGCCATAGACCGCAGCTTCTTGTGGTTGTGGTTTTGAATCTGAGTGCGAGAGATGAGCTGTGCAGAATTTGCCCTGTTCGACTATCTTTAGTTAAGAGTTCTCATTACTGCGGTTGTGACGTCCTCTTTCTGTTACTAGCAAATGATTTTGATATTTGGGCGCAATAAATTTAATGGATTTACCGCTTTTTGTTATCTGGAGAATTGTAAATAGATACCTGTTAATGCCTACTAGTCGCGTAATGAATCCAACTTTGGTATCATACAACCTCAAAGGTTTCTTGAGAATCTAAGTAAATATTTGTTGGGGACTTTGTCTATTAGTGTCCTAAAAACTGTATTTTTTTTTTTCATTGTAGTAACGACGTCCTTATATATATATAGAGACCATATGATACGAAGCCATATATATTCTCATGAGTGAATGCTTTTTAAAAAAAATTTGTATTCAATTTACTATAAATTTATATAATTTAATAATATGCCGGTATTAATTTTATTAAATTATATAATTTAATAACGTGTTCGCATAAATCTAAATTTATTGGAGGTGAGATCTCCTATTTTCACAAAATATTTGAGATTTTGGGGCAATCTTTCATATTATTTTGTAAAATGGCGAAGAGTACATGTGGAGGCTCGAACTAGTCCACTGACCATTGTCGGTCCATTTGAACACAGAAAAGTCTTAAACAGTCAAACCTCTATGCGAAGGAAGAAATTCAATTTTCAGTCTTCAATCTCATCACAGCAATATAATTGCCATAACGACTTCAAAAAAGCCATGGTAACAATGCATGTTACTGAGAAAAATCCAACATTTGTGATAAGAACTTTGCTAAGAAACTAAATATAAAACCGCACTTCTAAGCTACTGAAAGATGATCTATTGAACACAGTCAACCACCTAGGGTTGTCGCTGAAAGTACAAGTGGGCTTACAAATGGTTCTCCTTTGTTGTCTTCCTCCTTTTTGTCTCATGGTCTGTAATATTCTGTTGGCTTTGTTCATTTACCTTACGGAAATTGAATGGCTTCACTGTTGACACCTCAATATCATAAGGTAAATATTTCATGCATAATGCACACACTCACAAACCACGTTAAAAGCAACAAAACATAAATAAGACAGATGAGAAAACCAAAATCATATTTTTTTCTACTAAAAGAAAAGCACTCCCAATTCGAGCCATGACCAAAGTCAATCAACAACACTAAATGCCAAAATCAAGCCAAAATCCTGGATTATTAAGTAACATGAAAACAATACAAAAACAAATCTGATCAAATTTAATTACACATCAGCGACTTACTTGGGTTGATCTCCACTTAATTGAATTATTAAGCAATCTTAGGATAATATTCATTTAATTCAACTTTCAGAAAGCAATTGAAGATCAAATTGAATTATTAGGCAAACATACAAAAACCGAGCCGCTTATTCCTATTTTATCAAAAACAAATCTGACCCAAATGTCAGTTTTCTCAGCAAGCCATGAATCTACAGTCCTTCCTCAACAGCTCAACCAAACCCAACCGAGAACATGCATTCAAAATTAACGACGCCAAGAACTTATCAACAAAAACCCCATTATGAAGGTTTAAACAAAACATAATCAGAGCTTGTTCGAAGAGAGAGAGAGAGAGAGAAATTGACCACAAATTAAATTAAAACAAAAATTTGTATTCAATTTACTATAAATTTATATAATAATAATATGTTGGTATTAATTTTATTAAATTTTTTATAAATTAATAACGTGTTCGTAATTAATATGCTGTAGTATTAATTTTATTAAATTATATAATTCTAATAACGTCCACAACCAAATTTAGCTGGAGGAGGATTCCAAAACATCACTTAAAATTGCATGATGAAGGTGAGTGAACCAAAATTAATACCATTTGAACACAGAAAAGTTTTAAAACAGTCAAACCTCTACCGCATAGAAGGGCGAAATTCAATTTTCAGTCTTCAATCTCATTTCACAGTAATATAATTGCGAATGACTTGTGCTTGTAAAGTATGTTACACATTGAGAAACCAACCAACATTTGTGATAAGACATTTTCAATTTCTATGACAAATCAGCTCCATTCACACAAATAATGGTAATAAATCTAACTTGGAATGCTTCACATCAATTTTCCAGAACCAAAAGGGATTTGGTTTCAGGTTTTTGTCTACAAGCAAGTAAAAGTCAACCATGTTAAGCTACAAGACTATGTTCTTATTAGCCCTTCGCAAAACATATAGTATGAACAAAATTATGGAGTAGCATACATCCCTCAATTGTTGAGAAGCACAAATTGTCATCTTAGCTCATGACCCAATTTGTGGATTTTTGGTGCAGTTGCTTCTGAATTATGATCTAAAGACACCAAAGAAATCACGCACATCAGGGACAATTATGAACAAGTGGAAATGCACAAGACAGAACACTAAGCAAACCTCAAGAGGAGCAGAATTTTATGTGCAGAGACAGTAATTTAACAAACTGTTGCTACTGCAAATAAGAGGGTCAGTGACGAAACATGGGACCTAGAACGAAAAACTTCCAGATATATTACTTCTTCAATCGTTGCTGATAATGATCATTTTGGCATCAGTGTTATTGGAAGCTTGACTGACTTACCTTGTAGGTTCTAAAACTGAGCCCAGACACTATCACATCTAAAGTTGCTCAATTACTATGCCACAAAACTATCTAAACCTTTGATTCTATTTATATAAACTCCTTGGTTTAAATCTTCCCTTTCGTTCATTGGTGTAATTCCAATGACTATAAAATTCAGGAATTCATCAGAGGATAGTCCTTTGATTATAAAAAAAGATGTATCCTATCCAGATAAACTTGCTAGAACTTAACTGGCTCTCCAGCAACCAAAGAAATGCTAACACTCTGAAATGAAATTTGAATAGTCTCTGTTAACATGACAACTTAAGATCAGCCTAATATTTGATCAGACCAATAATTAATCACAGAAGAAATCCATCAAATTTTTTCAGACAAGCAAACAGGGAAATAACTTTAATAGTCTATGCTAAAATTGTAGACCTAACAGTAACATCAAAACATTTAATGGTAAATAATACTGATATAGTGAAAACTTGATCAAAATTAAATAGTACTGTTTAGGCCTTGACCTTCAAACTTAGGCTTTTAAGTCAAGTGGTTACTTAACATGGTATTATGTTTGCAGTCCTTGTATTTGAATGCCCAAACAGTTATTCTAGTGATTAATTATTATTATTTTTTAATTAATCACAGAGAAAAGAGGCCATCTGTGTTTAATGTGCGCATCCATGTGACAAGCGAGGGCGGAATATTATTGTTTGGGCTTTTACCTTCAAGCTTAAGCATTTTAAACGTCAATTGGGGACTTAACATAACTGCCAAGATTTATTATACCTGACATACTCCCCAACTTTTGATCAGCCTCCTCCAATGCCCGGATGAGATGTTTTATACGATACTTGTGTTTTTCATTTTCTGCAGCAAGTTCCTCAGCCTGCAAGTCAAAGTCGAAAAGTTGTAACTCTCTTCATCATTCTCCAAAGCCCAAAAAAAAAAAAAATTATCAACAGGAGGAGGAAAAATGCAATCACCTTCTTCCTTTCGGAAAGTGCCTCAGCTTTTGCATCCTCTAACTCTGACTGCAGGTCTCTTATAGTTTTCAGGTGTTCCCCCTCTCCAGCATCTGCTTGTTTCACATATTTGAGTTTTTCAAATTCTGTGGCAAGCTTCTCAGCCTGCAATCAAAGTCATAAAGTTGAAACTCTCTCCACCATTCTCCAAATAAACAAGAAAAATAAAGAAAAAAGAAAAAGGCAATTTCCTTTGTCCTTTCTTAGAGTACCTCAGCATTATCATTCTCTGCTTTAGACTGGAAGTTACATCCCCTTTCAAATAGTTACTCTTGAATTTAGATAGTCTGAGATTGCAAATTTAGGTAATAAAGTTAGGCACTAGGTTTAGCTATGTCAATACAATCAGTCACCAGTGCCTTAAGTGATACCTTTCTTACTCACAAGGGCAGCTTCGAGCTTGAATAACCGCTCCTTTAACAAAACCATTTATAGATATTAAGCCACCAGAAATAATGGTAAGATAGCTGAAAGTTTCACAAATTAAAAAAACTAATAACAACGACAGATGATTATCATTATTCCAGTGTAACTCCTTCACAAAGGCACCTCACAATGAATGAGTTTAACAAATACCAATGATTGAAGACAAATTATTCATCAGCTCATAAACTATTATTTTATTACAAACCATAAATTTTCTTAGAAAAATTAGAGCTACACCAAGTTTGGTGCATCTGGCAGCTAATTACATCTTCTATTTCTTTTTAGAGAAAATATTTTGCAGAGATATATAGAATTTTGACTGTGTTATACATTCTTCCAAAGCTAGTAAAAGATAAATGAAATTTCTTTGTCAAAAATTCAAGACCAAATTGACAACAGTAGCCCATTCAAAGGTACTGTTATCCAAGTGTGTGAAGTGTCAACTATAAAGTAATCATCGTAGTATGTTATAGAAACCATACAAGTATGACAAAAAACTCATTGAACAAGGTAGTTGTAGCAGTAGTAATAGGTTGTCAACAGTGGCTAACAAAAAATTACACACACAAAAGGATTATATAAATTCCTGCAACACGACAAGTATCTCAATTTATGTGCCCTTAAACATCCTTTCAAATAGTTACTCTTGAATTTAGATCGTCTAAATTCAACACAGACAGTTACATAAGTTACATACAGCTGAAGTCAGCAATTACTTTCAACTCACTAAGAAACCAGTTAACAGAAGCCAAAGATTACCATTATAATGAATTAATCATAAAAATACTCTCAAATCTTTTGCAATCCAAAATATCATGGACACCGGTTCAAGGAATGGAGCTCTTTGCATGATTCTCAATAAAAGTACATAATAATTAAAATGCCTGTGATATTCCACATCCTAGTTAAGCCGAACCTTTGGAGAGGTTACACGCCCCGTTTCTCCTAACTATATAGAGATATGTGAAGCCGAAAGTAGATGGTATCCACTCAGTTGTTGGACTCAGGCTGTTTTACTAGTAAATAAAAATCATAAGTTGACAGTATTGAAAAAGCAAATGCCTTAAAACTAAAACAAACCACAGTAACAAAGTGCTTCATCAAACAATCAAATCACAATCCCCAACACGCAAGCTTGAAGTAAACATGATTCCCAAAGGGCATGAGGGGGTTTCAATCATCGGCAGTGTCACTAAGCCACTGGCCATGGATACTTGCAGAATCCTAACAGAACCCATTAAAGCTAGCATGCAACAAGATTATTAAATCCCTACTATTAAAGAAATCTTTTTGGTTGCTTGGTTTATTTGTTAATAAAAGAAACAGACGAGGATAAAGAATGAATGAATGCAAAACCTCGGCTTCAGAAGCTCTTTGGTAGAAAGGCTTGAGGGCTTCTTCAAAGTTAATTGGTTGATGAGAATCAGCCATTGTTTTGAGACCAAGACCGTCATCTGAGTCCAATGCCCGCACGCTGATTTTGTTCCCTTCCATTTCGCAATGCTTTTCGTGTAACGCCTAACAGACAGTCACCGCACTTCGTTGAATCAGTAAAAGTCCCTTCACTGCTCGTCATTGACGATATTACCCTCGTCAAAATTACGAAGAACAGTTCGTTGTGGGCTACTGGGCTGCCAATTCTCAAATGCTACACGGCGGACTATAAAAGTCCATTTACACTAGAAAAATGATATTTTGGTCCAAAATTTTCGATTAAATCGAACAGACCAAATTTTTTTTATATTATTATTTAAGGAGAGATGGTGAGCAATTGGTTATCTCTTGATTTTGATTTAATTTTAACAAAAAATTTTAATTGCAGTAGTTTCGGTAAATGAAATTTCGGACCAAATATCAACATTGCTTCCATAATTGTGTTCGTGGTTTGTTTTCAACACGTGGGGTGGTCTCCTTTCTAGTAAGTGTTTTTTTTTAGCTTTGTTCGATCAATTGATTTCTCAGTTGTATTATAAATTTATGTATTCGGGCTTCAATATGTATCTTAGATTAAAATATATCAGTATATCATAATAAATTTTTTGAAAAATAAAATTAATTTTGGGGTAAGGAGGATATGATTTTTTTATTTTTTTTTTTGGGAACGAGATATGGGGTCACTTCTACTTTCTAAAGTTATTTTTTAATTTAATTTGACAAATGAGTTTGTGACATGTGTCACATTGTTATTTAGGATTGCAAGAGTACCGTTGTTTTGGAGGACAATACAGTGATCTAAAGACCATCCAGTATTAATTTTTTTCTATAATCTATATGGAAAATCTGAACATGACGGTAATGATGGAAAATATATATATATTATATATAAAAAGAATTGGCATATAATCCCATCGACAAAAATCAGTAACTTGTTTACAATACATTAGAGGGCAACGCACAATTCATTCATCACAAAAACCAGTATGTTTCTGTTGCATGCTCATCTGATAATTGCTTCTATGTATATAATCATAAGTTCCTCCATTGGAACTTCATAAAATTTGCAAAACATTCAAGGCTGGCTAAGAAGTGAAGGCCTGTAAAAGGCATGGCTCTGTGCAATCTCAATGCGTTCCCGCGGATCATTTAAGGTTTCATCCCTCAGCGCTTGCAGAATTGCGTGCGAAGACTGCTCCCTGGATCCCAAAATAAGCCACAAACTTAGTGTTAGATTACATTGATTACTTGTCAACAATGTGGGAAGAGGTACACATGGTACCTGCACATACTTTGGAGCATACCTCACGCTGCCAACTTCATATATGAATGCTGGAATTCAAATTTTTTGAGTTCAGTTAGGGGGAATTACCTTGTTATAAGTATTTTGTAAAGAGTCTTCAAGATGGGGCAGAGCTCAACAGGAGCAACCGGCTTGTTTTCTTCAGGATGTAAGACACTGAGGCTTGACTGACTCAGAAGTTCATAGAAGGCTCCCACTGCTGAGACACCCTGGTGGATATATAATTGCAGATGTGAGAAATAGCCCTTCTGAAAGATAAAACAGTTTTGCAGAAATCGCGATTAATACCTGAATCATTCCTTTGCCGCTGATGTTCTCACCCATATCTCGACTTAGTTCCCCCTTGGCTAACATTTGCCCGTACCATGCATTTCGACCTTTTAACAAGGTTACATATGTGTCTGCCAGCAATGGTCCTGCAAGCTTCTCAGGTTCCTCTGCTAGCAAATGAGTGATGAATATCATCTCTGATGTACAATGCGCAAAGTATACTGATTTGCTGGTTGCACTCTCATTGGTAAGAGCTGCTGTCATTCCTGGAAAAAGTAAATTGGAAGGTCAGTCAATATGTTGCTCAAAATGGAAACAAAGAAGCATTATTAACAAACATTTATATCTCAAATTCCAAATAACAGAGATTTTACTTCCAAGTTTTAGATTTCCATGGCTTCATAACTAAAGGCAAAGTGATTCTATTGATTGCAACAATTTTAGTTTGTATCAATCCTGCATTTTCATTGTGTTCTTAGGATGATTTGTTTTAACATGGAACATAAAGAAGAATTTCAATCACTCTTTATTCCTGTCTGAAGGATGCTATAAAAGCCTTTTATTCAACTGTCAAAAGTTCGAAAAAATCCAATTATGAATCACATTCCAACATTAATGTGAAAAGAGAATGCAAGACATGAAACTTACACCATAAGATACCCAAAGCTACCAGAAAAGTTACCAATCACCCTCATTGCCGGCATAATGGTTGATGTAGTAGAAATCCTTGCTCCATATATAAATTTTATTGAGCAACAAGAAAGTGATACTTACCAGCACCAATGGCATAGACATTTTTCAGGCCACCCATGACTTCATGAGTGACGAGGTCACTGTTATCCCACACAACAAAATGAGGCTGCCTGAGAAATTTTGCCAGCGGCTTCCTCCACTTTTCCGCTCCACAGATTCGAGCATTAGCATATTCTTTATTGTAAATCTCCGAGGCAATGTTTGGTCCACCAAGATAAAGAATGTTATCCATAGGTATTCCAGCTGCTAGGCAGATATACCAAGCTTAGAAAATGAGAGAAAAAAATGGTTTCTAAAGTGGAAAAAGACATGAAAAACTGAAAGAGATAGCTAAAGAATGAAACACAAATGGTGTAAAGATACACCAAACACATTTCATAGATTGCAGACTCATAAACATAGTATAAGGGGTTATGTAACTGCTTGCATTTCAACACAAAACAGAGCAGGAAGAGATTAAAATTGTTCAATCCAGAGATATCGATGCCCTCAAACATTCGAATTTGTGTATGTTTTCACCTATGCAGCTAAAATGTAACCAAACACGAAATCAATTCACCAATGTTCTACAGAATTAAACAAGAATCACTTATGTATACATCAGGATGACTATAAGTATCTGAGAAGCAAGTCTTACTTGCTCGGTTAATCATCTGCGTAGGAGTTATGATGTGCGGAACAGGTTGCAATGCAGCCTCAATACCCTTTGCCAAAGAGATGATTATAGGCACTGTGAGTCTCTCCTTCCAGTAATGGCTAATCTCTTCAAACACGTCGCGAGTTTCGGTCGAAGGCAGGCCATTCACCACAATATCAGCATCCCACACAGCTTCTTGCAAGTTGGTGACAACCTTCAAAGGACAGAGCGGCGTCTCAATCATGTTCAAGCAAAATCCATCCTTCAAGATCTCATCCGCGTAAAGGGTCCGATCACCTAACCTTGCTTCAACATACTTCAAATAGGCACACCTCCGGATCAACCTCCTTAACACATCCTCCCTGGAATTGATCACTTCAAAGAGATGTTCAGCCGTTGCTCTATCAACAGCTTTCCCGGCTCTCCTCCATATCCTAATTTGCACCTTCTCCCGGAACTGGCCGTAGCTATCTTGCAACAAAGCAGCAAAGACACTACCCCAAGCACCAGCTCCGACACCAACAATCCTCAATGGATCACCATCAGCCTTGCCAAGAAGGCGCCGCAGCTCATCAAGCTTTTCTTCCAAACCATTGCCATTCTGAACACCCCCATTTGAGCATAAATTTCGATTCATCACCTCAATGCTCCCCACCATTTTCTCGCAACCAATAATTCAATTGTATCAAAGAACTCTACTCAGCGGGAAAGTTTCAGCTTCTTGATTACGGTTTGATGTTGAACAGTGAATCTCAAAACAACTTATGGACTAGATTTTATACAAGTTTTGCTCCCACAACCCCCCCACAAAAACTTGATTATTATTTGCTTGAATTTATAGACCAAACACACTTCCACTTCCCAAATTCTGCAGATCTTATTGGTAAATTATTGACCAAAATCAAAACTAATTAATTAGATTTTCACACCAACCAATCAAGAAACTTCGAAACAATAATAGACATGAACGAATCCGTGTTGTTTCTTTAGAGACGTTGGAAATCACATGACCCCAAAAGAGAAAATTCCAAATATTCTTCGATTGGTCCGTCTGATCAGTTTGTTCATCTACCCATCTACAAAGTGCGGACTAACTTCAAAAGCCAAAACAAATAGAAATAATAAAAAAGCCAAAGTCAAAGATCAACCTTGTCGTGTCGGCAACTACAAAGTTATGCTGTCAACAACAACATTAGCGGTTTATTAAGTTGGTTCGCTTGATTATGAATCAATGCATGCATGCATGCGTGAATTGTGTGTGAGATTAAAGACACACTTAACAAAACACATGAACATGAAGAAAAAATTAATAATGTGAATGTGTGCATAAAAACTCCATGCAAATGCAGTGCAAGAAACTGGTGAGCAATTCAAAGAAACTTTAATAGCTTTTCACTTTGGTCATACTAAGAAACGATAAAAGGGGGCACTATTAATGCACTGATGGGTACAGTTGAGTAATAAAGATTACGGACGCTGCCAACTTCCCCAGCGGTCATTAATATTTTTGCATGCAAGAATTATATATACACACATATATATAAATATATTTGATTGCATGTTTCCCATGTCTCCATCCCTTTCATTTGGTTAGCATTTCAACTATGTATTAATAATATTCAGCGTCTTATCTTTTATATCCTGTATTCGCTTATGGTTTCATTCCAACTATGTATATAGATATGGATATATCTTTGTCATTTGATTCAATTTGTGTCAGATAAATTAATATGCATTAATCCAAACCTACCAACGTCATTTCTAGTCTTTATACATGTTATTTGATTGTAAAATCATATATATATATGAAGATTTTTCCAATCCAAACAGGGTCAACAAATAATAAATATCAATATAAAAATTTATTTAAATATTTAATTAAATACACTTATAAAGGTTCTGGACATAGTTTCATATACGGAACACATTGAAAAATAACCTTATTATTAAGATTACAAAATATATCATTTTTTATGTATACAACACGATTATCATTCAACCATTGATCTCTTATCTGATTTCATAAATGTTTCAAAAGCTGAAAATGCCCTTTCGATTGTAGATGTGGCAATTGGTAAAATCAATAAATTTAAAAATTTTGAAAATGATCAGGGGTTTGAGTTCTGTTGTGGGTTCTTTTATAGGGTTTTAAAATATACATGTAAAAATAAATTTTTGATATTTTAGTTATTTATAAGATTTAACAAGAGCTTTTATAGTAAATCAAATTAAAAATAGGACAAATGTCAAAATGAATTTAAAAAATTTGAAAAGTTAAGCATAGCCTTTAGCCCTTGCTAGTCCCAAAGTAGCACCAGCACTGAATTCAAAATCTTGAAAATTATAATACAGGTCTAGAATCTGTATTTAAAAAATTGCAAATATACTTTGCAATACTATAAGTTATTTTATAACATTATAAATGCATGAAAAAGTATATACCTCTCGTAGTGTGTAATGACTTTGTCTCATACGTCTTCTTTGAGAAAGACTCCTCGACCCGGTCAACAACTTCTCTATTTCATTCCGGTATTATATATATATATATATATATATATATATATATGAGATTTTAAAATATAGGAAAGTTTGAAAAAACTTTAAAACCGTGTCGTTTTAAAGATTAATTTTAAAATATTATTAAATTTCATGATTTAAAGCTTTTTCCGAATTTTTCTGAAATTTAAAATCCCTGAGCTGAAATGTTTGTATGTATATATGCATGCATCATTGATCGTTATCCTAAAATATATTTATGACATTTGAGCCCTTGGGTCCGGCCATGTTGCAATGAGTCTGTATAGTATTCCTAGCCCTTCGATATCTTAACTTTGTAATTGAACGGCCTCAATTAACATTTTTGTACATTTCTTGATATATCGAACAAATGCATTTGGGTTAATTAAAGACCAACACCGCTTGATCATGTGAAATCTTTGCGAATTGCACTCGAACAAGTAAAATCTATGGCCTAATGTATAATCCATTCACATCGTCCTTGGTGATAGCATCAGCATATATATGATGTACAGATGTAGTGGTGAGTATTCTCCTCAAATGCCTGATCATTACGGAATTAAAAGTGCAACAAAATTATATAGCACTCAAAAATGTTTATCCGAACTAGCTATATGTAGACATTGATTATGACATACAAAGAGAAAAATAGTCTTTGAAACATCCTTCTAGCAAAGTAAAGAGGTGCATCAAATAGGAGGAAAGATATTTAATAACATCCAAATGTAGTCCAATTAGCTATATGTAGACATTGATTAACACAAATACTCCATCCAAGCTTAGAGTGCTCATCTAGTCTGTCTAGTTGCCTTTAGAATGAAATATACACAAAAGATTTAATTTAAGATATAAGGAGGGATACACAAAATAATAACTTAATTTAAAAAGTAATTAATAACCTACTGAACTGATTCAAGGAGGATGTCGTA
This sequence comes from Citropsis articulata, assembly GCA_030449925.1. Taxonomy (NCBI): domain Eukaryota; kingdom Viridiplantae; phylum Streptophyta; class Magnoliopsida; order Sapindales; family Rutaceae; genus Citropsis; species Citropsis articulata. Next base: position 10,167,492 of record JASUUH010000160.1, read on the forward strand.
ATTATTTCTTAAAGTTACCAACAATTTTTGAGTTATTGGGATTTAATTAATTTTATATTATTATCTAATGAATACCAATTGTTTTTTTTTTAAAAAAAAAAGATTAATAAAAAGTTCAGCTCAACACTGAATTTAAATCTGAGCTTAACATACAACCAATTTCTTAATAAGTTAAATTATGTGAACAAGTTAGCTGCTACTTCGATCTAGGAATGAGTTGAAACCAAACCTGCTCATCTTTAATTGATGCTGCTCTAGAAATTTCCAAGCTCTAGCCATGACATGCATGGTTACGAGTACAAATCTCATTTTTCCTTTTCCTTAAAGAAATTAATTCTACCTTATACGATTATAATCGCATAAGAAATTAATCTGAGAGCAATTAATTGCTATGCTTGACGACCAAGAGAACAAAGCTTGCTTAGCATTTGGAGGCCATTAAAATGGTAGTCTTTTATGTATACTAATAAAGTAGGGATGGCAAAAATCCCCACAGGGATTGAAATTTTTGGGGATTTTTCTTATTCGAAGAGGGTATGAGAACGATTTTATACCTAATTTCTTATTTAGGAAAGGGATGGAGACAATTTTTTTACCCAATTTCTTATTAGGAAAGGGACGGGGATGAGATAGAATCCCCATCCCCTACCTATTTCCCCATTTCCTATTAATTTTTAATTTTGATTTTATTTTTTAGAATAATTAATAAATGAATAATTAAATTTAAATTATATTAAATATTAGTATAAATAAAAAAATATCAAAATATTTATACAAATCTGCTATAAAAATTTCGACCCTACTTAACTAGTTGTAGTCCTAAATTATCATTCAACCAGACCTTATTATAAAGACCTTGGGCCAAAACTGTTTTAGATCATGAGTTATATTGTTTATATTATTTTTATTATTTTAGATTTGAAATCTGATATTATTTCTCAATTTGTCACATTCCTCGAGAAAAAACAAGAGGAGCATGAGGTGTAAGAGTAAATGCTTTTATTAAAAATATTAATTTTGGTATTTATATCTATTTCATTCATTTCATTATTGATATAAAAGTAATTTCTTCTTATTATAGGATTATGAAGATTGACGAAGATAATTATTCTGATGATTTGTATTTTGTAGCATATTTTTGTAATGGATTAATGTTAGTGTAAGATATATTGTCAAACTTTACTTTTATTTAAATTTTTATTTTGATATAATTAAATCAAGTTCAGAATTTTAATTTAAAAATATATCAATTTTTCAGGGATCAAGAGATCCCCTCTTATTATTCGGAGAGCGGACAAAAATCTCCTCAAGCAATTCTAATAGGAATGGGGATATGTACAGAACATCAGGGATGGGTGGTGTAGGGATGTTGGTCCCCTCCACTCCCCTCCCTTCCCCATTGCCATCCCTATAATAAAGTTATATATCACCTCTTGTTTTTATCATATCTTATTCTATCAATCAAGTAGATAATTAAGAAATCTAGCTACCCCAAAACCAATCTTAAACTGCTCTCACTCGCATTTAATTTGTAGGACTGTCTGCCCTAATAATTGCCCTCTTCTTGTCATAAGCCTAACCGCATGACGAAGCCCTTCACAACTTTTTTTTTTTTTGTTTTAATGATAATAACCTTTTATTACTAATAGCTTAGTTTCTTGTTTCCCCTTCGAATTGTCACTACTTGGCTTTCAAAGCAAAGAGAACTAAATAATCTTAATAATTGAATTAGCTTGGATAAGCCGATAAGGTACAATTAATGTGGGGTTTCAATGGCAGGACGGTGGCTTCTAAAGATGAGGCACCCAATTTGCTTCTTTTTTTTTTTTTTTTTTTTTGCTTCTTTTTCAGTTTGATGCAGGGATGTTTTATATATATGCCTGTATCTAACAAATAATATCAAAGACAAAGTTAAAATTCTAATGGTTAGAATGCGGCGAGACTCAAGGGTGTCAAATGAAAGAAAATTAGTAAAATGAGATTCTTGAATTACTTCTCATAGACAACGATTGATTGAAAAAAAAAAAATAGAGACATCTAGACTTAAAGCATGAATAATATCTGATCTTTTACTAATTACAAGTAAAATGTGTCGCTTCCCCCAAATAAAATCTTAATACCCCATGCCCACCGCTAACGGTAATATTAAATAATTACCACAGTTGCAACATAATCTGACCCCAACAATTGAATATTGGTATTTGTATACTTTTTGAAAGCTTCAAACATCCTTTGGTAGGAAAGAGGGAAGATATTATTCCCCTACCTCATTGGAGTTGCTTCAATGGCTAAAGGTTATAACCTTAAACCTTACACTTTCCGCTCACCTCACCTTTTCATTTTTGTTAACTCACACAATTTCAACTCACAATCGTAGTCTTATAAAGGTCACTCCTTACAACTGAAATTAAACCCTCACTTTATTATCTGACAATAAGTAAACGAAAGAGCAAGTTCAAGTTTAACATCCCGTATGAATGTTTTAGTAGTTCATCCTCTAAAATAATTTATTACCTGAAAATTTTAATATTCCGAAAATTAAATTAATCCTAAAAGTCTGATAATCATAAAATCGATTGTACATTGGAAGTAAACTAACTTTAGACTTTCAATCATAAAAGTTCCTCAAAAGGTGCAAACTTAGGTAATACAAATACCAATAAACTTTCTAACAAGTTCACTTTTTTTATTTATTTATAATAATCAACTAATAGCGCATTTGGAGCAGTTGCGTCATGTCATATTCTAGATTCCTTCGGCCCGAACCAAGGAATCCCTTAGATATGATGCAAAAAGGATCTTCTTCTATCGTTGATAAGAGATTTCTCTATGAAAAATATGAATTAGAGTTTGAAGAAGGGGAATGAGTCCTCGACCCGCAACAGATAGAGGAGGATTTATTCAATCACATAGTCTGACTCCTAAAATATGACCAAACCCGCCTATATTAAGATTACTTGTTAATGATTGATCAAGTTTAATAGATTGGGCCTCTGAAACAATAAGTTCTTTCCCTAGAATATGGCATGGGAAGCAGCTGCGCAACGCATCTTAACATAGGAGTTTATCTCCTCATGCACACAATATTTAATAAATAAACCAACACACGTACGAATTCATATCCACGAATACACAACATTTAATAATAAACTAATAGAGGAGTTTCACACACTAGACAGGAGCCTAAAGTAAAGCATTTGACCCTTAAGATTCAATTTTTATTTTCTTTCGTCTAAAAAATGAAGTCGACGAGGGGTGAACTACCAATTCAATAAATATGTACGTACACTATGAAGAAGCAAGTCCATTTAAGTTCATATACGTATGTCGAACACATGAGAGTCCATTGATGGTGATTGAAGAGGCGAAAAAATATAGCAAGAGTAGGCCTTGCATTATGATCTCTGGCTTCATCCTCGCATGATCGGTAATAATAATATGAGTCATTGCCATTAAGTATGAGATTTTTGTATTAATATTATGGTTCTTAAAGCTGTATCCTTAACTCTGTTGACTGTTGGAACTCAACCGTGTAATTAATAATTCACAACAATAAGTAAAATGAAAGAGTAAGTTTATGCATTTTAACCCCAAAAAAAAAAAAAAAAATTCCTGGAGTAGATAGCGGAATAGTAATTATTCCATATTTTGGTTTTTTGAAATAAAAGTTCTAAATTCAGAAACTAATATAATAATATAATATTACATTTTATAAGGTGAAGTGAAGTAGTAAGATAATTATGATAACTATCCTCTCTTTGTCGATTATATTTATGTCTAGTCATGTCTGATTATTTTCTTTGATAATATCTCTCTAACACCAAGAACTCTGTTTAAACCAAGAAGAGGAAGTTATTTAAATATTTAGAACTATAAGAGATACAAATTCAAGTGGCTTAATATATTGATACGTATGTTAACAAGTGTTGAAGTACAAGCTAGATCACTATTATATTTTATTTTAAAATATAAAACGGGGGCTTACTATTAGAGAATAGAATATGACTACTTTAAATTGAGGTTATTATTTGTAATTTTAGCGGACATTATCTATTTTTTTGGTGATAAAATTAATGATGCGCGTAGGAGGTTAAAGTCTTTGAGGACAGGTGTAGCTTAATAAGATATTGACACCTGTAAAAAATAATTGACACCTGTAAAAAAATAAACTCAAAATTATCCATAAAAAGGGCAAGATTAGGACAGCAAGAAGCTGGCCAAAAAACAGAGAACAACATAATAATTATTTTGAAAAAAATAAAATAAATATGATTGGTTAAATTAATTATAAAATAAACTTATGTAAAACTATTAAACGGAAAATAATTATATTTATAAATAAAGAACTCTTCAAAATAATTTATTTATTACTCATTTATTATTAGATTAAATTAGTATTTAGTTTTAAATTTTTTTAAATCATATTTTATATGGTGAAATTCTCCAAATAAAAATAAAGTAATTTCCGTTTCCTCTTAAATAAAACAATACTCTTTTCCAGTTCCAATATTAAAAACAAATTCTTAACCCATTAAAAATAGTAAATTTGATTTTTAAAAGTTTATCTTTGTCTTCTAAAATATTTATTTTTCTTGTAATTTTAATATATACATGAATGAAATAGGATATTAAAAATTTATTGGAATTAAATAGTGAAAACAAATTAATTAATTTAGTATTTATTTATTATTAATAAATAATTTATTATTTATTTATAATATTTCATTTATTAATAATATTAAATAATAAATATAATAACTTATTCATTATTAAAAGAAAGATTCTCCAAAATAATTTATTTATTATTTATTTATTAATAGATTAAGTTAATTTGTAGTTTAAATTTTTTAAATTAAATTTTATAATGTGAAATTCTCTAAAAAAAATAAAATAAAGCAATTCCCTTTTCCCCTTAAAAAAAACTCTTTTCAGGTTGAAATATTAAAAACAAATTCTTAACCCATTAAAAATAGTAAATTTGATTTTAAAAGTTTACATTTGTCTTCAATAAAATATTTATTTTTCTTATAATTTTAATATATACAAGGATGAAATAGAATATTAAAAATTTATTGGAATTAAATAGTAAATAGAATTTCTAAGAGTGACCAATTCGTTATTATTATTATTTTTTTGGGAATAATATTTTATTAACTACTATTTTTATTTGATATAAAAAAAGAAAAAAAAAAGGAAAAATCTATCCACAATACATTAAAAAAGGAGGCAGAGCTTTTGTTACACAGTGAGTCAGTGACTTCACTCTTTTATTCTGCTGAAAGAACAAAGATCGTACACACACACACACACACACAGAGCTCAACACAATTAATCACAGAGAAAAATGGAGACGAAGCCGACAGAGATAAGCAGTTCTAAGATGTTCGGTGGATACAACAAAAGATTCAAGCATTTCAGTCCAACACTCGGCTGCTCCATGAATTTCCACATCTACTTTCCTCCTTCTTCTTCTCCATCCCACAAATTTCCTGTACGTTTTTCTTTCTTTCTCGGTTACCCATTACTCACTTTCACTTGAATTTCAATTCCCCTCGCAAAATTTTAAGTCTTTTGCTCTTCAATTCTTCCATTCATCCCTGCCTAGGTTTTCACTGTTATGTTGACTAATGTGTTTAATTTGATATTGTGTTTCTTAATCATTAATCTTTGTTCTGGGGTTAGGACGGTAAATTTGTAATTCTTGATGTTCTTCTGTAATATGCTTTATGATTGGGATTATTGACGCTGAAAAAGATGATTGATATTGATTGAGTGGGAAAGGAACATGATCAAGCGTGTTTGGTGTTTGAATTTGTTAGAATTTTTTTTTTTAATTGTGATCTAATTGGACTTGCTTTTATTAATTTTTCAGGTGCTTTACTGGCTCTCTGGTCTTACCTGCACTGATGAAAATTTTATAGCTAAGTCAGGAGCTCAGCGTGCTGCTTCAGCTGAAGGTGTGGCTCTGATTGCCCCTGATACATCTCCAAGTAAGGCATCAACCATCACAGTACTAGTACATTTTCAGAGCAGTTTCGAGATTCACAACTTTTTTGCAATACTAATCTTTTTCATATTGCCTGATGCAAATGTGCCACCTCTATCAAAATACCTAGGTGGTGTTATTGAATGCTTTGTCTAGGTATTCTGACTGATAAACAGTGTGAGCATATTTGAAATAATTTGAGGCGTCTTTAGCATAACCGATGGAATGGTTGAGAGATTATATATATCTTGTTGGGCCTTTAAGTTATTTAAGACGAGGATATATGAAAGATTTACAAAAGCTAGACCAAAACATAATGCAAATGGCAAGTCACTAAGTTTATGTAGTAAGTGAGCTTACTTGTCATCCAATCTCGCTTGTGAGATATAACTGGTTAACTTATTGCATACTTAAAAATTTAAGTAATTTTGAAACCTGAAGTTGGTGTCTTCTTCTTGTTCTTTCCATCTATTATTTTTTTACTCAGGATTTTTGTAACATCAATGTTGTATACGGTTCATTACACAATGAACTGTTCCAATACCGCTAATTCCTTTTCCTCTGTCAGCTTATTGGTTAAAATAGCTCTTTCCCCTTGTACACGGAGAAGTAAATAGGATATTGCTGATACAGCTTCATCTCAATGAAAGCAGGATAAAACAAATCATTGTTCAAATAATATAGTGTAACAACTCATATCCAGTCCAAGAATGAGCAGTTGAGACTGTTTTAAGTGTTGGCTTTCTAATTACTTATAACTTGACCATTAAGCTCAGAATTTGTTATATCTATGCATCTTGATTCTCCTGTTACTTGTGTCCAGAACCTTAATATAATTTTTAAAAAAATAGCATCATTGTTTAGAAAATTATAGATTTATTGAGCATCAACCAGCTCATAATTGTTTAACATGATAGCTAGTCTTCAATGTCTTCTCACTGTACTGACTGTGCTATTTCTTATTGGTATTGAAATAATATTAACATGAACTCTTCCCCAAATGCTAGTATATTTTGATAGTCGAAGGAACTGCTTATCTGACTTTGTCCTTTATTCCCTTATATAATTGCAGGAGGCCTGAATGTGGAAGGAGAGGCAGATAGCTGGGATTTTGGTGTAGGTATGCAACTAGGCCTTTCCCTTTATTGGTTGTCAGTCACAGTTTTATCACTATGGGCTTTGCCCTTTTGTCATTTTGTGAGTATTCTATACTAATCTGCATGCCATCCATATTAAAAGCTGTGGTGTAGATCATCTTTGGTGGTTGCACTGTCCTCAACCTAAATGGAAATAAAAGCTGTCATTATGATAGTCTAATTGGATAGGTCAGATTAATTTGGCTAGTATATTTTCTTTGACTAAAAATTATTGTAGAGAGAGAGAGAGAGAAGAATAGTTCTACAGGGTTTGTAACACATGGATTTGCTTCTGGTGAACCAGCTACATTCTTCCATTTCTTCTGCCAGTATGATGCCGCAGACATATATCTTCGCTGTAATTCTATTTTTATTTTTTCCAATGTTAATCAATCATGCATGTCAGTAAGAAGCATGCCTGAGTATTAGCCAGGAGAAGACCAGCTATGAATTGAGCTTTGAGTTTCAGTTTTGGTGCCTCAACTAAATTTCTTTGTTTTTCCTTCCATCTAGGTGCTGGATTTTATCTTAATGCTACGCAGGAGAAGTGGAAGAACTGGCGTATGTATGACTATGTTGTCAAGGAATTGCCCAAACTTCTGAGTGAAAATTTTCCACAGCTTGAAACTTCTCGAGCATCCATATTTGGTCACTCAATGGGTGGACATGGTGCTTTCACAATCTATCTGAAAAATCTTGACAAGTATAAGGTAGTTGGTTATGATATTTACTTTCTTAACTGGAAAGTTTTAGTGTCAATTACTTGTTGAGGTTCTGTCATTTTTTCTATAGCGAGTAGCCTATTTAATTTTTTTGATATATAATATACATATAAATTTACGATGCTGGTTGAATTTTTCTTGGAATAGCTTAAAATTCGAATTTAGTTTTCTTTTGGGCCTTGCGTGTTTCGTGATTTAGAACTTCTTGTCACATTGTAAAAGCTTCTAAATTTGGTTCTCTACTTATTTCTTGTATTTCTTGATTCTTTCCAGTCTGTATCTGCCTTTGCTCCAATTTGCAATCCTGTAAACTGTCCGTGGGGTCAGAAGGCTTTTACAAATTATCTTGGTAGTAACAAAGCTGATTGGGAGGTAAGATTCTCTGAGATCAAATTGTACCTTTTGCTGTATTCTTTGTGTTCTTAATGTGAATAATATTTGCAAAAATGCAGGAATATGATGCCACATCTCTGGTTTCAAAGAACAAGAATGTATCTGCCACCATCTTGATTGATCAGGTAAGAAAGCAATGTGTACCGTTTTAATGTTCTGTTGGCTTAATATAGAATTGTTATCTTTTTGAAACTTGTAGTGATTACTTAGAGCCTTGGATATCTTATTATTCTTCCCAAGCGGAGTAGGAAGTTGCCATGTAATGATAGCAGACCTCAAAAGTGTCAGCTAGTAGTTTGACAAGAATACGCATGTGTTTGAGAGTAATGGTTTATGCGTATTGTTGGTCATTTGGTTCCGTATATAGGAGAAGGATGGTTTCTGGCAATAACCTTATATAACGTCAAAAATAACTTCCACTGATCTCTTTGTTGTGAGTTCAAATAGATAGCGTGTTCCTATAGTCCTTATAAGATTACACATTAGTACTTTTAGGTGGTTCATACTTGCCAAACAACATTAATATACCATTTATCAGAGTGACATTATATGTGATATGCCAGCTAAGAATATTACTTGTCATTTCCATTTACTCGTGTGATATGAACCTAAATTGAATGTTGCCAGTTGCGATGGGAAATTATTGACAAAAAAATAGCTGTCAAAATCTCAAAATTTGGTCTCTTCCCTAGCATAGGGAAAAATCATGCAGCATCATGTCACCGGCTTACCTTCAAAGTTTGTTTCAGGTTCTTTCTAATCTACAGCTGTGATTTTGCAGGGTCAAGATGACAAATTCTTGCCTGATCAGCTGTTCCCAAACAAGTTTGAGGAGGCATGCCGGAGTGCCAACATTCCACTCTTGTTGCGATTTCAGCCTGGTTATGATCACTCCTACTTTTTCATTGCTACTTTCATTGATGATCACATCCGCCATCATGCTCAAGCTCTTAGGCTTTGACTGCTTGAGATTTCCTGGTTCTAAAATCTGTGATGGTCACATCTGCTACCGTGCTCAAGCTCCTAGGCTGTAACTTTTGAGATTGTGTTTTGAGAATCTGGAGCCATGTAAATCATTTCGACCAACTTTGAACTGTTCACTCGTATTGTCGGTCTGGTGCGTGTATGCTTTTGAACTACTGACAGAATTTGCAGTAATAAACTAAATGGTGGTTGATTGAGATATATATATATATATATAGGATTCTGTTGCTGTGTGTTATCGCCCTGTCTATAATATTGTGGACACATTATTCTCACACTTGGATAGAGAAGTAATCCCAGCCATTTGTGAAGTAAACCGAATTTTTAGAAGCTCTACTCAAATGCGGAGGTGTTTAGTAGTAAATAGAACAAAAATTTATTCACTTACGTTGGAAGATGATTTTTGTTTCAGCTTTACTTGCAAAACCAAATTTAAGATCGATCTTTTTCATTTTTATGCCACTTAAAGTGATAAAGCACTAGCACTTTTTCATCCAAGCCATAAGAGATAAAAGGAGCAGCAAAGGAAAGTCATGGAAGAGGATCCGTTTGATTAAGACAGACTTTTTGATGAGATGAATTTTTTGCCGTATGGTGCGGAATCTGAAAAATGTATAAAAGACTGATTCAACAAGCTGGAGAGCAAAAGTGAGAGCAAATGGAATAATAAGTTGCGAGAGGAATAGGAAACTTGCTGAAGAGAGAAGCATTAAGGCTAAGGGAAGATCATCATAAAAGAGGTCAATGTGCACTTGCTGCTAAAGAGTGCATTTGGCTCGTAGGGAAAGCAAAGGAGCAACAACAATTTATTTGTTTAGTATTTTTCTTGATAGAACCCAAGGGTATCACAGTTCTGTTAGGTTTTTCGGTAATGAGACAAGGAATGATTTTCATTATATTTGTTTCACCGTCACAAGTAAAATTTATACAACTGGTAGAAGAAGGGATTACCAAGCAATCTCACAACACGCTAGCAATGTTCTCTTCATTAATTACAAGGCCGGTTGTTTGCTCCGCAAGGCAAGCTACGCCTATTGGCTTTGCGTTGGGCTTGTCTTCTGATGTTTCTTGTGGGTTTCTCCGTGGGCTGCTTTACAACCACATGGGCCGACCTTTTTTCAAAAAAGAGTTATTGCATACGCGGCAGCAAGAATGCGTTAACTAACTCATTAAAATTCTTTGTCCCACATCGAGTGATCAAAGAAATAAATATGCCTGGTACGGGTTTAAAAGCCGAGCTGCAACATGAAGCAAAGCATACCTTTCTCGGCCTTTTGGCTAAGATCAAGTGTAGTATCTGTTCTTATCAGTTTAATATCTGATATGTGGATCATCGATCCACACGATATTAAATTAATTTTTTAAGGGGAGGGCTCAAAAGCAGTAGCTTGCTACTGCGAGGCCTGAGCGTCGCCCATGCGTTGCACTACAGCACGGGCCTGGCGCACCCCACCAATCCTCATGTTTCAAATTTAGGAGATTCGTCAGGATCTGGATTTCGATTTTTATTTATCTCCATTGTCTTTTAAATAAAATTTTATTTGCCGATTGTTAAATTATTTCCGTAGCATGTTTGAAAACTCAAAATGGAATCTAGCTGTTCAGGGAATCATTTGAAAGACCCAAGTTACCAAAATTTATTCACCATCCCCCACCACATCTCAATATTCTGTGACTCGACCACTGGTTATCAGTCTCGACCTCCTTGCAAGTGTAGAGATGAGTCTAAAATATTTCTGAAAGTATAATATTTCAGTTCGCATCTCAACCTTAGTATGGTAGTGTATCATAAACAATTAACATCTGCAGAAAAGGACCAAAGGTTAGTCACGTACAACTTCTATGCACATCCCAATGTAAACCCACAAGCAGGATTTTTATTTATTTATTTATTCTTTTTTTTTTTGGATGCTTTGATGATTGCAGTTCTTGTTCCATTATCAATCCAATTAACTGCCTTTCTCTCGTATTTCCATTTTCTTTTTGTAGATTATTCAGCCGGGCTGAATAAATATATAAACATAAGGTCATAGGCCGTACCTGAAATCACTATCTTCAAAAACAAATGAATTAATAAGGATATCGAATATATGAGCAATAACGCAACAAAAACTATTAACACTCAATCCTAATATAAAGAAAACAAGAAATCTTTATCTTTCCTTATGAAAGGTTTACTTTTCCATTCAAAAAAAGATAACAATCCTGGTTATATATTAACGGCGCAACAAAAACTTCAGAAGCTCTCAGTATCTTGTAGCGCTTAGTCTGTATATCTTCGGTTGAAGATCAGAATGGAGGAAAAGCCGAAGCAGCCGAAGCCGCCATCATCATCATCAAATTGGTCTGACATCCCCCGTGATGTCTTTATTACAATCATAAGCAGGATTTCACGTACCGAGCAGATCCGTTTAAGCACTGTTTGTTCTTCGTGGCGTAGGATTCTACTGGATTATATCCCAACATCCGAAGCAATTCCTTGGCTCATGTTCCCTTCAAACCCCCAACCGGATGGTGTTTCTGATGGCTGCCGCTTCCATAGTCTCGACGAGAGAAAGTTTTACATGCAGAAAAACAGTGTGTTCAAGGACTTCGATGAGAGGCATTTGTATCCGTTCATCCCACGGATGGCTCGTAGTCTTGGATGAAGCAGCCAATCCTTTTCTTTTGAATCCCTTCTCTTGTATCCGGATTCTCCTTCCTCCCCTGGAAACTTTTCCGGATGTTGTGTCCTCTTCCGAATCGGGCTATTTCTTATTGGTATTGAAATAATATTAACATGAACTCTTCTCCAAATGCCAGTATATTTTGATAGTCTAAGGAACTGCTTATCTGACTTTGTCCTTTATTCCCTTATATAATTGCAGGAGGCCTGAATGTGGAAGGAGAGGCAGATAGCTGGGATTTTGGTGTAGGTATGCAACTAGGCCTTTCCCTTTAATGGTTGTCAGTCACAGCTTTATCACTATGGGCTTTACCCTTTTGTCATTTTGTGAGTATTCTATACTAATCTGCATGCCATCCATATTAAAAGCTGTGGTGTAGATCATCTTTGGTGGATGCACTGTCCTCAGCCTAAATGGAAATAAAAGCTGTCATTATGATAGTCTAATTGGATAGGTCAGATTAATTTGGCTCGTATATTTTGTTTGACTAAAAATTTTTGGAGAGAGAGAGAGAGAAGATCTAGAGGGTTTGTAACACCTGGATTCGCTTCCGGTGAACCAGCTACATACTTCCATTTCTTCTGCCAGTATGATGCCGCAGACATATATCTTCGCTGTAATTCTATTTTTATTTTTTCCAATGTTAATCAATCATGCATGTCAGTAAGAAGCATGCCTGAGTATTAGCCAGGAGAAGACCAGCTATGAATTGAGCTTTGAGTTTCAGTTTTGGTGCCTCAACTAAGTTTCTTTGTTTTTCCTTCCATCTAGGTGCTGGATTTTATCTTAATGCTACGCAGGAGAAGTGGAAGAACTGGCGTATGTATGACTATGTTGTCAAGGAATTGCCCAAACTTCTGAGTGAAAATTTTCCACAGCTTGAAACTTCTCGAGCATCCATATTTGGTCACTCAATGGGTGGACATGGTGCTTTGACAATCTATCTGAAAAATCTTGACAAGTATAAGGTAGTTGGTTCTGATATTTACTTTCTTAACTGGAAAGTTTTAGTGTCAATTACTTGTTGAGGTTCTGTCGTTTTTTCTATAGCGAGTAGCCTATTTAATTTTTCTGATATATAATATACATCTAAATTTACGATGCTGGTTGAATTTTTCTTGGAATAGCTTAAAATTCGAATTTAGTTTTCTTTTGGGCCTTGCGTGTTTCGTGATTTAGAACTTCCTGTCACATTGTAAAAGCTTTAACTTTGGTTCTCTACTTATTTCTTGTATTTCTTGATTCTTTCCCGTCTGTATCTGCCTTTGCTCCAATTTGCAATCCTGTAAACTGTCCGTGGGGTCAGAAGGCTTTGACAAATTATCTTGGTAGTAACAAAGCTGATTGGGGGGTGAAATTCTCTGAGATCAAATTGTACCTTTCGCTGTATTCTTTTGTGTCCTTAATGTGGTAAATAGTATTTGCAAAAATGCAGGAATATGATGCCACATCTCTGGTTTCAAAGAACAAGAATGTATCTGCCACCATCTTGATTGATCAGGTTAGAAAGCAATGTCTGCCGTTTTAATGTTCATTTGGCTTAATATAGAATTGTTATCTTTTTGAAACTTGTAGTGATTACTCAGAGCCTTGGATATCTTATTATTCTTCACAAGTGGAGTAGGAAGTTGCCATGTAATGATGTTAGACCTCAAAAGTGTCAGCTTGTAGTTTGACAAGATTACGCATGTGTTTGAGAGTAATGGTTTATGCATATTGTTGGTCATTTGGTTCCGTATATAGGAGAAGGATGGTTTCTGGCAATAAACTTATATAACGTCAAAAATAACTTCCACTGATCTCTTTGTTGTGAGTTCAAATATTTGCTGAAAGCATCCTCAAGGATAGTGTGTTTCTATAGTCCTTATAAGATTACACATTAGTACTTTTAGGTAGTTGATACTTGCCAAACAACATTAATATACTATATATCAGGGTGACATTATATGTGATATGCCAGCTAAGAATATTACTTGTCATATCCATTTACTCGTGTGATATGAATCTAAATTGAATGTTGCCAGTTGCGATGGGACATTATTGACAAAAAAATAGCTGTCAAAATCTCAGAATTTGGTCTCTTCCCCAGCATAGGGAAAAATCATGCGGCATCATGTCACCGGCTTACCTTCAAAGTTTGTGTCAGATCCTTTCTAATCTACGGCTGTGATTTTGCAGGGTCAGGATGACAAATTCTTGCCTGATCAGCTGTTCCCAAACAAGTTTGAGGAGGCATGCCGAGATGCCAATGTTCCACTCTTGTTGCGATTTCAGCCTGGTTATGATCACTCCTACTTTTTCATTGCCACTTTCATTGATGATCACATCCGCCATCATGCTCAAGCTCTTAGGCTTTAACTGCTTGAGATTTCCTGGTTCAAAAATCTGTGATGGTCACATCTGCCACCGTGCTCAAGCTCCTAGGCTGTAACTTTTGAGATTTTGTGTTTTGAGAATCTGGAGCCATGTAAATCATTTCGACCAACTTTGAACTGTTTACTTGTATTGTCGGTCTGGTGCGTGTATGCTTTTGAACTGCTGACAGAATTTGCAGTAATAAACTAAATGGTGGTTGAAATATATATATACACACACACATACACACATGCATACATATGGGATTCTGTTGCTGTGAGTTATCGTCTCGTCTATAATATTGTGGACACATTATTCTCACACTTGGATAGAGAACTAATCCCAGCCATTTGTGAGTAAACCGAATGTTTAGGAGTTCAACTCAAACGCAAAATATTTGGTAGTAAATAGAACAAAAATTTATTCAGTTACATTGGAAGATGATTTTTGTTTCGGCTTTACTTGCAAAACCAAATTTAAGATCGACCTTTTTCGTTTTTATGCTACTTAAAGAGATAAACGAAGCACTAGCACTTTTACATCCAAGCCATAATGAGGGATCAAAGGGGCAGCAAAGGAAAGTCATGGAAGAGGATCCGTTTAATTACATCAGACTTTGTAATGAGATGAATTTTTCGCCGTATAGTGCAGAATCCGAAAAATATATAAAAGACTGATTCAACAACCTAAAGTGAGAGCAAATGGTGCAATAAGTTACGAGAGGAATAGGAAACTTGCTAAAGAGAGAAGCATTAAGGATAAGGGAAGATCATCATAAAAGAGGGGAATGTGCACTTGCTGCTGCTAAAGAGTGCATTTGGGTCCCAGGGAAAGCAAAGGAGCAACAACAATTTATTTGTTTAGTGTTTTTCTTGATAGAAGCCAAGGGTATCACAGTTCTGTTAGGTTTTTGGGTAATGAGACAATGAATTTTCATTATATTTGTTTCACCGTCACAAGTAAAATTTACACAACTAGTAGAAGAAGGGATTACCAAGTAATCTCACAACAGGCTAGCAATGTTCTCTTCATTAATTACAAGGCCGGTTGTTTGCTCCGCAAGGCAAGCTACGCCTATCGGCTTGGCGTTGGGCTTGTCTTCAGATGTTTCTTGTGGGTATCTCTGTGGGCTGCTTTTAAACCAAATGGGCCGACCTTTTTTCAAAAAGAGTAATTGCATCAGCACGCGGCAGCAAGAATGCGCTAACCAATTCATTAAAATTCTGTGTCCCACATCGAGTGATCAAAAGAAACAAATATGCCTGGTACGGGTTTAAAAGCAGCGCTGCAAGACGTAACTAAGCATACCTTTCTCGGCCTTTTGGCTAAGATCAAGTGTAGTATCTGTTCTTATCAGTTTAATGTCTGATATGTGGATCATCGATCCACACGATATTAAATTAATTTTTTAAGGGGAGGGCTCAAAAAGCAGTAGCTTGCTACTGCGAGCCCTGAGCGTCGCCCATGCGTTGCACTACCGCACGGTCCTGGCGCACCCCACCAACTCATGTTTCAAATTTGGGAGGTTTATAAGGGGTCTGGAGAGATTATTCTTGTTGTCCTTTAAAAGAAAATTTATTGTTGATTGTTGAATTATTTGCGCAAGAGAAAATGGCTATTTTTTAATTTATTTTTTTAATTAGTTGCTATGAACGGGCGTTGCTAGTTTTATCATTAGCGAAGTAAGAACGGCCAGAACCTAAAAATCATACTCGAGATTAGGTTTATATGTATCACGAGCATGTTTGAAAACTCAAAATGGAAGCTCGTATCAAATGATATGAGTTTCTTAATTTGACGCTGCTCGGGGAATCATTTGAAAGACCCAAGTCACCAAAATTTATTTTCATCATCTCAATATTCTGTGATTAGAACACTGGTTTTCAGTCTCGACCTCCCTGCAAGTGTAGAGATGGGTCTCAAATATTTTAGATCGCATCTCAACCTTAGCATGGCAGTGTATCATGAACAATTAATATCGGCAGAAAAGGACCAAAGGGTAGTCACGTACAACTTCTATGCACATCCCAATGAATTTATTTATTTATTCCTTTCTTTTTTTCGGTGCTTTGATGATTGCAGTTCTTTTTCCATTTATCAATCCAATCTCTCGTATTTCCATTTTCTTCCAAAGCTTTTTTAGATTATTCAGCCAGGCTGAATAAATATAAACATATGGTCATAGGCCGTACCTGAAATCACCATCTTCAAAAACAAATGAATTAATAAGGATAGCGAATATGTGCGCAATAACGCATAAAAAACTCTTAACTCATCGCTGAATCCTATTACAAAGAAAACAAGAAATCTTTCTTTCTTTATTAAAGATAACAGTCCTGGTTATATATTAACAGCGCAACAAAAACTTCAGAAGCTCTCAGTATCTTGTAGCGCTTAGTCTGTATATCTTCGGTTGAGGATCAAAATGGAGGAAAAGCCAAAGTAGCCGAAGCCGCCATCATCATCATCAAATTGGTCTGACATCCCCGGTGATGTCTTTATTACAATCATAAGCAGGATTTCACGTACTGAGCAGATCCGTTTAAGCACTGTTTGTTCTTCGTGGCGTAGGATTCTAATGGATTATATCCCAACATCCGAAGCAATTCCTTGGCTCATGTTCCCTTCAAACCCCCAACCGGATGGTGTTTCTGATGGCTGCCGCTTCCATAGTCTCGACGAGAGAAAGTTTTACATGCAGAAAAACAGTGTGTTCAAGGACTTCGATGAGAGGCATTTGTATCCGTTCATCCCACGGATGGCTCGTAGTCTTGGATGAAGCAGCCAATCCTTTTCTTTTGAATCCCTTCTCTTGTATCCGGATTCTCCTTCCTCCCCTGGAAACTTTTCCGGATGTTGTGTCCTCTTCCGAATCGGGTTAGAAAAGATTGCCAAGTAATCATTGCTCTGAGTGACCAATTTGTTATTATTTTTGTCAGCATTCTGTCTAATACTGATTGGTTTGTTAAAGATACGGAGCTGGCAGATTTACCATTGTTCCTATCAATATTCTGTTTTTCTATTTTAATTTTTCTGTCTGCTCAACGGGCTATGATGTCTTGGGGGAGGGTTCAGATTCTGCGGATAAAGGAGGAGTACGTTCCATGTCTACAGAGCTATTGAGAGACAGTTTCTTTCATAAGCCGATTTTGACAAACAGTCCATTATGCACAAACAATAATAGTCATAAAAACGGATCATCTTCAGGTGGGGTTATAATGATCTACTGCAATAAATAAAAAATTGCTAACTGGAAACAGCGAGAAACTGCCTGGAACAAGCTCGCTGATGTTCTTCAGGATGAGGGCCAAGCTGGTGGGCTGAACTACTACAGTGATGTTATTTATTCACGTGGTCGTGTTTATGCCTTATCAGCTGCATGGTCCGTTCATGTATGGGACTTTGATCAGGAACCTGAACCTGTAAAGCTGATGGAAATCAGACCTCCTCTTCCGGAAAAATGGGATCTAGTTGATGATAAGCTTATGGAGCATAAGCCACCCCATGTAGCTGTCAACTTATAGTTGGTGGAATCTTTGGGAGAAATTCTGCTTGTCATGAGGTATTTAGTAAAGTACGTGGGATTTGTGCACAGGACCACGAAATTCAGAATTTGGAAGATGGATTTTGGGCTTAAACAATGGAGAAAGTTACCTTTAGTCTGTAACCACGACTGCCGAGATCGTGTTTACTTTCTGGGTGGAAATCACTCACTGTCAGTCTCCACCAAAGATTCTTTCAGAATAGGAAACAGTTTTAATCTACTTCACGGATGACGACTCTTGGGAATCAATTTACAACAATCCCCCTTTTGGTGGTCATGATCAGGCTTGTTTCCCGGGGGCCCAATATTTTGATGATCATCATCATAGATTGAAGATTGAACCACTTCCCTTTTGGGTCGTTCCTAACCCGTGGTAGCTAGACTTTTGAGTTTTGCATTCAGTGTTGAGCTGGAGCTTTGTGTTAAACCGTACGATAATCTTTGTGCAACTTCAAACACAATTAATGATCAAATGAACAATATTCAATTGCAAGCGTTCACTGGGTCTATTAATTCTAAATTTACAAAAATTCACTGTTGAATTTGTTTTTGAGTACAAGTAGATTTTTTTTTTTCAAATTGTATCCACGTAATATGCATTTCATTAATCATTATTGGTTTCATAACACCTTTCAAATAAAAAGCGATTGATGTATAGCATGTGTTATTTTTTAGGTCACTTGAGTAGAGTTCTTGCGAAGAATTATGTTTAACTAAATGAGGAAGAGACAATCTCTAGATGCATCAATCATATACAATATACACACTTTTTAGCTTATAATAAAGAAATTGTGCATAGAGTTTAAAGGCATGAAACCTTTGACTACATAGCCTTAATGGCTACATAATTGACTAAGTCACACTATATTCCATGTTCATTTGTTTGGCTGTTATGAATGTCACAATTCCCAGAATAATGATAAAGATGATTTTCATAAAATAATAGATTATTAATTTATAAAGGACTTACTGCATGAAAAATGCGGATTTGTTGAGATCACGGTCAGTACTTGAATCTGTGATTTACGTTATTGAATTATCATTGTAGCCTTTACCCAATTGTAATCCATAACATGAACCTGTGTAGAATTTAAGACATTAATACTGCTCAAAACTGAATTATCTCCCAGCTAGAAACCCTAAATGCAAAATACAATGTGATCTCCATTTGTTATTAATCTTTGATCCACGAGAGTGGAGATCAAAAAATGTCAGCCAGTCAACACTCCAGGACAAACTCAGAAGAGAGAATAGAATGCTATAAACTGATCTGCTCATTATATTTCCTCAGCAAGATTCCTCAACCCGACAGCTACTTCTAGCCTCAGGGTGGGGGGCAGCATTACAAGATCTTACAGATCTATATACAATCTCATACATCAAAAAGAGGGAGTAACAATACTGCCTATGTATGCATACCTCAATCATCGTATGTGATCCTGGAATAATCTAGAAGCAATATTTTAAAGATAACCGATATATTTACATTTTAATATATACACTCTGCTTTACTTACTCCCTCAATTATGCTCCAGCTGTAAAAATTTAGCTCTTCTGCCTTTGTCGCTCAATAAGGTGACCTTGCAATGCAAATCCAATAAGTCCCTGTAGCTTTCATCAATCAGAACCACCCCCCTCCACCCTCCAAAAAAAAAAAAAAAAAACTCCCAATAATATCAGGTTAGTGGGTTTCTACTCTGCTGCCCTCCTGTTCAACCACCTGAACCAAACTCGTTCATAGGTTGATACTGGGTCTGCTCTGACATTGTGGAGGGTGTGGCAGTAAATGCAGGTTCTAGATTTTCGTTTATGCTCTTCTTAGGCCTCTTTACCCTCTTAGGTCTCTGCAATTGTGGATCAGTCGCTTGAAGAGGATCATCCAATTCATAGTCCATTACTGTTGATGCAGGTTCGTTTGTCTTTTGAGTACTCCGTGCCTTTGGAGTAGTTTGCTTGCCAGAAGCAGCTTTCCTCTGGACAGAGAAATTTTTAGTTTAGGATAGACGAAAAACAAAATAAGCAGCAAGCCTTATCCCTATTCACTAAACTCAATCACATGATAAATTACTCAGGATACTGAAGAATTTTCTGATTTAAATATTTTCACTAGATTATTACACCTCTAATAAATTTCTCATTTGTTTCCGGCTATAATGCTGATTGAGCTGGAAGCTTTATAAATTTCAGAGGTTTTAACTAATATTTGCAGTATTCCAATCTAAGAGTTAACATTGAAATTCAACAAGCATTTGCCGGCGATAGACAACTAAGAACTTAGAGGTGCATTCCATAAACCATTTTCTGTCTAGTTATCAAAACTGTGTTTATCATAGTACAAGTTTGAAAATTGAAAACCTCCATACCTTTTTGTTACTGGATGATGCTTTTTCTAGATCTGGAGATGGCTCCTGTCCAGGGACCTGAGCTTCCACATTTGTCAAATCTTCCAAAGACGCATCACCTTCAGCATCTAATCGTATGGCCTTCGTTGGCTGTTTTCTCTTTGGTTTATCCTTAACCTGGAAGAAGAAAATGTATCAATAAGATTTAATCACAATTTAACATTTCTTTTTGTTTCTTTTTCGCCCCTTTATGTTTCCCATTTGTTCTCCTTTCCTTTGATAGGAGAAGGTAGAGAGAGAGAACAGGAAAGGGTTATCCCAACAGAGGAAAAAACTAGCGAAGTTCAACAAATTGCAGACAGATAATTAAAGATCGAAAAGCTGACCTGTACAGGAAGTTCTCTTAATTTCTGCTCCAATTGAGCATCATCCAGAAGCAAGGACACAACATCCTCAGGAGCCAAGATATCTCCCTGGACATGGCCACCTGTCATGACAAGCTGCTGCACAGTATTCTTCTGGCTAGCTCTTTGAAGAATCTTCTCTTCAACTGTCTCTTTACAAATAAGGCGGTAGACAGTAACCTACACCAAAAAAAATCCTCTTCAAAATATTTAACCCAAAATCTAATTTTATAAAAAAATGATCCGCTAATGACTAATAAGCCAAGACCTAAAATTGAATCACGACAATGGGGATTGAAAGGCTTTCAGAACAGGAGAGGACTACATATTTGTGTAACCAATGGGCACATGAGACCATTATTTGAAGGTGGACCAAAAAGATTGAAAAAAAAAGGTGACTTTGTCTTTATTGCCTATTACACAAATAAAAGACCAAACTAAGCATGCCCACAAACCCACACACACGGAAGATGCCTTGTATGCAAAGATTTTCCTCATAAGCAAGAACATAATTGGCTGTCTTTTGACATTCATCAATCAATTTGCATGCCATTACCAATCATGGAAAAAATAAATAAATGACACAGTTTCAGCCAGGAACTAACATCCTTTGTCTGACCCAACCGGTGAGCTCTGTCCATTGCCTGTAAATCCAATGTTGGATTCCAATCACTTTCATAAAAAATGACAGTGTCCGCAGCTGTCAAGTTAATCCCCAGTCCACCAGCTCTCGTACTCAGCAAGAAAACAAAAATATCACTCCTGCAACCGGGGAAAATAAGGATTTTTATTAAGGGGAAAGAAGGATTGTTATTAACTCTCAAGAAATCATCACATCACTCTCTATTAAAAAGAAAAAGAATAAAGGAAAATAGCTTAATTGAAGCTCCTCAAAACAACTATTGCATATAAATGAAATCCTTACCTATGCTGGAAATCTCGGACCATGTCTCGCCGGTCCATGATAGTGGAGGATCCATCAAGTCTGAGATACCTGTATTTCCTATAGTTCATATAATCCTGGAAATGTAAACAAGAGAGTTAGCACTACAACATACTTTCTCAATAGGAGCTCCAAACATAAGAATACTCTAATTGACCACAACAGAGAATGAAGCGAACTCAAATGTCAGTTCAATCACAGGATTAATTTTGCAGGGTCATAGAAATTTCTTAACCCACCATGCCCAAGAAGCTAATCAGTTAATTTAGCATTTAGGTTAACGACAGATTTAAGATGTCCCCAAGGCGTTAAGCTTAGTTACTTTGATTTCTACAGCAGAGCAAAAGGTCTGGAGATCCAATCCTCAACTCGCACTAACCTTGAAGAGATAATTTAATTTGTGTATGTGCGTGAATTAGAAACTGAAAAGATTGAAAATTGAAAAATCCATTAAGTTCATTGTGTTAAAATTATAAATACCTCAAGAATGTTGAGCATTTTTGTCATTTGAGCAAACAAGAGAACACGATGATTTTCCGCTCGCAAGCGTTTCAACAATATATCAAGAGTTTGAAGCTTCCCAGAGTCCTACATAGAAAGTATGTAAACACCAAATGTAAGGTCACATAGCAAGATAAGCGTCTTGCAGATGTGAAGGGAGAGTGAGAAAACGGATGGAAAAAAAAATGTGTATATATATATATATATAGAGAGAGAGAGAGAGAGAGAGAGAGAGAAACTTTCGCATGATCTCTTATTTTATATATATATATAGATGATAGCAGAAACATTCTTACAGTGAGCAACTTTGCAGGGTCAAAGCTTTGCATGGGTGGACAAGATCCAAATATCTGATACGTTAATTGAAGAGCTGGTTTTGCAATGGGCAACTCAGAATCAATTTCTTGAATTAATTGATGAGGACCACCTGGCTTTCTGGGTCCAATATTTTCAGAGGTGCGAGCAAAACCAATCAACAACCTCTTCAGCCAGGGATCATGTTGTTCTTCCGTCATTCTGTAAGTAAAATTTCTATCCGAGCATTGGACATTTATCTATCACGGAAGAGATAATAATGGTAAATAAAATTAAAATAAAATTACCAGACATTAAACTGCCAAGATAACAAAATATGCGTAGATGACATCTATGAAAACATACTGGGGGAGCTCGAGCTTGTGGGATGAATGTGTAAGTTGCATTAAGAAGTTTAATGTTTGATAGAAGCCTCTCCTGATGAGAGACAACTAAATCTTCAAATGGATCATACCCAGGAGCAATTGTGAATTTCCTTCTAAGCAAATTAGTCTCCGATCTTGATGGAATCAATAGCAATCGTGTGACAGCTCTTACTTTTCCCCTATCCGGATGATTTTCATTCAGCTCACCATCCATGGCTTCCATGAGAACATCTAAGATGCCATCCAAAAATTGGCGGTCCCATCTCAACATAGCGAATAATAATCTCTCCATAAAAGAACCATTTGTCAGAAATGCAACCTCTGCTGGGGACAAATCCATCAAATGAGTAAAACCAAATGTCTCACTTTTGACAGGTGATGCATCTGAGCCACTTGCAAGTGAAAATATAGATTGATAAACATTTTCTGCACTGAATATATTGAATCGTTTCTGAAACAGTTCTCTGGAGATTCCATGCCCCACAGCTGAACAGAGGATCTCGGAACTTTGAAGAATCTCTTGATGGACTATTTTTGGAATCTGTAGGAAAAAAAAAAAAATTCTTCGGAATAAACAACCAACAGGAGTTTCCCAAATATTTACTATCATCAATATTTGATAAGGAATGAGATAATGTCTCTTTAAAGATAAACTTCCAAAGATTTGCATAAATAGGTGGAGCATAAGGGATGAAAATGGGGCAGGATGGGTGAAAGGAAGCCTTTCCCATTCCTTGCCCCATTATTTATATCCCCCATGCCCGAGTAGATTTGGTGGGGTAGGGTTTGGGAATCCCATGTGGGGAAAGAATCATCAATCCCCCAGCCCATTCCCAAAAGCACAACCCACTAGTGGCAGCCCCATGAAGGATTTGCCATTAATCAAGTAAAGAAAAAGCACCTAAGAAACTGATCTGTTATCTAACAACAACCTCCCAATTTTCTTGACTAAAAAGGACCACCACCTTAAACACAATCAATACCGATGACCAAAAAGAAAAAGCAGTTGCCCAATAAATGGAACTAGTAATAAACCACCACTCAAAATCTAATCCTAAACATGAGCATCTCTTCCTCTCCACCAACACCCCCCCCCCCCAACACACACAAACACAGAGACAATTACACAAAACAGAGGGGAAAAAATCAGATACAGCCCATGCATCAGCTAGTAAAGCATGCATAAAACAAGAGCAATTCCAGGCGGACAGAAGGTGGAACCAGAAGTACCTTGTATTCTATAGGATTCCGAACCCCACAAAAAGGTATATCCTCTAACTCCCCAAATGGAGGAGGTAGAAGAGAATTTGGAATTTCTCCGAAATAGAGATACGAGCTTCCCTCATTTCTTTCGAACAACTCTGGATGGTTACATACCTGCCATTACAAACAGACGTCAATAAGTGCAACAAGTATTGAACCCATTCAAATCACATATTTGATTACAAACGTTATATGAATAAGTTAGTAGCGATGAAACCAATTATTTGAGTTAATGAAGCATAGAACAATAAAAGCCCAACAGAATTGACAAGTTACCTTTCTCAGCTGAATGACAATATTCATTAAATTCAGGATTTTTTTCTCATTAAGGTGGCCACGACTGTTGTCAAACAACCCAGCCAGAGATATCTTGTTCTTAATAGCTTGATAAAATGCCTGCTGTCGGGAACTTAACTTGCAGTGTACCATAACCTCAGTTTTTGTAGTCAGCTCAGAAATAACATCTTTCTTAACTCGTCTCAGCATAAAGGGTTTCAAAATTGCATGCTGTCAAAGACGGAAAAGATCAGTGACCACAAATTCATGTCCAAAACACTGTCTTCAAATCCTAAAGATGGGGACAGGAAGAGCAGGACACCTCTACCAGCTAAAGAGACTATATTATTATATTGAAGAGAAGAAGGTGGGTTTCTTAATAAGTATAGATTTGCTAGAAAGAACCAGATGACACAACCAACATACCTGAAGGTTGAAGATACTATCAGATAATTTAGTGTAGCAGAGACCAACATGATAAATAATAAATAAGTTAGGGAATTTCATTGACCTCACTTTAGGTAAAAATACATCCGAAATCTACATTGTGATATTGAATACCATCTTAAACTTTCCCTAAAATGCTGCAAAAACCTACCATGAGATTTATAAAGTTATCTGAAACCTCCCCAGCATAGAAGGTTTCTACCAACTCTTCAAAGCAATAAAATTCACCCTATGGC
Source organism: Citropsis articulata (assembly GCA_030449925.1). Taxonomy (NCBI): domain Eukaryota; kingdom Viridiplantae; phylum Streptophyta; class Magnoliopsida; order Sapindales; family Rutaceae; genus Citropsis; species Citropsis articulata. The sequence continues at coordinate 10,192,370 of JASUUH010000160.1, forward strand.
ACATTGCTATGTCGGCATAGAAGACAAACTGATCAGAAACAGACCACGTATCACGTCACCTTTCCTTAACTGATTTTTCTTTTCTTTCTTCTTTTACAATACCCATTATGTTTACCAAACATACACTCAATGCAGTAACAAAATTTCTTCGTGTTAAAGCATCATATAACATGCAAAACAAAATAAAAGCTGAACCAAAAGTTAAGTACTCAAGGTTGCGAAGAAACTACCATGAATGTGTACTCACCAATCTGTTAAGCTGGTGTTCATTTAAAGTACCCCCATGCTCCGCATGGCTCTCAATACTTATGAAAGATCATGAATAACAAAAATGTTAGTTTTCCTGTCAAATTTGTTCAAAGTGATCAGACATGAATGAGAAATATGTACCCTTTAGAGAACCACTCATTAAATTGTTCATGGCTGTCAAATAATGTTGGCATGATGAAATGCAAAAGGGCCCACAACTCTGCCATGTTGTTCTGGATAGGTGTTCCGGTCAGAAGCAAGCGGTTCCGACAATTAAAACTAAGCAGAGTCTTCCACCTTATACTGTCCAATCAAAATTCAACCAGTTGTATATGAGAATAAAAGAAATGTAAAGAACTAAAATATATGCAACACAGGATACAGAAAAAATCATCAATTACAAAGCATCCAACAGATACAACATATGAACATTGTATGCACAAAGTGTTAATTGAAAAAGAGCGTGTGTGTGTGTGTGTGTGTGTGTGTTAAGAATCTAATAACAATCACTTCTGACACAGTGAAAGTTTGATGAAAGTGGAAGATCAAAAAATATAATAATAAATTAGTAATTGAATGAAATAAAAATGAGAAAAAAATAAAAGCACAAAGATGCTGCAAAAGTGACCAACCAGGTAAAGTAGCAAAACATCTAAATAAACATTTACAAGCTGGGACTCCCCAAGAAGCAACCAACTTTCCATTATTGATTTATTTATTTATTTATTTTTAATTTATAGCAAAGTTTCATTAAACCAACTTTCTAGAACATGTTCAGTAAATAAAATTCAATTTTGTGTACCAGCTCACTCAACACAAGAAATGAAAATCATCTTGCGCAAAAATCTCGTGACTCTAGCCACTAAATAAGCCTAAAGAGAAAATGAGTACCTGTTAGAACTTTTGATGGCCTGAGCTTCATCTAAAACCATATATTGCCATTTGACACGACGAAAATACTTCTCATCTGCCACAAGTAGCTGATAGCTGGTAATGAGAATATGAAACCCAGCATCCCTGTAAGAAATGGAAAAAAAACATTGATAATTGCATATGAATCGTGGCAATAATTAAATGCTCTGGCTACAAAATTATATAGAGCAAGACAAAACAGAAACAACAATCTTCTTAACAGCTAACTTAATAAGTATTGAAACCATTCCTGGATCTAAGTTGAGGCAGTTAATCAATTACCAGAGCATCTGCAAAATTAAGTTTGATTTTGGAATGGGACTAACACAAACTTTCTTACTGTACCAGTATAAAGTGATTTTACAATTTACTGGTAAAAAGATGATTCCCTTTCAAAGCTTTCTACAATTCCCCAAAATAAAAAAAATTCCAGTGAATGTTTAAGGTAGCAGTAACACTTGCTTAGGTTTAATAAAGTTGCTATGTAAATGGTATGGTCTTACATTCCTCATTCCAACAAATACAAGAGCTGTATTTCAAGCAATATCACTCCCACTACAAGGTGATCATGTCAGAAGCGCAATAGTATTGCACTTTCCCAAAAGGACATTAATGTCATTATTTTCCAGTAAAGTAAAGAACTGTCACTGATAGTATGCTACCTTCTATAAAGACGCTTTGGGTTGATATTTTTCCTAAGTACCATTCTTTCTTGAAGCCCACCCCAATATGGAAGAGTCTTCAAGTCAGGGCAGAAACGACTGATTTCATCGGCCCAATTATTCAACACAGATGCAGGAGCAACAACCAGAAAAGGACCCCATATATTTTTCTCCTGTGTAAGACGAAAAAGCAAGTTACTAGGGGAAAAATATATAGCTATAGAACACATTGATCTTGGACACCAATTAGAATTATACCTCAGCCAAATGAGCCAAGAAAGCCATGGCTTGGATGGTCTTTCCTAGGCCCATTTCATCAGCAAGTATACCATTTAAACCCTGAAAGACAACAAGTGACCTTCACTGTTAGGAATTATGTACAATCCATGCTCAACGAAGAAAAGAGAAGAAAAAGTAAATAAATAAAACCGTCCGGGACTGTATAACCTGCTCATAGCAATTAACTAGCCACTGAAGGCCCTTTAACTGGTATTCTTTGAGGGAACCTTTAAACAATTCTGGTGTTTGAACTGTTGATGTGACAGGCATGGTCGAGCTGCATAAGTTGGCAAATAAGTTCATTAACCATCCTAAGAAATAAAGTTTGTATAAACTAGTCAGCCGTAAATGGGATAAAGAGGAATAAAATAAAAAAATTTTACGGGTTATGTAGATCTATGTTGCCAGATCCTGCAACTGAGACATCCAGCATAGCAGCCTCTGTGTCAGCAGCTTCACGTAACTTTGAACATTCAGTATCAAAAGTGTTGGTTAACATTTTCTGCTTAGAGACAGCATTTTGAGCAGCCTTCAAGGCCTCCTTTTTCAATTCAGCCTCCTCAGGATCCTCTTCCTCACCAGGTTCAAATTCTGAAGAGCTCAACAGCAATTCTTGGTCATTTGGTTTGTCATTGCCCATGGGCAAAACTTCAGAGGGCTGTGAACTTGACTTGTTTTGCATAAAATGACTGTAAAGTTCTGTTTGTTGTATGAGAAAATTAAGCCTTTGCTGCTGTCTCTTTGCCTCTCGAAGCTCCTGCTCACGCTTCAAAGCTTCCGCAGCTTCTCTTTCTTCCCTTTTCCTCACTTCTGCCTGCACAGAAAGGGATTCACTGTCACACAACAATATAAAACAAGATGTTCCTGAATCCTCTGCTTACCTATTACCATACCAACATACACTAGTTAAACAAAGGTTGTATGTTTAGTCTATTTCTTTTAATCCCTAATTTCCATTCAGATTCCAACATGGAGAATCAAACTCTTTTCAAGAAACAAATCATGGTAAAGAACATGATCTTGATAATTTTGCGACATGAGGATGCATTTCTACATTGCCATCATGCATGCATTAGCGACTGCACCAATGACCAGACATGTCCTTATATATATATATACACACACACACACACCACAACAAATATAGAGAAGCAACAAGAGAAAGAAAGACTTAAACAAAAACATGCACACATCCGCAAAGCCCCATGTGACTTCTATTTATTTGAAACTATTGTACTCAACAAACACGATACTAATCTACAAGACAGCCCATTAAGTTTAATGGATAATAAAATTCACAAACAAAACAGAATGATACCATCTCCTTATCAACTCGCTTCCAAAACAATAGCATGTCTCTAGCCAATTTCCTTGTGCGAATTGCAGCACCCCTCATCAACTTGAGCGACCTACTTACTTTCATTTTCACCTATTAAAAGTCAATTGCCAGCATAACATCAGGATAAGCTACCAGAAAAATTATATTTAATAATAAAAATAGATCTGTAACTGCTCCATGGCATTATACTTGCCTCTCTCTGACAGGTCTCTGCAAATCTCTTGGCATCAATTTGTTGCTTCTTGTGAAAAGTGAAAAAAGTCTTATGATATTTCGGTATATCTTTTCTAACGATGTTGACCCAAACTTTGCCAATTTTCTCCATTTCCTCCTTCTCAATCACCGAAGGGTCTTTCTTTACCTTCACCTTCTTGGGTAAAGCTCGTTCAATTATCTGCAAACAAGGAAATGAAATTTAGTTTTAAACAAAGAGAAAAGAAAGTTCATCATGTACACAAACAATAGCTGTCAAATGATTATAATACAAAAGGAACAAATACCTCATATGTCTCTCCTTTTTCCAAAACTTTCACATAGTAAACCTGCAATATACCACCTTCTGACAAAATAGACCGTTGTATGCTTCCCGCTGCTCCCTCTGGGATGGAAGAGTTCCCAATATCAGACACCTTAAGGCTGAACTTCTGCGCTGAGTTAGAGGCCACCAAGGCCTTCAGTCTTGCCTGAAGTGATTCATATTGAGGTCGGGCCTCTCCCATCCCGACTCGACTTCTTGGCCCAAACCTTTTATCATTGGTCATCATTGCTGCTAAGGATCCTAAATCTAAAGTACCCTTCAGATAAAACTCCTCCACTTGAATATCTGAAAAGCTCGGCAAATTCAGAGATGGTGCCAACTTATCGTAACTCAGTGGAATCCTGTATGTGATACCCTCCCCAATATCCAAATAAGCAGGTTCGTACATTACTCTGCAAAGCGTACATAATGAAAATGTATTTTTGTGCACATTAATCAATCACATCAAAATGAAAAACAAAGGCATAAGTAAATGCATTGGCAACATACTTGGGTGTAAATTCTGCCTCATGATAGTTTGCAGGCCTTCTAGGACTAATATCATTGAGCCAATCAGATGTTGTTTCCATTTCATATAACCCTCCTCGCTGCTCACTCCCCAACTTTCTAGTTTTTGAACCACCCAAATTAGTCTTTGGAGCAGGAATCCCCACTCGAGGCAGAATTGGAGTCACCGGAGAATCCTTGATCCTCCTCTTGTACTTCTGGATATGTTCTCCAAGCATTGATCGATACCTCTCCTCCGATATGTGTGTCCCGTAATATCCATCCTCATCTTCCTCCTCACTGTTGTGGGAACGCTTTTTCGTCTTCACCAAGTCAGACATGGTACCATTACTGTGATTCAGCTTTGCTCCACCTATTTAGTAATCAACAAACATTCACGAGCACAATGTATCAGCATAAGTTCACAGCTCGGTAACCCAAATTTTCTATCATCATTAAAACTACTAAAACATTTATAATACATACTCCGAGTAAGTAAGTTGCTTGAAAAGAGAACAATATGAAGAAAAAGGTTCAATTTAACCATAAAACTGATATGCGTCCTCTTAATTTTTAAGTGAATAGAAAAAGGTTGAAAACAATGTGTACCTTGGCTACCTCTGCTCTCATCCTGACTACTATTCGCATAATAATCAAAATCATCATCTTGTTGTGGAAGTTTGAAGTTCATCAAAGACTACAATACAGCCCAAAAAAACAAAAGGAAAAAAAATAACACAACCATATAACCATCCACAATAAAAAAATTAAACAAAAAAATCAATTGAACAAAATCGAACATACTCAATTCATCATAAAACCCAGCCAAAAAAGACACAAAAAAATTAAAAACCCGAAATTCAAAAAAAAAACTGTCTAATCAAAAATTGAAGAGAACCCATTAACAAAGAGTAAAAACCCATGCGACAAACCTCAAGATTGAAGAGATTCGAGTACGGTAACGAGTCCTTGGATTGATGCCTCCTCTGATCCATCTGAAAAGTAAAACCCAAACCCTAACCTAACCCTAACCCTAACGCTGAGTTTTCGAAAAGCATAAAAGAGAGAGAAAGAGAAACGACCCGAAACCTAGAATAGAAGATATGAGGAGAAAAGGACCGTAGTGGAGACAGACGGTGTAGGATGCACCATGCGATGCTAACGTGCGCCCGGTTGGCGTCATTTGTTAACGTGTACTGCTAATTTTTTCCTTTTAATTTTTTTTTTTTTTGGATTTTGTTTAATCACAGAGACGGAGAACCTCCTTTTTTTTTTTTTTTTTTGGGTGTTTTTGAACTGAGCAGCACAACAAAGTTTGGAGACAGTGTGCTTTCTGATAAGGTAAGGTAGGATGTAGTATAGGAGATTCCTGTTTGACCAAACTGAAGGATGTAGACCGTTCACTGCTAATACTTCTTTGACTAGTTTTGAGCAATGATGGATTGATTTGTTAATAACCGTTGGATCCAATGACCGGATTTATTAAACTGTAGATTTGTGGGACGTTGACAGGGCGGTTGAAATGAAAAGTATAAGCTGTTTCAACCGTTGATGGAAGACAAGACATGTCATGGTTTTAAAGCAGCAGGGAAGGACGTGTTTGGAAGCTGCGGCTAACCATTTTTTTTTTCCCCCTTTTTCTACATTTTATTTGATTTTTTATTTATTTAGTATGTAAAAACATAGATTTCATTCGGAAAAAATAATAAAATGTGCAATGAAAAAACTTAGATCCTTTATTTGGTCTAATATAATGGATTTAAATACTAGTTAAATAATTGTATTGTCAAGAATTCAAACACAAAATTTGTCTATGCTTGTAATCACGATGGATTATGTGTAATTGTCATTTAATCAACTACTTGAAAATCTATTATAACCCAAACATGCAGTACATCATCTAACTATTAGCTGGCTTTTACTGAATAATTTCAGAACTTCTTTAATTTCATTAAAAGTGGGAATGTGATATCTGATCCTGATGTAGAAGGAAAAAAAAAAAAAAAACGTATTTTCACTGCCTCCAATAATATAGAGTAATAATAGAGATACAAACTCTCATATAATTTTTTTTGTAAAAATTATTATGCAATAAAATTAATTAATTAAATAAAAATATAAAATAATAAAAATAAATTATGTCAGTCAATAGGTAATTAATCAAATCAATTAAATTATGTCATATTAATTTTTACAAAATTACTCAATAAAGTCGCTGACAACCTGTTGAGAAATCAAGAATTTCCCTCACTTGACTTAAAAAATGTGTACTCGACTTTAATTTAACTTTACCCGATATTCATTTAGTAAAAATTCTAAACTTTTCATGAAAGTTTAGTAATTAGTTAGAATACTCAACTTAAATTAAAATAAAAAATTTTCTTTTAGTTAAGTCAGGTAAAAAGTTGAATATACTCAACTTTGGTTATGTTATTATGTAGAAACCATTAGAGAGAAAGAAAATATAAATAGATGGTTGTTTTAGGATATTTTTGACTTTTTACACTTTCATAAGATATACGTATGTAATAAGATACAAATTTAATATTTAAACACAAATGAAATATATTTAAATAAAAAACCCCCAATTCATATTATCCTTTGAACCCCAATTCATATTCTGGGTAGTCAACCTCAAAGCAATCAAAATTTTTTTTTTTTTTTTGTTTTAATATAGAAATTCTGTCGATGAAATATTGTCTTGAGTTTGGCATTAAAGCAGTCTTATCAATAAAAAATGCAACAGTTTTATAAGAAAATTTTTACCTGCGCGGGTGTACGCACTATTTTTCGTGCAGATTTAGGATTTCACACCCTCATGATAGTCTTTAAAAACTCGTCACACTGGCATGAAACTCTAAATTGACGCATGATTTTTGAGCACAAAGAGAAAACTTTATTTTAAGGGTAAATTTTATTTGTAGTCCCCATAATTAAGCATAAATTCTCAGTTAGTTCTCATATTTGTGACCATCACATGAGATATTCATGTCGTTACTTTATTAATGCTAATTATTAGATTTGATGAAATAATTGCTCCTCAAAAAGTAACATTTAACGCTAACTGAAGTAACGAGAAGTATATTTCATGTCATTTTAAGAAATACGAGGAGGTCTAATTGGAAATTTTTTACCTTACCATAGACTAACGTGAAGATTCAACCCTTATATAAATCATGGTCAACTAACTTGTGTAAAAAACTATGACGCCTTACAAAACCAAAGAAAAAGAATTTCCCTCATCACAGCATGCTTATTATGCAAGAACTTAAAATCGTGATTAATTGGTAATTTGACTGGTTGTCTTATAAACTTTACATGAAAGTATGAGTTTCAATAACAATCAATCCTAGCCGACTAGTGGATTCAACTATTAGAACTACTACTATTCATAAGATTTTAGAATTTTCGCAAATTTCAACATTTGGCAGGATTGATTTCTTGTAGGCTTGCAGCAACTAACACCAATAATTTGATTTTTATTTTTAGATGAGTTTATGAACAAGAAAATTAAAGTGTACATGCTTACAATCTTGGTTTTTTTTTTTTTTTTTTTAAGTAACGAAAAAAATTAGAAGTAATTTGATGCAATAACTAATAACTGGTTTGAATAAAAACTATTAGCAAAATAGGCTTGCGTACATAATTAATGTGGAATACATTTACTATGGTTTTATGTTTCCGATGAGATCAGAAAATTATGATGTCCTAACCCAGTTAGCATCATTCATTATGTGCCATTATTGTTTATTTCATTATGTTAAGGTCAAATAACTAACTTTAGTAAATGCTTAAGAGCACGAGCAATCTCAGTCACTGTCGAAGATCACAAATCAAATCAAACAAGATGTTCCTAATAATAAACTGGATTGAAGTTTAAGTAAATTGAATAACAAACAAAGATGATTATGGAATTTGAATTTAAAAAAAAAAGAGAAAAAAGAAAAATAGAGAACAAAAGCAATTACGAAGTTCAATTAATTTGCGTTAGCTTACATTCACGGGAGAAACAATATGATCAGCCTTGATTGATTTATTAAGATGAGTAACAAAAGGTTGACAGAGCACTAAGCATAGAACGAGAAGATATGTTTATCCTCACAGCAACATAGAACAAGAATATTTGTTTATCCTCACAGCAATCTCTCTCCATACAGGTTTTTTGTAGTAACTGAACCCGATGAAACCCATGAAAGTAGTCTGAGAGAGAGAACACGGAGAAGACGACTCTCTCTCTCTACCCACTCACTCACTCTCTACTCTTTTCTTCATTGTTTCTCTCGTCTTTCTCTCGTACTTCTTTATACCAAAAATTTTCCAACCCGGAAATACATGCGACAAGCGCGTGGGATAAATGATAGAGCAAACGCAAGCACCGTCTTTGTGCACGTGATTCGCTCGTGCTTTATTAAAACAAAACGGCAGCATATCTTCAAGTCATTTTAAGTTAACGTGTAATGTTTATTCCCATCAAAAGTGAAAACATTGTATCCCAAGTTGTTTAGCTTAAGTAACTTCAGCTCCAAAACGCAACAGATGGTATCGTTTCGTTCATTTCTGATTTGCTTGATCAGCTACACAACACTAACGCTATGAAAATAGAATAAAATACCAAGAAAAAGCACAAATCAAATGAAACTTGCAGGGTGTCCGAACTCCGAAAAATGTTTTAAAATTAAAGTTTAGCTTAACTGTTTCCAAGCAATGAGTAATGTGTTGTTTATGGGGAAACAAAGATCACAACCCAGTAGTATTAAAGGATGCAATGTATTGAAACTTTACAAAGCATAACAACTTAGCTCAATCAAGTGCAACCCAGTATTAAATGAAAGCCAGCTTAATTTTGTTTCTGATCTCTTTGGTGGCAGTGTGCAATGAAGGGGCATTGAGGGGAGGAGAAAAAAAATTATAAGGATACCTTCCCGGAGGCTGAAGCTATTGTGCAAAACATAATTTGGAAAAATGTTGTAAGTAATTCAACTTTGCCAGCAAAATTCTTTACAATGATTTTTCACGATTGTTTTGTGAGGGTAACAGTAACACAACATTTTATCTTCCATGATTCATGGTCATTTTTATAGTTGCCTTCTATAAAATGTCAACATCTGCATTTGAAAATTCATGCCATTTTATATATGTTGCATGAAAGTTCACATTGTTTTAGAAAGGAAAAATTATATACATGCATCATTGCAAGGATGTTTATTATTTAATAAATTAATTATGCTTGTTAAATTATTATTCGATTCACTGTGTCTTAGGGTTTCGATGCCTCGTATTGATAGACTCATCTCCGAAAACTTAGTGGAAAGGATAATGCACAGTTTCAACCCAATCCGTCAGAGGATTTGATGTTACAGATAAAGTCAAAACTGAGCTTGAGAAGAAATGCCCTAGAATTGTTTCTTGTGCTGATACTGTGGCCTTAGCTGCTCGAGACTCCGTTTCCTTTAAGAAATAATTTAGTTTTAAACTAAATTTTTATTTTTTTTCAATTTTTTTTTATAAATGTTGTATGGTGCAGTTCAAGAAGGCCTTACTGGAAGTAGTTACGGAAAGACGAGATGGTAAAAGTTCTCATGTCTCGGAAGCGAATTCCCATATTCCTCCACCATTTTTCAACTTCACCACCCACAAACAATCTTTTGCAATCAAAGCCTTTCTTTTCATAACCATGCATTTTATCAGTTAATTTTAAATAAATTAAAGGTCATTCTATGATATTGTAAATTTCTCATATCATCAATAATATAACAATCGTGTGAATGGTACGCAATGCAACGACACATGTATAATGCTTTGTTGAAATTTATTTTCGGATATGGAGGCAAAGACAATAAAGAGTAAGAAGAATATGATTTGAGACATGTTTGTACACTTTCCTTTAAGGTTTTATTTGCCCTCACCACCCTTGGTTTGCTATAGAGTTTAATGGCAAATTACCCCCAAGATATAACAAATCCTAAACACAATCTCTAGCAAATAAGATTGTGTTCCAAGAACATGTACGAAATCTATAAATCTTGTATATATTCTTTCAATTTTATGAGTGTCTTTTGTACAAAGAAGAAAATTGGTTTTTATGAAGATGACAACCTTTTGAAAAAATGTTCTTCTTTAAAAGGACACTCTTTTGTTTGAAATTCGCGTCTTTCCAAATTTGCTAGCCGTTTTTCTTTTACAGTTGACGCGAAATACGCTTTCTGGAAGAAAACGATTAGCCGTTTTCTCAATAACGGTGAGCCGTTTATTACAGAACGTCAAATGGTTATCCGTTTATTCTCTGGAAATAAACGGTTAGCCTTTTAATCCAAACGGTTATCCGTTTTCTGTAGAACAAAAAACATGCTCTCTGGAAATAAAAGGTTAGCCGTTTTTTATCCAAACGGTTAACTGTTTTTCTGTTGAACATAAAACATGCTTTCTGGAATTAAATGGTTAGCCATTTTCTCCAAACGGTTAGCCGTTTTTATCCAAACGGTTAACTGTTTTCTTGTATAACAGAAAACATGCTTTCTGGAAACAAACGGTTAGCCGTTTTTCTCCAAACGGTTAGCCATTTTCTTTCCGAATTTCAAACTATAAAAATGTTACAATCTCACGTACATGCTTGCATGTTTGACATACTTCATCATCATTGAGTCTAAGTGTTGAAGATCTGTCAAAGTGCGACATCTAGAAGCATCACGTTGCGGCGTTTTTGAAGAAGAAAAATGAAGAGTTGAAGCTGCCAAATTTGAACAAAGAAAAAGAAGAACATGGAAGAAAAAGAAAAAAAATCAATGGTGGTGAGAAAAATAATAATAAAATAAGAGATAAATAGTAGCCAATATTTTGGCTATATAAAGGATGCTCTCCATTCGGTTTTATCATCCAATTTTGAGTGAAACATTTTCATTTTTTGTGTGAGGAAAATTTAAGAGTTTTAATACTCTTGAATAATTAGTGAGTGAAAGATTGGGTGTATTGGGGTTCTGGGAAGTGAGCTAAAATATTACAGTACTTGTAATCCTCATATCACTATTAAATCATTTTTTTTTTGTCTTCGCCTGTAGACGTAGGCTAAAAGCCGAACCACGTAATTTCTGGTGTCCCTGTGTGATTATTGTGTCTCATTATTTCCCAATTTCACTTTAGCTGCGTGTCTGCTTCACCAATTAATTTCCTAACAAGTGGTATCAGAGCCAGGTTGTATTCTTTGGAGTCGGAGATACTGTTCACGTATACGGTACTGTTCACGAGAAACGGTGGGAGCGATCCAAAAATTCTGTGGTAGAAAACATGGGATAATGGTGTGAGTAGAGCAACTGTGTGGTTTTGTACATGTCTAGGAAAGTTCTGTCACAAAGGCGATAAGAGCCTAAGGTGTCTAGGTTTTAAGTGGGACCATTGTGACCCTTCCAGTCTTTCCTGGGAACTTTCCTGGTGTACATTCTCACACATACTCGTAACTATTTAAGGTGATACACTAGTTTTTGTGCAGTATTTATCAACAAAATGACGGCAAAGTATGAAATTGAGAAGTTCAACGGGAACAATTTCTCGTTGTGGAAAATGAAGATGAGGGCTATATTGAGGAAAAATAATTACTTGGCAGCAATTAGAGAAAGGCCCATGGAGATAACTGATGATGACAAGTGGAATGAGACAGACGGTAATACCATTGCTGATCTACACTTGGCACTTGCAGATGGGGTATTATCCAGTGTGGCAGAGAAAAAGATAGTAAAGGAAATCTGGGATACTCTCACAAAATTGTACGAGGCTAAGTCGCTGCACAATAAAATCTTCTTAAAGAGGAGACTATATACTCCTCAAATGGCGGAATCTACATCAGTGACCGACCATATCAACACCTTGAAGATTCTATTTTCACAACTCACAACGTTGGGTCATAATATAAAGGAAAATGAATGTGCGGAGCTTCTACTTCAAAGTCTACCAGATTCATATGATCAACTCATCATCAATCTGACGAACAACAATCTTGCGGACAGTCTAGTTTTCGATGATGTTGCAGCCTCCGTATTAAACGAGGAGAGCAGGTGGAAAAGTAAGGAAGACGGACAAGCAAGTTGGCAGCAAGTGAAGGCGCTATCGGTGACGAGAGGGAGATCAATGGAACGTGGCCCCAGTGGGAGTCACAATCATGGTAGATTAAAATCCAGAAGTAAGAAAAATGTTAAATGCTACAACTGTAGTAAGAAAAGGGTACGTCAAGAAAGATTGTTAAGAGTAACCAGAAGAGAAGAGCGGGCAGAGAACATGAGTCATCAAATGCTCAAGGGTGTGTAGTAAGTACCTCGGATGATGGCGAAATTCTCTACAGCGAGGCAAAAACTGTTTCAGAAAGTAGAAAACGGTTATCTGACGTCTGGCTCATAGACTCAGGAGCTACCTAGCACATGAACTCTCGGAGAGAATAGTTCCACACATATGAACCTATCTCAGGAAGATCTATATATATGGGAGATGATCATGCCTTGGAGATCACTGGTATTGGTACTATCAAAATCAAAATGTTTGATGGTACAGTTCGCACAATTGGAGAGGTACGACATGTCAAAGGTCTGAAGAAAAATCTATTATCTTTGGGATAAATAGATAGTCATGGGTGCAAAACTCATGTTGAAAATGGGATCATGAAGATAGTCAAAGGTGCGCTTGTATTGATGAAGGCAGAAAAGATCGGTGTTAATCTGTTCATGCTTAAAGGAGAAACACTGCAGGAAGCTGATGCGTGTGCCGCGTCAAATGGAGAAGAATCAATGATGATGTGGCATCTCAAACTTGGCCACATGTCAGAACAAAGTTTGAGGATTCTCTCTGAGCGAAAAATGCTTCTAGGGCTCAAATCAGTAAGTTTACCATTTTGCGAGCATTGTGTTACAAGTAAGCAAAATAGATTAAAGTTTAATAGATATGTTATTAGAAGTAAATACATTCTAGATTTGGTTCATTCTGATGTTTGGGAATCACCTGACATATCCATGGGAGGTGCAAAGTACTTGGTGACTTTCATTGATGATTATTCTAAGAGATGTTAGGTGTATCCAATTAAGAAAAAGTCAGACATATTTCTAGTGTTTAAAGAATACAAAGCACGGGTAGAACTTGAATCTGACAAAAGGATCAAGTTGAGAACAGATAATGGTGGAGAATATACAAATGGGGAGTTTCTTGCTTTCTGTAAGCAAGAAGGTATTCAGAGGCAGTTCACGGTGGCACACACTCCTCAACAAAATAGAGTAGCAGAGCGGATGAACAGGACTCTTACAGAAAGAATAAGAGTTATGTTGAGGACTGCTGGTTTACCCAATTCATTTTGGGCAGAATCAGCCAAAACTGCCTGTTATATAGTAAATCAATCACCATTCACAGCAATTGGGTTGAAGACAGCGATGGATATGTGGACTGGAAAACCAGCTGATTACCCTTACCTACATGCATTTGGATGTCCTGTGTATGTGATGTACAATACCCAAGAAAGAACAAAGCTGGATCCAAAATCTAGAAGATGCATCTTCTTGGGATATGCTGATGGAGTAAAGGGGTATCGTCTGTGGGACCCCCACTGCCCACAAGATCATCATCAGCAGAGATGTTATCTTTGTAGAAGATCAACTGCAAAGGAGAGATAGAGATGATAGCACTATAAAAGAAAAGTCAGAGACCGATGACGTGTGAAAAATAATGCGGAAAGAAGATTGATTAAATGCGGCGGCAGCAGACGAGCAAGAACCAGTTGAGTCTGACGCTTTAGAAGTTCGACAGTCAACTCGTGAGAGACGACCGTCAGTGTGGCACTCGGATTATGTCACAGAGATCAATGTTGTATACTGTCTTCTAACAGAGGATGGAGAGCCATCAACTTTCCATAAAGCTTTAAATAGCTCAGATGTTGCTTTGTGGATGACAACAATGCAGGAAAAAAGTGAGGCTCTACATAAGAACAAGGCGTAGGAACTTGTACCACTGCCGCGTGGAAGAAAAGTCATTGGAAACAAATGAGTCTACAAGATCAAACGTGATGGCAATGACCAAGTGGAGCGGTATCGTGCAAGATTAGTGGTGAAAAGATATGCTCAGAAAGAAGGTATTGACTTCAACGAAATATTTTCTCCAGATGTTTGACTCACAACAGTCAAAATAGTTTTGGCGATGTGTGCTACATTTGACCTACATCTAGAGCAGTTATATGTGAAAACTGCATTTCTTCATGGAGAACTTGAAGAAGAAATTTATATGCTCCAACCAGAAGGTTTTGCTGAAAAAAGAAAAGAGAACTTGGTTTGCAGGTTGAACAAACCTCTATACGGTCTCAAACAGGCGCCGAGGTGTTGGTATAAGAGATTTGATTCTTTCATCATAAGCCTTGGATACAACAGACTCAGTTCAGACCATTGTGCATATTACAAGAGGTTTGAAGATAATGATTTCATTATTTTGCTGTTGTATGTGGATGACATGTGGGTAGTAGACCCGAACAAAAATCGAGTCGAAGAATTGAAGGCACAGTTGGATAGGGAGTTTGAAATGAAGGACTTGGGATCAGCAAATAAGATTCTAGGGATGTAAATTCACCGAGACAGAAATAACAGAAAGATTTGGCTTTCACAGAAGAACTACTTGAAGAAAATCTTACGACGCTTCAACATGCAAGATTGTAAGTCAATTTCTACCCCACTTCCTCTTAATTTCAAATTATCCTCAAGTATGTGTCCTAGCAATGAAGTAGAGAGGAAAGAAATGTCTTGAGTGCCGTATGCATCAGCAGTGTGAAGTTTAATATTCGTTATGATTTGTACAAGACCAGACATTGCACAAGTAGGGGGAGCAGTCAGTCGATACATGACGAATCCTGGTGGAGAGCATTGGATAGCTGTGAAGAGTATTCTGAGATACATCATAGGAACCTTAGATGTTGCATTATGTTATGGAGGATTAGAGTTTATTGTCAGGGGCTACGTGGATTCAGATTTTGTAGGAGACCTTGATAAAAGGAAATCTACTACTAGCTATGTGTTTACACTTGAGGGAGCAGCTGTAAGCTCGGTTTCAAAACTGCAGACTATTGTGGCTTTATCTACAACAAAAGCAGAATACATGGTGGCTACACAAGCTTGCAAGGAAGTTATTTGGATACAAAGGTTATTGGAGGAACTCGGGCACAAACAACATAAAATTTTTGTATTTTGTGACAGTCAGAGTGCCTTGCATATTGCAAGGAATCCAGCCTTTCATTCCAGGACAAAGCACATAGGGGTTCAGTATCATTTCATTCAAGAAGTAGTGGAAGACGGAAGTGTGGATTTGAAGAAAATTCATACGAAGGATAACCTAGCGGATGTTATGACCAAGCCAATCAATACTGATAAGTTTGTGTGGAGTAGATCCTCCTGTGGCCTAGCAGAGACGTAAGTGACATAACAATGGCGAAGCAGTAAGAATTGTGTGGAGATTGATTGATCGATGCTCAATCAAATCTTCAAGTGGGAGAATGTCAAAAGTGCAGCATCTAGAAGTATTGAAGTAGCGTTTTTTTAAGAAGAAAAATGAAGAGTTGAAGCTGCCAAATTTGAACAAAGAAAAAGAAGAAAGAAGAACATAGAAGAAAAGGAAAAAAAAAATCAATGGCGGTGAGAAAAATAATAACAAAATAAGAGATGAATAGTAGCCAATTTTTTGGCTATATAAAGGATGCTCTCCATTCGGTTTTATCATCCAATTTTGAGTTAATCATTTTCATTTTTGTGTGAGGAAAATTTAAGAGTTTTAATACTCTTGAATAATTTGTGAGTGAGAAATTGGGTGTATTGAGATTTTGGGAAGTGAGCTAAAATATTACAATACTTGTAATCTTCATATTACTATTAAATTATTTTCCTTCTGTCTTCGCCCGTAGACGTAGGCTAAAAGTCAAACCACGTAATTTCTGGTGTCCCTGTGTGATTATTGTGTCTCATTATTTCTCAATTTCACTTTAGCTGCGTGTTTGCTTCACCCATCAATTTCCTAACATCCACTAATCCCAAATGGCTACAAGCATGTAGTACACCGACAAAGGTGACATCATTGGGTCTTATTCCTCTTGCGATCATCTCGTTGAACAAATCAAGTGAGAATCTGCCAAGGCCATATTTTGCCGCACCCGCAATCATCGAAGTGTAGGTTAGCACACAAGGGTTTGATATTCTCTTGGAGATCTTTTTCAAAATAACTAACACATCCATATTTACCATACCTGTCACAAGTGCATTTGAAACCACATCATTAGACCCATAACCACAGCAGATCACCACCCCATGTGCAACCTTCCCAGAAACTAATCTTCCTAAACTTGCACAAGCATTAATCATACTAGCCAACATATGCTGATTTGGACAATCCGTCGACTGGTAATTGGATTCTCTATACATTTCTAGCGCTTCATGGCCTTGAGCATTCTGCGCATGAGCTACAATGATCAAAGTCCAAGAAACAATATTCCTACAACCCATCAAATAAAAAACCCACTTGCTCCATCAACATCATTGCATTTTCCATACATGTCAACAAGTAAAGAACAAACCACAAGGTTATATCGAAACCCAAAAGTTTCAATAGGGGTGTGAATCTGTTTGCTCGTTATAAGATCCGCAAGCATAGAACACGCATTGATCACTGTTGCAAAAGTAAACGCAGTAGGCCAAACAAAGTTTCTAAGCATTTTTTGAAAAAGCAAAAGAGCAATTTGGGGTCAACCCGTGTTAATGTGGCCAGCCATAAGTGAAGTATAAGACACAACATTTGGTTCAAGCATTTTGTCGAATATTGACGAGCGACCTGGGTTTTTTTAAGCCTTACATAGCAATTTATCAGATGATTAAGGGTAAAAGTGTTACTTAAAAACCCAGATTTCAATATTTCTGAGTGTGGTGGGGCTAGGGGAAATAAAGTGTGTACATTCTTGAAGTGGATGAATGAAATGGGCGTTGGTGTGAAAAGAAGACCGTTTATTTTGGCGGGAAAGAGAAGAGAAGGTAAGGGTAAAAAAGAGATTCCGCATCAACGACATTTTCATTGTTAAACAAGTCGTCTCCTAGGCTATAAGCCAAAGGAAAATGAGATTCTCACCACAGTGAGAACCACACTTTGCACAAAACGAATCGTTTTGTATTAACTATAAAAATAGTTACTGTGCTTTCAAAACACACACTCGCCTCACAACTCTCACGCAACACTCGCTTCTCAACTCTCACGCAACGCTCTGTCTTTGGCTTGCTCTCCCTCTCTCACCGTGGGTCTGTCTTCAGCTTTCTCTTTCTTTCGCCGTGGCCGTGGGTCACGTATGTCACTGCTCTCTACTTCGGCTTTCTCTCTCGCTCTTTCCCTGTCGTCGTGGGTCTCTCTCACGCATCTCGTTGGCTCACGCATGTCACTGCTCTCTGCTCCGGCTTTCTCTCTCGCTCTCTCCCTGTCATCGTGGGTCTCTCTCACACATCTCGTTGGCTGCTGTAATTGATTTGTGGCTGCTGTAATTGATTCGTGGCTGCTGTAATCGATTCGTACAGGTAATAGTTATTATTAATGCCCAATTTTGGTTATGCTAATTGCGAAGTTATTGGGCCTTTGATCATCTCGTTATGCTAATTGCGAAGTTATTGGTTATGCTAATTGATTCATTTTGTTATTGGAAATTAGCAAAATGCTTTTGTGTTGTGAGTTATAAGCAATTTTCGGATGAGTTGTTGAATTTTGGGGTGAGTTGCTATTTTTAAATGAGTTGTTGTGGATTTTGGGTTGAGTTGTTGATTTTGGGATGAGTTATTGTTGGAAGTTAGGGATGAGTTATTGTTGGAAGTTATCTGCCGTATCTCTTGTGAAAACTTGCTTAGAAATTGTTAAATCTTGGAAAATAGAGTTGCTGATTTTGGATGAATGGTTGTTGGAAGTTATTTGCCGTATCTCTTGTGAAAACTTGCTTCTAGAAATTGTTAAATACTAGAAAATGGAGTTGCTGATTTTGGATGAATGATTTGTGACTGCATTTTTTTATAGTCTTAGGAACAAATTGATATGTATTACTGAGTTCTTGCTTGAATTCAAAAGGATTGCTGGTTTTATATTCAGTTATTTGTGCTCTGCAATTGACATGCTATTTGTTTATATTGTAGAGAAATTGTTCAATCAGTATGTCTTGTAGCAGCACAAGTGAAAATCGAACACAACTGAAAGCTTGTGAAAAATGTTGCAATAATAATAAGGTCTTACAAACTTCACGGACGAGAGAAAATCCGAATCGTAAGTTTTGGAAGTGCAAAGGATGTGGGGCTTTTGAATGGGATGATGATCGGAAGAGTAGTGAATGTAATGACTTTGGAGGGAAGGAAGATTGAAATATGAACGAGAATAAAATTAACATCTTATTAGGAGAAGTTCGTAGGTTGGGGCATCAAATAGAAAACTTGTCTCTTAAATTTCAGTTGTTTGAGAAAGAACAGACAACCACATGAAGATCAAAGGCAACGGATGGAGGATGAACGGCGAACAAAAGAACTAAGTGTTATTGTAAAATATGTTCCACAAATAATGATAACTGTTGTAATCTGTATTATATTTAAGTTGTATTCTTAACAAGTATATTTCAATAAATGAATGTTTTTCACAAAATGAATGTTAATGTATTATGAATGCTTCAGTATATCCAGGAGCATTCCACTAGCATAACAACACATATTTCAGCATGCTACTAGCGGAATTGAAATCAACTTGAAATCAAATGCTTCAGTATATCCAAAAGTATATCCAGAACAAATTGAACTTGAAATCAACACTTATATTCAGAATTGCAGCATACAACTAGCGGAAAAATGTCACTTTAGGAATTGATTGGATAACTACCAATATTCTAATACCACATAAATTGAACCTGAAATCAACCATATATCCAGAATCATTTCAATACCATACAAAAAAAACTACTAATATTTCAACACCACAAGATTGAATCTGATAGCAACATATATATCCAAAAATATTCTAATACACCACTAAAATGCTATTCTTCAAAATCACTTCCAAACTCCCGATTAACTCCATATTCATATTATCAAAATGGAAATTCATATTACCAAATACAAAATAATTCATGACAACAATATGAATTCATACCATCAACACAAAACAATTCATGACAACAAAATTAAAATAATTTAGATTAACAAAACTAAGCAAACGTGTGTGCGTTTATTCATGGTCAGTAAAATTTAACTAAGCTAACGTGTGTGTTTATTCATGGTCAGCAAAATTTAACTAAGCTAACGTGTGTGTGTTTGGTCAGCAAAATTTTATTGTATAACCAAAATAATTCATGGCCGTCTCCACTTGTATGCTTATATTTTCTTGTATAATCCAAAATAAATTCATACCATCAACACATATTAATACAAAAGTAATTAAATCTTCACAAATCAAGAAGTGCCGTGATCAATGCCTATATTTTGTTGAAGCAAATTACCTCCACAAATCAATTAAAGCACCCGAGAGTGCGTGGTCTGAAATTTCAGTCTTGTGATCAATTAGAACAGCCGAGAGAGTGAAGCTGCAGCTGGATCTGAAATTTCAGAAGTGCCTTGATCAATTACAGCAGCCGAGAGAGTGAAGCTGCAGCTCGGTCTCAAATTCTAGAAGTGCCATGAGAATGCAATCCACGGGACGGAAAATGAAATAGCTTGCGTGAGTGTTGTTTGAGTTTGCTTCAGTGCTGCGTTCCAGGAAGATGAGTGTGTGTGTGGTCTCCGTTTGCACTTCAGTAGAGCGAGCGTGCGTGAGATTAGCTTGCATGAGTGTTGTTTGAGTTTGCTTCAGTGCTGCGTTCCAGTAAGATGAGTGTGTGTGTGGTCTCCGTTTGCACTTCAGTAGAGCGAGCGTGCGTGAGATTTGCGCTTGGGTTTGAGCGAGCAAGAAAAGTGCGTGTGTGTTAAAGCTACAGGAATGCCTTTTATAGTTAACACAAAACGAACCATTTTGTGCTAACTGTGGTCCTTATTGGTGTGAGAATATCGCTGCTGTTTGGTCACTGCTAAAGCAAGAGATAGTTAATTATACGAGTGTGTTTGGTACACTGTATTGTATTAATTTATAGTTATATTATGTTAGTACTGCACTGTACTATATTAATTTTTTGACAATTAATTTAAATTATATATTTAAAAATATATAATTTATTAGTACTTAAAAAATATTAAATATAGAAGTCTTAAATTTTAGAATTTTTACATCAATTCTTTTTTTTTTTTTGTTTAAATTAAAAAAATTATAATTCTTGATAAAACAAGTGTAAAACTAACAAATTTTAAAAATTTCGACAGCATAACATTTATTTTTCATTAATTCCCAAACATATAACCTATGAAATAGCTCAACTCATATTTTTCATACACGTGAAAATTGAAAGCTCACACATTACATCTGCAACAGCCAATGGCTCTCTACGCAAACACCATTCAACAAAGTCATAAATTAAAACTACACATTTAGACAACAACTAACAACCTGTAATCAAGTCATCAACACCTTCTGGGGACTCGTCAACAGTCACAAACACATTGGAAAAGCCAATATGAAAGTACGAGGCACCTACAACCAAGCTACCATGCTGATCTTGCGTATCAGCATTCTTTATTTTATGGCTGATTCAATTGTTATGGGTGTTGTACTGTTGTTATCTCCTTATTATAGCTTGCTAGAAAGAGAGGCTCTTGGTTGGGGATAAGGAATAGGTTGCCGCATGCCTTAGGCACGAGATTGCCTTTGTAAGCCATGCAGATATAACCTATAAAGATTTCGCAGTCCTGCAGCAAGGGAAATATTTCATTTTCCTGAAGATCCCCAGGTTCAATATTTCTAATGCAAAAGATTATCAAAATATTTGATATAACAATCTTCTACTTCAAATTTCAAGAATTGTACATTTTTGTTGAGCAAATTCTATTCCGATTTCCACGAAATTGGGGGCATAAGAAATCCAAAACGTGCCTCATACAGTGGCTGTACATCAACAACAACCCAAGGCACATAATTCAGAACCTATTAATTTCAGTACGTAGTGTTCAATAAAGAGTTCAAAGGGAGACTCCACAAATTGGGACACATGATTGCAGCCTACTGACTTCCACATAGCTCTGCCGAAATTGACAAACCATTCTTTATTTTAAAAATAAAAATCAATTTATGTTTTCATCTTGTTGGCATCCAGGAAGCAAGTTCAGGAAACAGTTGTTAAAAATCATGCATGCAGCTAACAAGTTTACCTATTGTTGGATGACCCTCAATTTTAAAACATAGCATGAACTTTTGGTACTTCTGCGATTTGTCTTCATCTGTGTACATGAGATATTGAAAATGCTTCAATTGATTAATCGTAGAAACACTAATTGATTCAATTACAAGAAGAGGCCAAGAAATAATAGGACTGTTAGAAACAAAAGGACTACAACAGTATGCATATTCTGCACTTACAATAGAAAAAATAATATATTCGGTGGATCTATTATTTCATCCCCCATAAGCAACCGCAATATCATTAGAATGGCATCAAGCAATTAGTGGTAACAATTAAACAAAATTCTTAATCCCAAACCCCCCAAAAAAAAAAAAAATCTAATGAATAATGTACTATAATTATTAATAAAAATAATCCGTTCAAGATTCTCTTTGCTGTGCTAACATGTTTTCGTAGCCACTTCTTTACTCTTAATTTTCATATTATACATTATACTTAAGTAAAAAAATATATGTACATATTTTAGGTAGCTTTTTCTTTCTTTCTTTTTTGTGCTAAAGATATTAGAAAAGAGAAAATATAAAGGAATGCCATTACAAAGATAGGTTTCCGGTACCTAAGGAGACTGGAGATGTCCTGGTTTGTGACAAAACCAGAGGAAATCTCAGATTCTTGTAAGGGCTTGTTGTCTTCTCCATTGGAAGGTTTGAGACTTTAGAATGGAAGAAGAAAAAAAAATCAGAGGCTCGGATCAAAAGAGTCGCTCTGGTACCATGTGCAAATTCAGATTTTACTTCTATTTGAATCCTAGTTACGATAAATTAGACCCTAGGAAAAAATGGTTAAAAACAGCTAGAAAATTCCAAATTAGTTCGCTGAAAAATAGTCAACACACGGCTGTAAAATGCAGCTAACATCTGCAGCAAACGTATAAGGCAGTACAGCCGGTAAGTGGTGCAACCTCTGCCGTTGATTCTTGTAAATGCAACCCAGCTTTCTAGAAACTTCATGATCCTTCCCTTAGAGCCTTTGCAGGTGATCAACACCTCTGTTTGAAATGATTGTGTAATTGAGTAACTATCCTTTGTTGGGAATAAAAGTTATTGTTTCGGATTATCTCATTTCTCTTTATGAAAGATCTTCTTCTTCTTATGTCATCATTCATTTAGCAGTTTATTGTGATTGCTGTTGATGTTAATTTAATTGTGCTTGGTTCTGTGTTTCTGATATCACTTTTTCATTTGGTTTCTTTGTAACTATCATATGTTAATTACAAATGGAGGTGTGCTAAGATGTGTTATGAAAAAAAAAATGGTTAATTCACTCAATGTGCTGTTGATGCTTGGTTTACTACTCTAATTCAGAAACAGTTACCCAATTCTTTGGACAAAGTCCTATGTGCTAAGCTACATTATCTGGATTGACTGGTTCATTCAACTGTCTCACTAATCAAATTCAGCTCAATCCTGGGAAGTGATTCATTCATTCAGACACTCCTTTCAGTTGATTCGTAATTTATAAACTGGAGTAGTTTCTCTATTATTCTCTTCCAAAAATATCAACTCGTGAATATCAATGGGAATTGAAACTTTTAATATAGTAAATGGTTCTTTGAGAAAGGAACGTGAAATAGAAATGGTTGTTGAAACAAAAGGGTTTGTTTGAGATGTCACCGTAACCTCTCCCTGTAATTCTTGGCTGTCTTAAGCTTCATGACAAGTTCCTTATTCTGAGCTTTGACCTTAGCATATTTTAGGCTGATCTGGAGGCAGCAGTCGTGAATATCTCTTTCGACTGTCTATAGTGATGATTTTATGCATTCAAACTTTCCTATTGTTTCAACTTTAGCTTTAGCTGTTGATTTTCTTGTATTTGCGTGCGTAATTTTAGAACTGAAACAGACAAGTGTCAAATTCTTCATGCAGTAAGCCATATGCTGCCGACCCCGATGTCCTTGCCTATGATATGTCATTTGCTTCATGTTTGTACATTACAAGTGTAATTGTAGTACTCATGTTATATAAGCATTATTTTACTTTAAAACTGCTATTCACCTCTTGTGTTGGGTTTATACATGCTATTGGCTTCCATAGTTTTGGCTATAGCTTAGGTTCATGTAATTGAGTCTTTGAGAAAAGGATCAACTTTAGCTATGAGAGGAGTTTCTTTTTGAATTTCATATCCACTATCACCCTGTGTGGCAACACAAGCTTTAAAATGCCACCTCTTTGATGTTGAACTTTGGTCTCTGTCTGACTCTTGTCTCCCTTTTCCAAATGCAATTTTCTTCAAGGGGTTGAACTCTCAGTAGACATCCATCTTTCATGTGTCATATTCACTATAGTCTCTCCAAGAATCCCAGGACTAGGGGGAGGGACCCCTCCATTAAAAGCTTAATATTAGTTGCAGCTCAACTAGAAATACAGTAAGGAAGGAAAGGAAAGGGGGGCAACGATCTTGCTGATGGCTAGCAGATGGAAGTGCTCACTGAGATGGCCATATAAGGTGCTCGTTCGCACTCCGTACCAGGGTAAGTTAGGAGAAATATCAGTAGCTCGACTCGAAGAGGAGAGGGTGGGATCAGGCATCTGTTAGGCATCAGGGACGCAAGCAATGCGTGAGTGAGTAACCATTTTTATATACCTAAGCTATATGCATTAATTTACCATGGAAACAACTCATCATCTTGCCAAACCTATATAAATTCTGAGATAGACTCAGTCCAATGAGAAGCCACATTAGGCACAGAGTGTGCCGGACATAGCAATAGTTTCCCAGCTTCCGCTGAGATAATAACACTAACAGCTAGTCCTATCCCTTTGGCACCTAACTGCAGTTATGTATATATTTACCCAAAACACATTCCTATATATCTTATGCTGCCTCAACATATTTTTCTCCTCAGTTATTTTCACAATAATTAATCAATATTATTGCTATTATCAATAATTAACACCAGAAATGACACAATTTTATCTAGCTAGTCAATGTTATGATGCTGGTTGTTTTATTTTAACACAAGCAGTGGATCAAGTAGGGAATCCAAATATCACATGGTAGTCATTCAAGTACTTTCGAACATTTTGATCATCAAGTGCATCGAGTTGTCTAATTGTGTTCGGCTATAAATATAGAGTAATGAGTTTTCACTCAAGCATAGAACTATAATAAGTCGGTTAATTAATAGACTCTTGAGAGCATCAACTTTGATCAATACTGGCCGATGATGCATATATTTATTAAAACAGTTTTGTATCTATCTACACGAATGATGAAAAAAAAATGTCTGCGATAATTCACTTGACTAATAAAACTGTTCCCCAACCAAAGACTTGCCCTTCTTATTTTTGTCAGCCTTGTTAACTCAGGGTCTGGGTCTTTGTTAGTTAAAACAGAAGTGTTTGATGGAAGTATAAAACTCTTCGACAAAATGTCCCAATAAAGAAATAATTTGGCGGGAAAGCTCATATTCAATTTCTAAATTTGGGAAAGACATTAGCAAGGCATGGGATGGAAAGCTCTTGAAGTTCTTAGAATCAGGGAATATCAAGGGTTGATATTGACCGTAAACATTAATATTTCAATTCTGATACTTGCTAGGGGCCATGGTAATACTGCTGATAATTGTACAACCTTTCAAAATTATGCTAGCAATTTTGTCTAGGTCTTACCGTCAAGTTCTATCTCCAGTGAAGCTATCATTACTATTTGTGAAGACTGTAGACTGCCCATTTTTACTCAGATTGATGAATCATTTGTAACATTTTACATTACTACAACTCAAAAAAATTATGGCCAACTAATGAATTGAACAATTTCTAACTCATCCAACCAAAATTTTCTACGTTCCTGGTTAATTTTCAAAATCATATTATAATCGTAGCGGTTTTCACTTTCATCTTCCCCTGCTCTTCAAGTTAATCAATTTAGATTTATGTAAAAAGCATAACAACACAAGGAATATCACTTTATTAAACAACTCTTGTAAAGAACATATATAGAAATAGTTATTTAGAGCCATAACTTCATTTGAAAAATAGAATATGACGTGATTATATTAGAATTGAAAAAGGAACAAACTGTTTACATAACATAGACACGCAATCCAAGTATTCCTTTCATAAAATCAGATGACAAAACAAAGAAAGCAAGAATGAGATCATAATTTTAATTTCCCACTCATCTCTAGTGCATTGCTTGTAATTACATTACTCGATTAAGCACTTGATTGACCCTCGATAGGAACTCTACCGGCAGCAGCCCCATCTCCTCGTTCTTCATCCCTAGGTTCAGCAATTTGATCGAGTTTAGACAAAAACTCTTGTGTTTGGGTGATTAAAAGAGCACCGGCCAAGCATGTTCTTACTATTTGGTCAAGGAACGAGGAGGTATATCATCGGCTCAATCGTGATATGAGCAGACACCTAGTAAGCCATCCCCTGTTAATCCCGACGCCTGACTAGAAAGCTGGTGCTCAGAAAATGGTCGTGATCCCACGATCTTACAACAGTTTCACAACACCTCGAATTATTTACGAAAGCATGATCGCCAATGCGCGGTTTTCGCAATCCATTTGGACTCATGATCACCGGATTGTGGGAACGTGGGGGAAGGTTTTGGAAACAAGGGATGGCCGCATATAAAACCCGGAAGAATATAGAAGAGAAGGTATGAAAAAAAAAAGTAAAGGGGAAACTCTGTCAATTTGATTCTAGAAATTATATCTAAAAGAATTCACACATGCATTTTTCTTTTCCTTTTAAAATTACTTGATACAAATACGAAAACTTACGTTTTTCCCGAAACCCCGCATATTGACTTAAGCATTGGAGGGTTTTCGCCGGAAAAACCAATGGCGCCCCTGATCCATTTCTGTAAGCGTAGGTAATAAAGGAATAAGGAAATTGATTTGAGTATTTAGGTTTATGCCATTTGGGATAGAAGTCGGGAGTACGGTCTTTCAGTCGTTCTCAGTATTATCGTTGGTGAGTCAACCTGGTCAGACAAAGGGCGACCAGATTTCTGCATCAACATTTTGGCACTGTCTGTGGGAACTGAGCAAAAAGCTACCACCGAGAGACTAACTATTAACAGAACAGTGAAAGAACAGTGATGGATGTGACAAGGGGTGATGCTTAGGGGATAATAAAACCAATGAGGCAATCATGCTCTGAAAAATAACGAACAAGGCTGGAGAGAGAGTGATGCAGGAACAAATGGAGAGGATGAAAAAATAGATAGAAACTCTTACAGTAATATTGCACGAGATGAGGAGCGAACGAAAAAGAGATTATGTCATTACTATGACAAGAGAGGAGGCCATTGCAGAACCTAGTCATAGATGGTGCAGGAACGAGGAGATTCCTTCATTAGCGGAACAACCCGATGGGGTACATGCATATGGAGATGCGGTTTGGACTATAGGAGAGTGTGGAGATGAAGGGAGAACTGAACACTGCGGAGAACACTATCAGGCAACGGCTATATACTATTGAATAGGAACACTACCAGGTTGCTGCCCAGGATCTTGGTCGGGCTTTGGAGTTGGAAGGGGAAGTGCAACAGTTGGCATAGATAATAGACAAAATGCAAGGTAGAAGGAAACACCCTAGCTGGAGGATAATGTTAGACGACGGGTCTCCATTCTCGCAGGAAATCATGGGAACATAATACTGAGGGATTTTTATTTTTTAGATCTTAAATATTCTGAGAGAAGTGACCCGCTGGTGCATATCGAACGTTTCAATGACATAACAGGGGTGCAGGGGTTAACACCAGCATAGAGGTTCAAAGTTTTCCTATTTACATTGGAGGGACGAGCCCGAAACTGGTACCACAAGTTACCGCATGGAAGTATAAGGAGTTACGAACAAATATGCCAAGAGTTGGCTGAACAGTTCCGTGGAGCTATATGAAAGGGTTGAAGGACAAGGCCTCCTATATCCCCTTACCCCAGTAGCTAGGCCTGCACATAAGCGGGATAAAGGCAGGCTCTGCAAGTTTCATGGCACTCATGGGCACACTATCAGCTAGTGCCGTGATTTCAGAAACCAAGTGGAAGATCTAGTAAGAAATCGATATCTTGATGAGTATATCAACGGTACCTTTCCTGTTGTGGATTCGTAATACATGGTGGGAGCTGAAACTGAAAGAGACCTGGATTGCGAACAGCCAGCCATCCGGGTAATAGTAGGAAGGCTAACATTGGTTGGTGATTCGAATAGAGCAAGGAAGAATTACAGGAGATATACTTTGACAAGCAAAGATGTATTTTTCAATTGCCAGTGAGAGTGAAGGTGAGGTAAGTTCCCATTATGTAGACGGATGATGATCAAGAAGGTGTCTTATACCCCCACGAGGACACATTAGTAATCAAGGTGAGTGTGGCCGGTAAGGAGTACCGACGAATATTGGTGGATACAGACAGCTCTGTCGATATACTTTTTAAGTCTACTTTGGATGAAATGGGGATTGCAAACCTGAAATTAGAACGCACGAACACATCCTTAAAGGGATTTGGAGGAGGGCGACTGACTCCCATTGGAATCGTTGAGCTACTGATTACTATAGGCTCAAGGCCATCTGAAAAGACAGTGATGCAGGATTTTGTTGTTGTGGAAGATAACAACCCCTACTAGATGATATTTGGGCGACCATTCATGAGGGTGAGCCAGTATGTTGTGTCAACGCATTACTTGGCATTGAAATATAGAGTGACTGGGGTGGTGGGCGTAGTGAAAGGTGACCAAAGAGTGGCAAAGAGCTGCTATGCTACAGGTGCCAAGGAGATGTTAGAGAAGGTAGCAGTGAGTAAGGAGGATCCAAGTAGAACTGTAAAGATCAGATCTAGCTTAAGCTCGACAGTAAGGGACGAGCTGATTGAATGTTTACAATCTCATGTGGATATATTTTCCTGGTCGTACGAAGATATACTAGGAATTGATCCAGAGATTGTATGTCACAAGTTAGCAATAAAAAAGGGGGCTAGACCAGTGAGACAAAAAAGGAGGTGTTTTAACCAAGAGAGGTACGAGGCCATAAATACAGAAATGGAAAAGTTGTTGTGAGTGGAATTCATTAGGAAAGCGATACATCCGAAGTGGATTTCTAATATGGTACTGGTGAAGAAGGCAAACAGAAAGTGGAGGATGTGCGTGGATTTTACAGACCTTAATAAGGCGTGCCCAACAGATGGTTTTCCCTTGACAAAGATAGACCTACCGGTAGACTCAACGGCTGGACAAGAAGGATGAGGAAAGCACAACATTTATCACTAATATAGGTTTATTCTATTATAGCGTGATGCCATTCGGTTTAAAGAATGCAGGAGCTACTTACTAGAGATTGGTAAACAAAATCTTTAAATCACTAATCGGATGCACGATGGAGTTATACGTGGATAACATGATTACAAAATCCAAAAAGTCAGTAGATCATGTGCAGCATTTAAAAGAAACCTTTGAGCAACTAAGGAAGTATCGAATGAGACTTAATCCTAAGAAGTGTGCATTCGGGGTATGTTCGGGTAAGTTCTTGGGATTCTTTGTGAGCTACCAAGGAATTGAGGCCAACCCAGAGAAAATACGGGCAGTAATAGAGTTGAAGTCTCCTCGAGCAATTAAGGAAGTACAAAGCCTTACATGGAAGCTAGCAGCCTTGAATCAATCCATTTCGAAAGCCACAAATAAATGCCACCTTTTCTTCCAGATTGTAAGGAAGGGCAGGAAAATGGAGTGGATAGCAGAATGCGATGAGGCATTCGAGCAGTTGATGGAATATCTCCCCCATGCCTCGTTATTATCAACTCCAAGGGAAGACGATGAGTTGTACTTGTATTTGGTTGTTTCCAAGTGGGCTGCTAGTTCGGTGTTGGTTAGAGAGGATGAAGGAAAGTAACATCCAGTTTACTACACCAACAAAGCCTTGGTGGACGCGGAGACCAGATATCCCGTGATGGACAAATAGGCGCTGACCTTAGTAATAGCAGCATGCAAGCTCAGGCCATACTTCCAAGCACACCCAATAATTGTAATGACTGACCAACCTCTTCGGTAAACACTCTTGAAACCGGATGCATCTAGTTGTTTAGTTAAATGGTCAGTGGGGCAGAGTGAATTTGACATAACCTACCCCGGGGAGCCTTCAAGCCACAAGCCTTGGTTGACTTTGTGGAAGAATGTACAGAGCCAGATGAAAGAGCTCCTGAGGAACGACCAGCTGAAAAAGAAAGGCCAGAAGGAGTGTGGTTAATAATGGTCGATGGGTCACGCAGCTAGCAAAGATCTGGAGCGGGGGTAGTGATACGGAGTCCAGAGGGCGACAAAGTCTCCTACGGAGTGAAATTTGAGTTTCAACTCACGAATAACCAAGCGGAATACGAAGCCTTCATTACTGGGCTTAAACTGGCGCATGCTTTACAAGCAGAAAGGGTTGAGATCCAAGCAGATTCCCAGCTTGTCTGCAATCAGCTTACAGAGCATTTTTAGGCAAGAGGCGAGAAGATGGAGCTTTATTTGAGAAAGGCAAAGCAAATGACTGAGCTATTCTGAGAAATAAAAATAAAGCAGATAGATGGGACAGAAAATTATCGAGCAAATTGCTGCAACTGCAAATCCAAAGTTGCCTAAGTCAGTTCCACTAGAAGTTAGAACTTCGCTAGGCATTGAGATAGAAATAGAGGTAATAGGGGTAGACACTAGAGGGTCATGGATGGATCCGATTCTCTCATACATCTGTGATGGCACCTTACCCGTGGATAGAAAGCAAGCGAGAAAGTTGAAGTGCCGAGCAACTAAATATGCATTGCTCGATGGGATACTTTACCATCGAGGCTTTACCCCTCCTAAAATGCTTAAATAATAAGGAAGCAAATTATGTGCTGCAAGAAATACATGAGAGAATATGCGGTAATTACTCTGGAGCCAGGTGTTGAGTGTTAGAAAATGCATATTTATAAAGGAGAAAATCGTCATTTTATATTTTAAGTCTCACGAATATCTCTACTTTTATGTATTTATTTCTCTTGTGATTTAATTATATATGTTGTATTATAATTAAGTATTTTATATATTTTAGGGACATCATGATCGTTTCACAATGAATGAGTGATCAGACAGTAAAACGGACACCACTTTTGAACTCAGGACGGTCAAAAACTTAAGAGGAGCATAAAAGGAAAACTGTCACTATTCACATATACGGTACTGTTCATACGTACGGTACTGTTCATGTTTAATGTTCACGATACTGTTCACATATGCTGTCCGATGACGTGGCATTGATCGATGATGTGGCATCGACCGATGACGTGGCAACACTTGATTGGAGAAAAAAATGTGGCATTTGGTTGCTTATGTGGCGTTGACCGATGATGTGGCATTGACCGATGATGTGTCACGATCCTATTAAACTAAAATCCTTATGTACTGTTTATGAATGACGTGGCAGCATTTCAGTGGACCAAAAATCATGCCTACGGTACATGCACATACATGGGATTATTTACTACTCAAACCGCGTTACTGTTCAAACCGTATGCAAACATGTACTGTGCAACGTGTACTGTTGACTGATGATGTAACACAATCTTGAGCATCCAAACTGTTTTTAATCCGATGGCTATGATTCACTCAATGTATCTATAAAAAGGGGGCTCCCCCCTTAATTTGATACCCTTGAATCCATTTTTTAGCTTAATTTTCTATAATTCATTCTCCATCTTGTATTTTCTACATATTTTAATAAATTCATTTTACCCCTAGTTCAAAAATGAGTAGCTAATTTTCTTTCAAGCTTGGGTTGAAGGTGAAGTCTCAACATGTTCCATGGACTTAATTTGGTAAATTTATTTTCTCTTCCCCTCCAATATTTGTGGATATTTTGATTTATCGTCGATAAATAGTAATAATCTTGTCTAGATACCGTTCTGGTTAAACCGGCATCCTAGTACAAGATTATTACTATTTGGCACGATAAGCCTTTAGCACCATATTTATTTGAGCATTGTTCATGAGGTGTGGAAACTCTCTCATGATTTAATTGCATTAATAAGGAATATTTTGCTCATGGAGCATGTTGATGCAGATCCAGATACCCAAAGCACGTCATTTTAATAGATTTCATTTCAATTCATTCTTGCCATTGTAATTTAAATTCTATGATAGTTTAAATTAATTTCACTACAAATCTAACCGACCCATTTAAGAAAATTAATTCTGTGCATAATTAAAATCAATCTCCTCGTGGGATCGACACTCGTCACCGTTAATATATTCTACAATAGATTCGTGCGCTTGTGAGTTCAATAAAATTTACACAACACCAGGAATTTGGCGTTCAAGGCGCTGCGACAGGGTATTTTTAGCCGACCATGCACCAAGATGCGAGAGAGATGACCAGAAATTGCAAAGTTTGCCAAAGTTTCTCAGATGTTCCTGCTCAGCCCCCAGAAAAGCTCACCATTATGTCCTCTCCTTGGCCTTTTGCCCAGTGAGAGATCGACCTAATAGGCCCCTTGCCCAAAGGCCGAGGAGCCCAACCCATGTAATTGTGGCTATCGATTACTTCACGAAGTAGGTAGAAGTGGAGGCTCTGAGCCAAATAACAGAGAAGAAGACAACCGATTTCATTTAGAGGAACATTATTTGTAGACTTAGATTCAGCAAGAGCGACTTTTTCCTCTAGGTCCATAATCTGCCTGTGCTTGTCAAGCATCTTCTCCTTCGTTTAATTAGCAGACTCCGTCTTTTTCTTCAGGTCCTGAATCTCGACCTGCTGCTTTCTCTCATGACGAACAATCCTGTGCTTAGAGCATGATGCTAATGTAGCGAGTTTAAAAGCAACTCTCTGCAAGGAACCCCCCAACTTGGTAAGGTTCATACTCTCCACATCTTTCACCAGCTTAGGCCTTACTGATTTGGGGAAATCCCTCAAGTACGTGGCTAAGTGGTCAACCTAGTCTCGGGATGAGGGTGATGAAGCCCGGTCCATGAAAAGAACAGAGCCCTCCATCAAACTCGACAGAGAGAGTACCCTCATCTACATCAATCTTTGTTTTGGCAGTTTTCATGAAAGGTCTTCCTAATAAGATTGAAGCTGATTTGGAAGAAGGATGACCTTCCATCTCTAAGATGTAAAAATCTACAGGAAATATAAGCTCGTTCTTTTAAACATCTTCTACTATCCCAAGTGGGTGAATATAAGAACGGTCAGCCAATTGAATAACAACACCAGTCGTTTGCAAGTCATTTAATTTTAATTCTTGGTAAACAGAAAATGGCATGACATTAATTGAAGCTCCTAAATCTAGCATAGCATGCTCAATTTTCTTTTCACCAATCACACAAGGTAATGAAAACATACCTGGATCCTTGCATTTTTCTGGCATATTCTTTTGTATAATTGCCGACACATTCTCACTTACCTCCACCTTCCCCTTAGCTTTCATCTTCCTCTTGTTGGTGCACAACTCTTTCAAGAACTTTGCGTATTTGGGGATTTGTTTGATCGCATCCAACAAGGGGATGTTAATTTGCACTTTCCTAAACGTGTCCAGAATCTCCTTTTCTTGCTCATCTTCTTTTGGCTTAGCTAACCTGCTAGGAAAAGGAGGTGTAGGCGTGTAAGATGAAAGAGATAAAGGAGGATCGAATTTTACCCCACGCCTTATTTTAGATGGAGCGTCTTCATCTTCGTCTCCCTTGGCCATTTCGAACCTTTGGGTGGAGTTGATCCAGGAATTTCTTTTCGCTTCGTGGTGAAATTGCCTTCTGATTCTCTCTTGGGTTGATTTCTGGCTGTGAAGGTAATTTTCCAGAATTTTGAGCTTCCAACTTACTAACTGACGTGGCCAATTGAGTAATTTGGTTGCCTAAATTCTGGATGCTTGTTCTTGTTTCCTGTTGATATTGAAGAGTATTGGTAGCAAGATTTTTAACAATATCTTCTAAAGACATACCTGAGTTTGGAGCTTGAGTCTGTGTAGGGATTGGAGGTGGTCTAGTGAAGTTCTGAAAAGATGGCCTTTGTTGTCCTCCTTGGTTTCCATAGCTAAAGTTAGGATGATCCCTCCATCCAGGATTGTAGTGATTTGAATAGGGATCATACTTCCTTTGTGCGTGCCCAGGAAACCCTCCTATGGCATTGGCTTCTTGTGTGGAGTCTTGTTGCAATGTGGGGCACATATCAGTAGGATGCCCATGAAGTGAGCATATTCCACATGCTTTCACTGTTTGCAGTTGCCCTACAGCCATTTGACGGACCAAAGCAGTTAAATCAGAAATTTGATTTTTAAGGTCACTTACATCGTTAACGTGCTTGATAGATCCTCCACCCGCTCTTGCACCGAATTGTTGAGAAGTTTCAGCCATG
This sequence comes from Citropsis articulata, assembly GCA_030449925.1. NCBI lineage: Eukaryota > Viridiplantae > Streptophyta > Magnoliopsida > Sapindales > Rutaceae > Citropsis > Citropsis articulata. Next base: position 10,226,470 of record JASUUH010000160.1, read on the forward strand.
TTTGAAATCAATTGTTTGGCTGCTTCCGGCGTCTTGTTCACTAAAGCTCCACCACTTGCTGCATCAATCATACTCCTATCCATTGGCAATAATCCCTCATAGAAATATTGGATAAGGAGTTGATCAGAAATTTGATGGTGGGGAAAGCTAGCACATAATCGCTTGAATCGTTCCCGATGCTCGTCTGACGTCTCCCGAGGTGATTTGTGTGATACCATAAATCTCCTTCCTAATACTAGCGACTCATGAAGGCGGGAAAGAATTTCTCCGAAATAGCCTCTTCATCTCATTCCATGTGGTGATAGAGCAGGAAGGTAGATAATGAGCCAATCTTTAGCTTGATCCTTCAAAGAGAATGGGAAGGCTCTAAGGTTGATTTGCTCCTCGGATACACCATGTGGCTTCATTCCAGAGCAAACAATGTGAAATTCTTTAAGATGCTTGTGAGGATCTTCACCTGCACAACCACGAAAAGAAGGAAGTAAATGAATCAAACCAGATTTTAATTCAAAATCATTAGCAAAATTAGGAAAAGTAATGCATAGGGGCAGTTGATTCATATCTGGTGCGGAGAGTTCTTTGAGAGTTTGGTCTGCCATCTTTTCTTGTATTTCTGAAAAGATGGATGTTCCACCTGTTGTTATGTCGATCTGTGCTTCGTGCTCTTGTCGACGTTTTCCTTCTCTAGTCTCTTTTCTCGATTATTGTGTCCTCTCGATTTCAGGATTATACTGCAAATTAGTACCCTGAGAAGAACGAGTCATAAACTAAATCAAATAAACAATTTAAACAATGAGAAACTAAAATTAGTTCCCCGGCAACGGCGCCAATTTTGACGGAGGTTGTCGAAGCTCCTCAAAAACAAATACTGATTCACTTAAATAAAATTGTAGAAATGGTGAGACCAGGTCGAATCCCAAGAGAACTATGTATTTTAATTTTCTCAAAGTTTAAAAATTAATTTTCCAAGAAAAATCGGATTTTGTAAGTTTCTGCCAATAAACGGATCACCATTTAGTGTAAACGGCGAGCCGTTTACTCTTTGAAGAATTCTGGGAATTATCGGTTTAACCGATTGAGGAAAACGGAAGACCAGTTACGATTTGCGAGCTTACTGACTTTAATCGGCGAACCGATAAGGGAAATCGGCAAACCGTTTGTAGGTGGTAACGATTCTGGAGCTTATTCGGCCGGTTAGAAAGCCGGTGGCCGGTTCGACAATCGCAGTCAGGTGATTCGGCTACGGATGTGAGAAACCGGTGGCAATTTGCGTTCTTCTTGGTTACAGTTATCCGGTCAGCCGGTTTGGTGAAACCGGAAATCCGAATGTTTGAATTTAATGGTTTTTGAGAATTTGACGAAAATAAAATAAAATAAAATTAAATAAAACAAGATGTAAAATTAAATAAGGAAAAATCAATCTTACCAAGCTTCCAATCCAAGGGTGTCAATTCCATCCAATTGTAACTTTGATCATAGGCCAAAAATATAAATTACTCAATCCAAGAACTTAGTCTACTTAATCGGAATCCCGCAGAAAGTAATTATTCTCCTAATGTAAATAGACTCAAACAATCGCCTAAATCCAAACTTATCATCAATTTAACTGGGCATCATCGTTCCATATCAAATTAAGTGATAGCATTAAGAATAGTGAGAATGACTAAAACAAGATTAATTAATTCAGATTACTCCAATTTAATCAACTTCGTATTTTTATTTCCCTAGAGCCTATCATGCAAGCTATGTAATTGTGGCCATCAATATACACACACATGAGCCAACTCCTTGCTACTCAATTCATTCATTCATGACAATTACGGATCACAAACTCATGACTAGCGATAGAAAAATAAATATTGAATTAAGGCGTCAACTCAATCAATATAAATAATTCATAGACAATAAGAACAAAAAATAAAAATTACTTGGATAGAAGAAATTCTTGTTAGGTCCAAAGCCTCACAAAATTACAACTGGAATTTGAATTACCCCTGGATCGGAATTAAAACCTTAGCCACTCATGGTGGCTAAACAAAACATAAGGTTGTTGAAGAAGACAAATTAATTGCAGCCGCTGGTTGCTTCTTGTCTCCTCACGTCCAGCCCTCTTGCTTACGTTTGTTGTGTGTTGGATCGATTTTCTCACGTTGGCCCTTCTCTTCTTTTTATATTGCTAGCTTTCCTTTTCCTTTTTGATTTCCACTTCTTGCTCCCTTTCCTTTTTCTATTGCGATTTCTTTTCCTCTTTTGCTAGCTTTTCTAATCCTTCTTGGATTCTTCTTCCTCTTTGTGCTAGGAGACCAAATCCTTCTCCAATTTTGATTGCTAGAAACCGACTCCTTCTAGGAAAAGGTCAATACGTTTGCAAAGCCCAAATTAAGTCCTTTTTATCCAAATTTCATCATAATATTCAGGATTCATCTCCTAAATCAATTCAAATATAATTTCCACGAATTAGCACAAAATAAATCAAGATATGAGGGAATTAAACTAAATATAGCATGACTATTTATGACCTATCAAATTCCCCCACACCTAAACCATGCTTGTCCTCAAGCATATCTTAAATCATCATACCAATCCTCCCTTTTTCCTCCTTTCAAACCATTCAATATCCAAGAATACCAATAAAGCTAAACACACATCAATGAGTCAAATCATAGTGACAATCTAGAGAATAAGCATTCATAGGATAGAATTTGTAACCAAAAACACAAGCATCTCATCAATTCATCAAAATCAAATGCAGCAAGACTTAACACCCTCGCATGGTTTCGCTCAATGCTCTCAAAGTGTTTAGGGTGCGTGTTTTACTCTCAAAATCAAAGCATAGCATGTCATTACCATAAGCTTGCAAATGGATTAAATCTCCACCACTGCATATGAATATGATGCAAAAATCAAAGGGACTTTACAAGGGTTGAAATGGGGCTTAGGTAAGGGTATGGTAGAAGGAAAAATGAAGGGTTTAACGATCAAGACAAAGAGTTAATTACACGCATGATTTAGATGCCAAACAAAATAAACAAAATAAGCAAACACACTTCTAGAATGATGAAATTTATCCCCACATTTAAGCACTTAAAATACTTGGAGAAACAATTTGATAATTCAATTGCTTTTGCAAATAATTCTCCAATCATCCAATCAAGGGAATAATTTTCTCAGCAGATTTTTTTCTTTTTTTTTTTTTCATGCAATCATTTCCTCTTGTCTTGATAGTGTAGAAAGAAAACATGGATAACAAACAAGAAGGCTTTGGGTTAAACAATGTGTTAGAAACAAACGAAAAGGAAGAATAGGCTCAAAGGGGCTAACTAGGGGAAAATAAAAGGTGGGTCTTTTAGAGTCTAAGAATTGGTTAAACCTAATTGCCCTTATCACACTTAAGCATCAATTCAAAAATGTGGTCTCAACATACATTCATAAGCAAGTTCTAGAATAAACACACTAAGTTTGATACACTCAACAAAAATAAATGGAGCAAAGATGTAATAAGTTGCTCTTAGGCTCAAAAGCTCACTAGAGTGTCTATTTTGCATCAAGTCTTGTGCACTTTTCAATCAACAAATTAATTCGACACTATCGAAAATTTTAAAGAAAAATACTATTCATGCTTACCTCTTTCATGCATTAAAACTCAAAACAAAGATGTACCCCTAACTTACAAGGTATTCAAAGATATTGAGAAGACTTAAAGTATAAGAATGTTCAAATTAAAAACATGCAAAAATCCTCCCCCACACCTAAATAATACATTGTCCTCAATGTATCAACAAGTAAAATAGCTCACAAAAAATAATAATGAGAAGGGAGAAAGAAACTCCCCTGAATGTGAGCGGTGTGGACCCGAATGAGCATAGGGAGAGGGTTCCAAGGAAAGCTGAAAAGTGGCGCGAGCACGATTTATTGAGGTTAATCTTCTTCCTCAAGAACATCTGGAGGCTTAAAATAAAATCAACGAAAGTAAAGAAAAACAAAAAATAAAAATAAAAACTCAAAAGCAAGAATAAAGATAAAATTTGGGTTGCCTCCCAAAAAGCACCTTTGTTTTATGTCTTTGGCTAGACACAGTCGCAAAGCGAATAAATCATCCAATGCCTTTTAAATTAGATTTTGCATCTAATTCTAGCTCATTCCCAACACTTCCTTGGGCAAAAACATCCTGCACAATAGAATCAATCACATCAATTTGACAAAGAGAATGCACAGCAGTAGGGTGTTTCACAGCATCAAAAATTTTAAACTTAACAATCTCTCCATCAAACTCGACAGAGAGAGTACCCTCATCTACATCAATCTTTGTTTTGGCAGTTTTCATGAAAGGTCTTCCTAATAAGATTGAAGCTGATTTGGAAGAAGGATGACCTTCCATCTCTAAGATGTAAAAATCTACAGGAAATATAAGCTCATTAACCTGCACCAAAACATCTTCTACTATCCCAAGTGGGTGAATATAAGAACGGTCAGCCAATTGAATAACAACACCAGTCGTTTGCAAGTCATTTAATTTTAATTCTTGGTAAACAGAAAATGGCATGACATTAATTGAAGCTCCTAAATCTAGCATAGCATGCTCAATTTTCTTTTCACCAATCACACAAGGTAATGAAAACATACCTGGATCCTTGCATTTTTCTGGCATATTCTTTTGTATAATTGCCGACACATTCTCACTTACCTCCACCTTCCCCTTAGCTTTCATCTTCCTCTTGTTGGTGCACAACTCTTTCAAGAACTTTGCGTATTTGGGGATTTGTTTGATCGCATCCAACAAGGGGATGTTAATTTGCACTTTCCTAAACGTGTCCAGAATCTCCTTTTCTTGCTCATCTTCTTTTGGCTTAGCTAACCTGCTAGGAAAAGGAGGTGTAGGCGTGTAAGATGAAAGAGATAAAGGAGGATCGAATTTTACCCCACGCCTTATTTTAGATGGAGCGTCTTCATCTTCGTCTCCCTTGGCCATTTCAGCTTCTTTAGGTGGAGTTGATCCCGAGGGAATTTCTTTTCCGCTTCGTAGTGAAATTGCACTACAATTCTCTCTTGGGTTGATTTCTGGCTGTGAAGGTAATTTTCCAGAATTTTGAGCTTCCAACTTACTAACTGACGTGGCCAATTGAGTAATTTGGTTGCCTAAATTCTGGATGCTTGTTCTTGTTTCCTGTTGATATTGAAGAGTATTGGTAGCAAGATTTTTAACAATATCTTCTAAAGACATACCTGAGTTTGGAGCTTGAGTCTGTGTAGGGATTGGAGGTGGTCTAGTGAAGTTCTGAAAAGATGGCCTTTGTTGTCCTCCTTGGTTTCCATAGCTAAAGTTAGGATGATCCCTCCATCCAGGATTGTAGTGATTTGAATAGGGATCATACTTCCTTTGCGTGCCTGTGAAACCTCCTACGGCATTGGCTTGTGTGGAGTCTTGTTGCATGTACATATCGAGGATGCCCATGAAGTGAGCATATTCCACATGCTTTCACTGTTTGCAGTTGCCCTACAGCCATTTGACGGACCAAAGCAGTTAAATCAGAAATTTGATTTTTAAGGTCACTTACATTGTTAACGTGCTTGATAGATCCTCCACCCGCTCTTGCACCGAATTGTTGAGAAGTTTCAGCCATGTTTGAAATCAATTGTTTGGGTCGCTTGCCTTGTTCACTAAAGCTCCACCACTTGCTCGATCAATCATACTCCTATCCATTGGCAATAATCCCTCATAGAAATATTGGATAAGGAGTTGATCGGAAATTGATGGTGGGAAAGCTAGCACATAATCGCTGAATCGCTCCAAGACTGCAGCCTCCCGGTGATTTGTGTGATACCATAAATCTCCTTCCTAATACTAGCATGAGGCGAAAGAATTTCTCCAGAAATAGCCTCTTCATCTCATTCCATGTGGTGATAGAACCGGAAGGTAGATAATAGAGCCAATCTTTAGCTTGATCCTTCAAAGAGAATGGAAAGGCTCTAAGGTTGATTTGCTCCTCGGATACACCATGTGGCTTCATTCCAGAGCAAACAATGTGAAATTCTTTAAGATGCTTGTGAGGATCTTCACCTGCACAACCACGAAAAGAAGGAAGTAAATGAATCAAACCAGATTTTAATTCAAAATCATTAGCAAAATTAGGAAAAGTAATGCATAGGGGCTGTTGATTCAAATCTGGTGCGGCGAGTTCTTTGAGAGTTAGGTCTGCCATCTTTTCTTCAATTTCTGCAAAGATGGATGTTCCACCAGTAGTTAAGTCTATCTCTGCTTCTTCCTCAAGACGACGTTTCCCTTCTCTAGTCTCTTTCCTCAATTGACGCGCTGTCCTCTCGATTTCAGGATTATACTGCAAATTAGTACCCTGAGAAGAACGAGTCATAAACTAAATCAAATAAACAATTTAAACAATGAGAAACTAAAATTAGTTCCCCGGCAACGGCGCCAATTTTGACGGAGGTTGTCGAAGCTCCTCAAAAACAAATACTGATTCACCTAAATAAAATTGTAGAAATGGTGAGACCAGGTCGAATCCCAAGAGAACTATGTATTTTAATTTTCTCAAAGTTTAAAAATTAATTTTCCAAGAAAAATCGGATTTTGTAAGTTTCTGCCAATAAACGGATCACCATTTAGTGTAAACGGCGAGCCGTTTACTCTTTGAAGAATTCTGGGAATTATCGGTTTAACCGATTGAGGAAAACGGAAGACCGATTCACGATTTATGAAGCTATCGACTTTAATCGAACCGATGGGAAATCGGCAAACCGTTTTGTAGGTGGTAACGATTTCGAGCTTATTCGGCCGGTTAGGGAAACCGGTGGCCGGTTGGCAAGTCGCACTGATGATTCGGCCACCGGATGTGAGAAACCTGAATTTGCGTTCTTCTTGGTTCTGGTTCTATCCGGTCAGCCGGTTTGGTGAAACCGGAAATCCGAATGTTTGAATTTAATGGTTTTTGAGAATTTGACGAAAATAAAATAAAATAAAATTAAATAAAACAAGATGTAAAATTAAATAAGGAAAAATCAATCTTACCAAGCTTCCAATCCAAGGGTGTCAATTCCATCCAATTGTAACTTTGATCATAGGCCAAAAATATAAATTACTCAATCCAAGAACTTAGTCTACTTAATCGGAATCCCGCAGAAAGTAATTATTCTCCTAATGTAAATAGACTCAAACAATCGCCTAAATCCAAACTTATCATCAATTTAACTGGGCATCATCGTTCCATATCAAATTAAGTGATAGCATTAAGAATAGTGAGAATGACTAAAACAAGATTAATTAATTCAGATTACTCCAATTTAATCAACTTCGTATTTTTATTTCCCTAGAGCCTATCATGCAAGCTATGTAATTGTGGCCATCAATATACACACACACATGAGCCAACTCTGCTACTCAATTCATTCATTCATGACAATTACGGATCACAAACTCATGACTAGCGATAGAAAAATAAATATTGAATTAAAGGCCAACTCAATCAAAATAAATAATTCATAGACAATAATAACAAAAATAAAAATTACTTGGATAGAAGAAATTCTTGTTAGGTCCAAAGCCTCACAAAATTACAACTGGAATTTGAATTACCCCTGGATCGGAATTAAAACCTTAGCCACTCATGGTGGCTAAACAAAACATAAGGTTGTTGAAGAAGACAAATTAATTGCAGCCGCTGGTTGCTTCTTGTCTCCTCACGTCCAGCCCTCTTGCTTACGTTTGTTGTGTGTTGGATCGATTTTCTCACGTTGGCCCTTCTCTTCTTTTTATATTGCTAGCTTTCCTTTTCCTTTTTGATTTCCACTTCTTGCTCCCTTTCCTTTTTCTATTGCGATTTCTTTTCCTCTTTTGCTAGCTTTTCTAATCCTTCTTGGATTCTTCTTCCTCTTTGTGCTAGGAGACCAAATCCTTCTCCAATTTTGATTGCTAGAAACCGACTCCTTCTAGGAAAAGGTCAGCCCACGTTTGCAAAGCCCAAATTAAGTCCTTTTTATCCAAATTTCATCATAATATTCAGGATTCATCTCCTAAATCAATTCAAATATAATTTCCACGAATTAGCACAAAATAAATCAAGATATGAGGGAATTAAACTAAATATAGCATGACTATTTATGACCTATCAAGCCTTTCTTACTAGATGGGGGTAAGAATCTATCTCATCGTCACTCTCGATCACGATTACTTTTCCTTTTATTTTTAACATGGTAGAGTTTTAAGAAAAGAAAGCAAACCGAACTATTCAAGCATGAAAGAACAGTACAAAACCCACGCAATAATAATCAAAGATGAGTTAAGGGGCAATACCTGGAATAATCTAGCGCTGATGGTGTCACTGTGGCGACGAAAGAAGATCTTCAGCATAAAAATGGTGTTGGATCCTAGAATAAGAGTTGACCCTCAATAGGAGACGGAGAGGTGAATGTACTAAAACCTTCGTTTTTAGGGATTTAATGCAGGAGATACAAAAGAGGCACTTTAGATAATGCGGGTGTCAGTTCAAACGATGCGTACTGAGGACAGATAAACCGCAATTTTAAATTTCAAACGAAGGGTGTAGAGAGTGCCACATCATCAATATTTAAAACGATGTAACAAGGAGTTAGATCGACTGCATGCGCAGAGATATTGACATACATCTATGCAACGACCAGAAATCGTCTAAGCGGAAAGCGCCACCTCGGCTCTGTCATAACAAAACCATGACTGGGTTAGCTAAATTCAAGTGCGACCAGTTTCGACCTCAAATTAGAAACTGGGGCACTTTTGTTTGGGTGATTAAAAGAGCGCCAACCAAGCATGTTCTTACTATCTAGTCAAGGAACGAAAAGGTATATCCTCGGCTCAATCATGATATGAGTAGACATTTGGTAAGCCATCCCCGGGTAATCCCGATGCCTGACCAGAAACCTGGTGCCCAGAAAATGGTTGTGATCCCACGATCTTACAGCGGTTTCACAACACCTCAAATTATTTACAGAAGCACGATAGCTAGTGCGAGGTTTCTGCGGCCTATTTAGATTTATGATCATCGAATTGTGGGAACGTAGGGGAAGATTCTGGAGACAAGGGACGACCGCCTATAAAACCAAGAAGAATACAAAAGAGAAGGCATAAAAAAAAAAGGTAGAGAGAAAACCCTGTCAATTTGATTTTAGAAATTATATCTAAAAGAATTCTCAGAGGCATTTTTCTTTTCCCCTTAAAATTACTTGACACAAATATGAAAACTTGCATTTTTCCCGAACCCCGCATACTGACTTAAGCATCGGAGGATTTTCGCCGAAAAAACCACCAGCGCCCCTGATCCGTTTATGAGAGTGCCGATAACGAAGGAATAAGAAAATTGATTTGAGTCCTTGGGTTTGTGCCATTTGGGATAGAAGTCGGAAGTACAATGTTCCAGTCGTTGTCAGTATTATCATTGGTGAGTCAACCTGGTTGGACAAAGGGCGACCAGATTTCTACATTAACATCTTGCACATAAAAAACAAGTCTGTCATGTAATGAATCAATCTCTAATTCGGATTCCACAATTTCCAAGATGTTATCAAGGCACGGCAACTCAATTGGATCGTTTTGTTGAGCCAAAAGTGCCTCTTCTTCAACAGCCTCTTGCTGCTTGTTCTGGACTGCCTCATCACTATGATCCTTAGTCCACTGACTCTTTAAAATTTGATCCAGACTGGAAGAATACCTTTCCACATCAAATATGCCATAAACTTCAGATAATGAGTGCTTCATCTCTCCTTCAAATTCCACAGTCTGCACATTGTTGTTACTAGAGCATAGGATGTCATTTGCTTGGTTCTATTGAATACAAACTGCCTCTGTTTCAGCCCTCTGTTGACCATTTTGACTGTCTTCATCATGCCGATCCTTATCTAAGATTTAGGCAAGACTGGCCATATATCTTTCAACATCAAAGAGAGTTGAATATTCAGGCACTGAATATATGATGTCCCCTTGGTGCTCCAGTGGATTCAGACTGTTAGTCGAGCATGGTGAGTGGCTTTGTTCTATCAAAATTGAACACTCATCATCGTGATTAATGTGGTTGCTGGAGGCCATTACTTCTTTCGACTTTCTCTTAGAACCAGAAAATCTCCTTCTACAGTCATTCGTCTCGCTGGAATGTTTTGACTTCTTCAGCTTCTCACCCAAATTGGCTTTCTCTGAGTGGTTTTCCGATTCGTTCTTTTTGACGCGGCAGAGAACAAAATCAAATGCTTTATGCGAGTATTGATCACCCAACAAGACTGGATTAATGGTGAATTCATGCATAACCCAGCTCCCATTCTGTTCCAGGTTTTTACGACTTTCATACGTAAACTTTTTCTTGAACCCTAGAATTTGATCTTCAGAGCCAACAGTGAGAACAGGCTTAGCTCCATTCTCACCCTACCAAGCACCGAAGCCAATCTTTTTGTTGAACCTCATACCCTTAGGAGACGCCTTCTTTAACTAAATGAAGAAGTAGAGTGCTTGACCGCCATTATTTGGTCTCCTTCGTACAAATCTCAAATCAAGTTCGGCTCATGAGGGCCATAGAAATTGTAGTCTGTCATTGGAATATCATCGCCGACTCAGTAGAGATTAGGGTTTTGAGTAATTTTGTGAAGGAGATAGAACTACATCAGTTCCTATTCTGTTGGATAAAATTTTATGAGACATTTGATCGATAAATTAAATGGGTTTAAGAAAATTTTTGAAGGGTAGGTTTCAGTTGATGAATGAGTGAAAGAATTTAGAAGATGAAAAACAGAGGATTTGGAAACTCTCTTAGTTATTTACTAATCAAATAGTGTTACAATTGCGTTGTATGTGTGAAGGCGGTGTATGTTAAGTTGGGGCACTTATATAGCTATCTGATGCGCGCGTGGGAATTATATAGCCGTTAGACGATTTCTCTAATTCTAATTTAGTGTTTAGGAAACTGGGTATTTTTGTTGCATCATGATTAAGCATATCCGGGAAAATTAGTCGTTGAAGTTTTGTGTGTAAAATTTAAGCGCCAGCAACTAACCGTTATTGGCAAACAGGCAGCGAAAAATGGCATTGTGGCACCCACAAGATCATCCGAAGAGGGTTTGTTTTCTTTGTGACTTCCTTTTTTACTTTTTAAATTGTTCGCTTGGAGTTTTGCTGCAAATGGAGCTTCGTTTTCTGAAGGAACCATACCGCCTCTCATTTCATCTTCAATGGAAAATATAAAAATGAAATATGAAATTTATATTTTATTTTTCTGATTTTTAAAATTTTTATAAATAGGTGTCGGTAGGATTTTGTTCGGAAGTGGTCGGTGTATTTATGTGGTTAAATTTCGTTAACTCCCAATAAATTTTAAATAAAGAACTATTTAATTATCTCAATTCATTTACCATTAAACTGCTTGAGATTAATTGATCAAAATTTTTAAATAAAAAATATAGATTAACATAATCTAGCCCAAATTTATTTTGTATATCATATTACACACTACATTATAAAACTATCATGGATAAGAAGTCTGTTGCCTCAACTTGATCAAAAAATTCCTTAAATTGCGTCCATTATTTAAGCTTCTGCTAGGGGTGGGCGCGGTTCGGTTCGGTTCGGTTTTTTACTAAATTTTTCATAATCGTTCGATTACGATTATTTTAAAATCATAATCGCGATTAATCAAATTACCGGAATAATCAAATACTCGATTAATTGAAATAATTCGATCTTGCGGTTCGATTATTTTCGATTACCTATTTACTATTTTGCGCCTTTTAAATTTAAAACCTTAAATTAATAAATCTACCACAAACATAAAAAGTTAACAAATAAAAAATGAAAATATGTCTAAAAGTATGTTCAATAACACATAACAATTTAACATGATCAAATAATAAGTTGAAATCAAAATAATTAGGCAAAAAAATCTTTTAAATTTTAACAAAACTACAAAAGCAATAAAGTTGGCTTAAATTAAATCTATTAAAGCTAATATGAAACAAGTTAATCAATTTGCAAACAATCCAAAATTAAACAATCAAAAAATTAAGGCTCGCTTGTTATGATACAAACAATCCAAAAATTAAAGTCTAATTTGCTCCACAGTCCATCTCCAACCAAAGTCAAATTAAATTGAAGCCAAATAATAAACTTCCAATCGAATTGAAGCCAAAAATTAAAGTCTAATGGTGAATTAATAAACTTCCAAAACCAAATACGCGCTTCGCGCTTGTTCTCTTCTTCTTGATGCACTACCGAGCTATTGTTGATAATTCAGCAGAAGAGCAAACCAGATTCCTCAAGGCCGAGCAGCGTTGATGGGCAACGACGAGATTGCAGGATCTGCAGTGGCGATGACGGATTGCAAGCAGCTAACGGCCAGCGGTCTGGGAACCGATTACACGGCCGACGCTGCGAAGCTCAAGGAAGGTCGCGCGAAGCTTGAAGGAAGATCGCGGCTGAAGCTTCGCGGCTGAAGCTTGAAGGAAGGTCGCGGCTGAAGCTTCGCGGCTAAAGCTTGAAGGAAGGTCGCGGCTGAAGCTTGAAGAAAGGTCTGGCCGTTCGGGCTGAACTTCAGCCACTGAAGAACTGAAGAAGAAAAGAAGCGTGAAATAGAATACTGCAATGTGAAATTGTGAATTGTGAAGTTTAGATTTAGATTTAGATTTTAGGGTTTGGACGTTTGGTTATTTTAGGAGTTCGGTTTCTTTGATTATCGGTTCGGTTTTTCGGTTTTTTTAAAAAAATCAAAAACCGAACCGGTTAATTTTATTACTTTTACTATATTAATAATTCGGTTTTTTAAAGTAAAAAAACCGAACCGAACCGTTCGGTTCGGTTCGATTTTTGATTAATCAACTTTTTTTGCCCACCCCTAGCTTCTGCTTTTGTAAACTTAATTGAAACGTTTTGTTAAGTTGAAGTTGTGACCCTCTAAATTGAATTTATAATTAAGTTGCTCCTACAAAATTATATTTTGGACTCAGGCCCTAATTGAAACCTATTCTATTATTGGCTATCTCGATATATCATAGTTGAACTTAGTCTAAGAATATCTCTAACTCCCACGCTGCACCATTATAACGAGGTGACAAATTGGTCACTACTGAAGCAAAAGGTGGTTGACTATATAATCAATGTAATCATTGTATTATTTTCATTAAGAACTAATTTATTTATATTTTAGTTCTAGATCTTTAGTTAATGTCATTAATATTCGTCTTTAAAAGCACTTCAATGTATATAGGTTTGTTATTGTTATATAATTAATTTCAGATAATGAAGTTCGTTAGAGGTAGAAAATCAACTCTTAATTAATTAAAGAGCTTCCTCCCATTAACCTCAAATAATTACCCCTACCCGCACATCATTTCTTGCTTCAATTAAATTTTGCAATTCTGTCCGCAAGGCATCAGTATTGTCCTTCAAATGACAGATATACCCTGCTTTGCAAATAATGCAATCCAGGCAAGGAGAAGTAGTGTGATCGCACGAGAATGAGGTTGAGCGAGCGTTTAAGCGCCAGCAACTAGCCGCTATTGGCGGTGAAGGTGATACTTAAAAGAGTTGGTTATGGGGGCGCCAAAGCTTCTCGTTTGGAAATAAAGAGAAGGCAAAGGGGAATCAAACAAATTTCACAAGAATGACCTCTTTTGGAAAGATACATGTTAATCTTTGAATAATTAAACAAAGTTACAGCAAACGCTGAGGAAATAATCATAAACTCTTCCAAAATTTGAAAGAAAAATGGAAATGATTTATCAATAGAATTGCTCTCTTCTGAATCTAATTAAATAAGCAATTTCCAGAGATGACAAAACTTGCAACAAGTACTTGTGATAATTTATCGCGCAGCTTGTGTTTGTGCATGTTCCAGAAGTTGACTGACTAATTTGTAAGTACGTCCTGAAAGTCCTTTGGTGTGGTCAATCAATTGCTCATACCTGAGAATCAAAAGGGAAAAGCAAGAAAAAATGAGATAAAAGTAAGCACACTGAAACAAAATAGTTAAGTGGAAATTACATAGAAATATAGCTGTGTATTAATCTTACACGTTGGGGTGGGTGGGTTCCATGATAACAGTTCCCGACTTTGCATCAATCTTGGCATCAAGTTTTGAGTTCCGAATAAGATTCACAATCCATCTTTGAGCTTCCTCATAATTTAGATTCAACTTCTCAGCAAGCACTCTGCCACGAATTGGCAAAACAATTTAAATTGCAATCACATGTAAAACAAGTTATTATACCAAGATATTTAAGGAGATCAATACAACCACTACTACCACAAATGCTTTTTAGGGGGCAAGTGAATACTTAGTTGGACCAGTTCCACATCCTAAAAGCCTGAATGTTTTTTATATACTTCTAATATCACTGCACATGAGCTCATTGTTTTTCCACAATGTATAATCTCATGGAAGCTTAACCTTGTTCACAATGCCATTATGCTACAATTCATACAGTAATGTTGCATATTTTCCTTGAAATCATAAAGGATCAATATGATAGGACAGCATAAGTAAAGATATCCAATGTTTAAGGCTAAAAATCAATCTGCCCTAGAAAAGGAATTAGTGGATTTTGTTTGTCTACAGATAAAATGCTAGCCAAGCATGACTCCCAAATATACAATTACAGAGAGCAGATACTTACGCCATATCAATGCGTTGATGAATTCGACAATAGGTCTCAAAGATGAATAGCCGAGCATTTTCAAGGAACTCATCTCTCAAAGGAACAGTAGCGAAGTTGCTATCTTCAACCCGTTTGCCAAGGAAAGGATCATTCAATATCACCTATAACATAAAAAATGTTAGGACAAAAATAGACCAGTGCTGGAAGCCAACATTTTACCAACTACCTGAAATATTTGATGCAGCAAAATGAACACAGCCGACAAAATAATGATTATAAATGAAAAAAAAAAGAGAGTATAAAAGCCCACTAACCCCTCCAAATTCTTACTAAGACTCTAAATATCTAATATACACAAATCAAAAGGGGCATATATGATTTGTGTTTTCAAGGGAGATGCCAGTATAGTCTGAATAAAACTTACTTCTTCACACTCCTTCATCTTGTTTTGTGCCCCATCAAAGTCATAATTGACGTACACACATGCCAAAAACTCTGTAATGGGATCTTTGTACGAGTTTTGCTCTTGCTGGATAACCTTAATAAAATCTTTGAATTGAGGTCTCCTCCTTTTGTTGACAATGAATGCAGTAGCTAAATAGCGCAAAAGATGGGGAGCATTGGTTTGAATGGCATTTAGATACCTGTAAATTGAAATCCCATCCCTTTAGACAGAGGTACACCAAAAATATCAAACAGCAGATACAACATAATCTATAACTTGCAGTTAAATTACAGACTGAAAACCAATGCAAGGACCAAACTACTTTTTATTTGAAAAGAGCAAAATCAAACGAAGCTCTAGAGAAAACAGACATATCTTTGGCTTCCAATCATTTCTCATGAAGTATATGCAAAAATATAAATCTAATGGTCAATGCAGCAATGCCTAGATGCAGGAGTTCCCGTCAACATCATAGCATATCTATTTGTGATGGGTTACTTCGAAATCTACAAAAAGTGGTTTGCCCCATACAAGTCCTATCACATCATTAGAGTCTATAACTTGGAAACTGAACGTGAATGAAAAAAACAAACGCATTATTGAGTAACTAGAACATCTAATGCCTCACAAGAACACATTCATGCAAAAATATGGAAAATGAAAAAACAGCAAAATGCCACTCCCAGCGTTAATAGAATTTGAACCCTGCCTAGAAGGAGGAGCTCCTGTAAAGGACCATCAAGCACATCTGAGGACTGAGAATGCACTTAAAATAGTCATAATTTTATTAAGAATCAAAAGTAAGTTTCTCTACTGAAAGTAAGGAAAAATCTGAAGATAAGACACTTTGTACATAAATTGACAGCCTAATTTTCATACAATGATCCTACATGTACATGCACCAGCAGCAGTGTTATAGCAAACCTATGAACTCACTCAGATAATCATATGGTTGCAAAAACCACTAAAACAAAACATTTAAAGGAATTGCACTTAACCAGCAAAAGATTTTGTGAATGATTGTGAAATTCAGAAAAAAAATAAAAATAAGAAAAATATTTGATTTTAACTTGTTAGAATTTCGTGAAGTTAAATTCAGCACCATTATCATCCTAGAGGCCAATAAAGCAAAAGGAATAGGTAGGAAAGGGCTCACAGATATTCCAACTAAATTACAAGCGTGCAATTGAAAATACGTCCAAATGGCATGCATACTTATCCTGATTGAACAAGTCAATGATCAGTGTTCTTCCATTATCATGATTGAAAAAGATGAAGAGACTCCAATGCATTAACCATATCCTACTTTGCATCTGATTTAAAGGTGAAGTGAAACTCTGCAAAAGCAAATAAACAAGTAATATTACCAACTGGCATTAACTTTAGAACGAGACGACAATAAAACTCTGTGCAAAAAGTCAATCATGTAGGACTCAAAAAATACCTTCGGGTCATCAACTTTTTCCTTTAATTGATTAAGTTCTTCAAGAGCAATATCCCAATTCTGCATCAATATCTCAGCCGCCATTTTTCCCCATAATGCACTCAGCCTCCTTTCACTGTTTGTGCACAAGGCCCTGTACTGGTACAGGTAGTCAGCAGCCCCAGAGTAGTTCCCACATTCAAACTGAAATTTGGCATACTGATAAAGCGCCTCGATCTGATCTGGGCCAATCTGATTAAAATACAAAATTTCAAAATTTAAAAAAAACAAAGGTAAATTGGAAGAATGAGAACAAAATGATAAAATACTCCACTCCACAACAAAGCAAATCCATGATTTCCCTTTTATTTTTAATGAATATAAAATTGATGGCAGAACCTTGAAGACAGCCAAATATATTCGGAATTATTAGATACAGTAGCTGATACACTCACTCTAGAAAAAAATTTGTATACAAACTCTAATAATGAGCACTGAACTCTAAGGCCTTACCCAGCACAAGCCTATAAACAACAAAATTCTTATTCTCCCTTATTTGTAACAAATCTAAAAAATTACCAATGTCCTTGGTCTTTAAAACTGTCCAAAATAGTAACTTTATTTTAGAAATTTAAACAAAAATTAGACAAATAAATCGCAAAAAAAGGCAAACGGAAACCTGGTAACGGTCGTTAAGCATCTGCAAATTGTAGTGCTGGTCATTAGCTCTCAAATCTTGAAAGGAGTTAGGGTTCTGCAAGAACGAAACGATCGGGGCGGCGCGCTCCTCCAGGGCCTTCAACCTAGCGACGACCTCGACCCTCCGCTCGACCATATCCTGCGGGACGTCTTCGGTGTGGTAGAGGCTCTTGTGGATGTCCATCGCGTAGTCGACCATGTTCGTCTTGCTCAAGAGCTCTATCTTCGATTTCAGAATCTGCTCGTCCGGGTACATCTGCCGCTCTTGGAGAAACTCCAGCAGCGGAAACACCAGATGCCGGTCCAGATTCGGCGCGATTCTCTGCGTCAAATCGTACGTCGCCATTGTCGTGTTGAGATTATTCGTCGGCGGCGGCAGCGGTGTCTGCTGCTGCTGTTCTTCTGCAGACGAAGAGCAAACTGAGGATGAGCTTGTATCGTTGAGCTTTTAGGTTTTGTTTCGTAGGGTTGGCTTTTGTTGATTTTTTATTTTTATTTATTTATATTTATATGTATGAATGTACGTACGTATGTTTGTATAGTAGGAAACGGTATTCTTATTTACTTGCCACTTGATGACGTTGACTGGGGGATAAAAGCTTTTAATTGCAAATTTAATTAAAAAGCAGCCACTTAAATATTTGAATAATTTCTATTTATTATAGATATTATTAATTTTCGAATTCATAGAAAAGTTATATACGGATAATTTTATTCTAAATTAAACTATTCAATATACTTAAAATATAAGAATCTCATACATCATTATCATCATTATCAATTCATCATAATAATAATAATAATAATAATAATTAATAAATGCTATATTTTGTTCATTATGTAATAAAATAGTAGTTTCTTAGTAAAATTTATTAAATACATATACTCTACCTTTTAAACTTATATTAATCATAATGATATTATTTATCAAACATCGGACTATTTTTTTATTTAATAATTTATTTTATCTACACAATAAAAAATAACCTATTACATTAACCGTTATATTTTTCCAGATTAACCCTCAGTCTTAGTAACTTGATCAAATAATTTTTTATACAATTTTCTTTAATTAGCCATCTAACTTCAAATCCTTGGACTAAAAAAATCAGCTTAGTTGTTTGACCACCCCAATTCCTACCCTTTAAAATAATAATAGTTATTTAGAGTTTTATGAGTACCTTACTTTTTACATTTTTAACCCTCATCTCCTTAGTATTTAAATTTCCATGACAAATTAAATAAAATTATTTTATTTAACTGACTACGTAAATTAAATTTTATTTAAGAAAAATGAGGGTCCAAGAGATTGTTTAGGCTACCCAACCCCTCTAATTTAAAAAACAAATGGAAAATTACAATAAAGAAATGACAAAAGGTTTGGCCCGAATGATTGGGTTCGGGCTTTGAATAAGAAGACTTGGTCCTAACTCTTAAATTGAAATGCTTGGGCCCGTATGACGTTAGCTTGGCCCGTAAAAAAACTTTTAGGTCCGGGCTTTGATTGATAGGGTTGGCCCATGCTTCATTACATAATATTACTTTCAAAATTGAAAACCCTTGTAGAGTTCAGCTGCTAACACCCCTTTGAAAATCTTAAAAAACCCCTTAAACTTCAAGATTACTGTTTTAACCTTGTGAAAAGAAATAATTAAAATAAAAAAAATCAAAGAGAGAGATATGGGTGGGTAATTTCGGATTTGGATCAAATTAATTCGATCGAATTTCGAATAATTCAGATAAAAAAATTTATCCGATTCCAATCCGATCCGAAATAGTTCGGATCGGATGAATATTTTGGATAAATTCGAATTTGGATCAGTTCGGATTGAGTTTGGATTCGGGTGAGTTTGATTGGTTTGGATGATGTTTTCGGATCCTACATTTGAAACCTACCAGCGCTGGTGGCTCCACCATTACTTTATCAACAAAAAGCATGGTAAATCAACAAGAAAGAAAGTGCAACCACAACCCATTCCATGAAAAAGATTAAAACAGAGAGAATACAAGTAAGCTTCATAATCAAAGTGCCATTGAGAGAGCACCGTGACGGAGACAGAGCTAGGGATGGCAAAATCCGAGTCAGAGTTCGGGTTTAGCCTTTTCGGTTCCGGACCCGGATACTATTTTCTTCTCCCTAATCCGGATTTTAACCCAGATTTTTTCACCCGGGTCCGGGTCTAACCAGGAAAAATCCGGGTTTTCGGATTCCGGGTTTTCAACCCGGATAGGCACCATTTTTAGGCTTGTTTCAGAATGTAAAAACAGAGGCAAGGCACTGATTTTTCTGTCACTCGGTTCAATGTGAAAATAGGAATAATATTTAAATGAAACAGAAGAAATTGATTAAAGAATATAACAAAACAATGAAGCAAAAGTGCAAAACAAGACCCAAATTTTGTGATTGTCAGCTTGTCATCATCAAACAAAAGCTAAACTAAGAGCAAAATAAAACACAAACGGCGACAGGGAATGAAAATCCAGTAAATTTGTCGAATTGGTCATTGCTTCGTCTACATCCATGAATCCCAATTGGTCACTTCGTGTGCGTGATATTCTGCCACCAGCCGTGACCGTGAATGAGTTTAGGAGCAATTGAGAATTCAAGCCTTTGATGATGATTGAAAAAGAGATGAAATGGTGGCGGATTTGATGAAGATGATTTAAATCGGTGAGTTTGGGAGATGAAAATGAGAGGAAATGGTGGTGGCTGTGAATGGATGAATTTGGGAGATGAAAAAGAGATGAAATGGTGGCGGCCATGTGGAGTTAAAAGTCAAAAGTGCAAACTAGGGCTTTGTTCTTTTTCCATAGATTTTTTTTTTATATTTATAGTAAACATAAATATATTTGGGTCCGGGTTTTGGACATACGGGTTCAGCTGAACCCGGAACCGGACCCGGATATGTCCGGGTTTTAAAAAATTAATACCGGACCCACATATTATTTAAATGCGGTACGGGTTGAACCCGGCCCAGATCATCCGGGTCCGAGTGGGGTCTGGGTTATTTTGACATCCCTAGACAGAGCTCTGGAAGATGCCGGTGATGACTGTGGCGACCATGTCAGTGGCGTAGTACTTGTTGGAAGAGAGATAGTGATAAAGAGGGAGGCGACTGTTGAGTGTTAGAAAGTGCATATTTATAAAGGAGAAAATCGTCATTTTACACTTCAAGTCTCACTAACATTGCTACTTTTATATATTGAAGTCTTTTGTTATTTAATTATGTGTGTTTTGTTATAATTAAGTATTTTATGTATTTTAGGGGCATCGTGATCGTTTCACAATGAACGAGTGATCAGACAGCAAAACAGATATCACTTCTGAACTCGCTAATTGTCTGATCACTTTAGGAGGAGCATAAAAGGAAAAATGATATTATTCACATGTACGGTACTGTTCGCAACACTGTTCGCATATACGGTCCGATGACATGGCGTTGACCAATGATGTGGCATCTACCGATGACGTGGCAGTATTTGATTTGATTAATGATGTAGCATTGACTGCTTATGTGACGTTGACCAATGATGTGTCACAATCTTATTGGACTAAAATTCTTATGTACTGTTAATCGATGACGTGGCAGCATTTTAGTGGACCAAAAATCTTGCGTACGATACATACACATACATGGGACTATTTACTATTCAAGCCGCCATTATTCAAACTGCGTCACTATACAAACCGTGGTCAAACTGCATCATTGTGCAAACCGTGGTCAAACCGCGTACTGTTGACTGATAACGTGGCGCAATCCTGAGTGTCCGAACTGTTTTAATCTGATGGCTATGATTCACTCAATGTATCTATAAAAAGGGGGCTCTCCCCCCTAATTTGATACCTCTGAATCCATTTTTACCCCTAGTTCAAAATGAGTAGCTAATTTTCTTTCAAGCTCAGGTTGAAGGTGAAATCTCAACATGTTCCATGGGCTTAATTTGGTAAATTTATTTTCTCTTCCCTTCTAATATTTGTGGATGTTTTGACTTTTCGTCGACAAATAGTAATAATCTTGTCTAGTTACCGCCCTGGTTAAACCGTCACCCTAGTACAAGATTATTATTATTTGACACGATAAACCCTTAGTACCATATTTATTTGAGCATGGTTCATAAGGTTTGGAAACCCCCCTCATGATTTAATTGGTATTAATAAAGAATATTTAGTCCATGGAGCATGTTGATACAGATACCTAAGTGTTTTATCTCAATAGTTTCCAGTTTAATTTATTCCTGTCATTCCAATTTAAATTCTGGCATAATCTAAATCACTTTCACCACAAATCCAACCACCCATTTAGAAAAATTAATTCTACACATAATTAAAATCCACCTCCTCGTGGAATCGACACTCGTCACCATTAATCTATTCTACAATAGATTCGTGTGCTTGCGAGTTCAATAAAATTTGCACAACAACGACGATGATGAGGATGGAGATGACATGGAGGAGAATAAGGGAGCAACAAACGAAGGAGGGAAAGAGGCGAAGGGAGAGGGTGTGGAAGATGAGGCTAGACGATTGTGGTTGATGTTGAAGGAGACGGTCATTATTGCTCTTGTTATTGAGAGATGTTAGATCTTGAAATTGTTGATGATTTGAAGAAATATTGATGATGAAGATGAGTGGAAATATCTGGAGATATCCAGTTATGTTTTTATATTTAATTATTTAATTTTTTTTATATAAGTGTAATATGATCGGATTATTTGAATCGATCTGAATACGATTTGATTTGAATCAAATCCGATTGGATGACACAAATTATATCTGATCTGATTATTAATTAAATCTGAATCCGATCCGATGCCCGCCCCTAGAGAGAGATATTTAATTAAACACTTAAACTCATCCTCGTAACTTTCTCTCTCTACCCTACTCCTTAACTTTTATGGGGTGACTATCTTCAAGAAATTAATTAAACATTCTTTTATTAATTTTTCTCCTGAAAGAATAAAAAAATGATAATTAGATTCAAATAAAGTCAAGGAGTTAGAACTTCAAGAATATATAAGATAATGAAGATATAACGCTTCAAATTTACTAACTAGATATTTTAAAAGGTTTAACAACAATCATAAAGAAAGGAAAACAATTAAAAAGGATGACGAGATAATTGAATTTTTTATAGAATCATAATAGAGAGAATGTTTTTTGAATGAATAATGGTTAGAGACTACAATGGTTAGAGAGAGAAATAGTTCAGACAAAAACATAAAATGCAATAATTTAGGGTGCATTTGGTATTATTTTGTGTTTTTTATTTTGCTTTATAGAATAAGAATGACTGGTTTTTGATAAAAATAAAAACATGTTTGGTAACTTGTTTTTAAACTAATGTCTGAAAATGAGAACTATAAAAATGTATTTGATAGTTTGTCTGGAAAAATAAAAATTAATAAAATTTATTTGGTAATCACATTATAAAAATATATGTATCTAATTCTAATGCATTTTCAAAACAAAAAATTAGTTAAAATTGAAGAAAAATATTATCCATTGATTTTGTAAATTTCCTAAGTTTTTAAAGAAATTAATTTTTTATTTAAACGATCTATGAGAATTTGAAAGTTTTATTTATATTAATCATGCTGAATTTATTTATTTTTATTAATAAGATAGTTTTATATTATTTTATTAATGTATGCATAACATTTTTTACATTACAAATTTATTATACTAAAATAAGCTATTTATCTAACAAATACATGGGACCTATTAGATTTTTATGCTAATTATTGCATTACAAGTGAGGGTTCCATAATAATAGAAAACAAAAAGGTAAGAGTACGCCAATTTGACATTCTCTACATTTACGAAGAAAAAGTGAAAATTAAAAACTTTTTTATTTTTGTATGTTTTATTTATGGTTCAAAAACACATCCACCAAACAAGTTTTACACTTTTATGTTTTCAAAAAAAAAAAAAAACCCATGATCTCAAAGCCTCTTGAGCTTTCAGAACATGGGTTTCCAAATGTTGGAATCTAGTTTTCTGCCTAATTTTCCTATATGATTCCATAATTGCTTCTCTATTTTAGCCAATGATTCTTGAGAATCTTCTTTCTTCCCTTCAAAGGTAAAGAGATTCATTGATTGCCAAGTAGCCCAACACTTAACAGGTCTAGATTTGTTATAAAAAGTTCCATTCGTGTCCAGCTTCTTTTAGCTGCTAAGGCTTGTACAACACTTAACAGGTCTAGATTTGCAAAACAATGCATTTCCTTTGAGAAAACTGTGATATTCCATGTCTTCTGTGATGCTTTACAATTAAGAAGAGCATTAGTAGTGCTTCTCTCCTTGTTTGTCACACCTTTGACACTAAGCCTACTGCAGGACTTTTTTCTACCATAAGTTCTCTACTGTATCTACAATCACCTTAAACCATCCTATTGAAGGAGGTTCCAAATGTGGTTTGCTCAGCAGCTCTAACTTGAAGACAAAGAGATTCTTGAGAGTCTTCTTTTTCAAGATTAAAAAACTAGGTGGTCGGCCTGGGAGAGTAATTAGAGACTCTGGGGACATTTTGTAGTGGCAGCTACTCAAAAGCAATCTGGTTTTCATGGGGATGTGCGTGCTGCAGAAGTAGAAGCAATTAAACTAGGACTTGAAACTGCGGAAACTGCTAATTGTATGCCTTTGATAATTGAATTTGATTGTCAAGAAGTCGTGGACTTGATTGCAGGGAGAAAATGCAGCAAAATTGAAATTGTTTGGACCATCTCAAGCATTCAAGAAAGACCAAGAAGGCTAAACCACACTACATTGCAACACATTTGAAGGTTATGTAACGGCATTGCCCATTCACTTGCCAAAATGGCTCTCAACATTGTAAAACGTGTAATGTGGCTAGATAATTGTCCATTTCATCTTTTGTATTTATTTTCAAGGTTGAATCAATGCTAAACTTTTCTGTTAAAAAAAAAATAATTCGTTGTAATTTAAATGGGTAGAGATGGATATCTCTCTCTCCATTAATACGAATGGAGTAGACATTTTTCTGTATTAAGCGAGAATAGAAATTTAGGTTATGTTATAATAAACTTATTAAGTGTGTGATATTTCCACCACACACTTTTTGTAAATGCATTTCACTTCTAGAAAATAATTACAAAAAACCACATAATTCTTAAAAATTTCAACAAAGAAAAATTTTAGAGACCTAATTTCTTAAATCTATCTTAATATTTTTTGTGATTTAGATTCTTTTTTTTTATATTTGACTATTAAGACTACATTAACCTAAGTTTAAATTGACTATTTTACCCTTATAGAGTAAAAATTATTAAAAATTTACTACTTCAATATTTTTTAATTTTTATATAAAATTCATTGTTTTATAAATGATGTATCAATACTACTTTATTAATATGCATGATTTTGTTCTTTAGTCAAACTAACACAATGTCTTTATGATACAATACTATTAAAAATTATTAGATTTCATTAAAAAAAGTTAGATGTGCCAAAAAATTAAATATCAGAACAATTAGATAGAAGAACACATATTTCTTAGGGTAATTTGGTCATTTTAAGCCATAAGAATAAAAAAGTCAAATAAAACAATTAAAGCAATCTCAATGGTAAACAATGGTCAAAGAAATCTATATTACAAAAAAGTTATAAGAATGATTTAATTGACTAATTGTATAATTGTTTTGATTTATTTATATTTATTAAAATAATGTGAACTTATTGTAATTTTTTTTTATAAGTGGGATGAGTATACACAAATAGTGGGATGAAAATATCCTACTCTTGTAAATATCAATATAATTTCAATTGTTACATATTAGTGTATAAGAAGAAAAAACTTATAAATCATCATTCATATTTTTTCTTCTTAAAAATTATTCTTTCCCCGAATAAGTCTAAAATCTTAATCTTTTTCAAGTTACAACTAATATTTTTTTCATCATTTTGTTTTAATAAATTCTCATTTCTATTTTTTATTTCTATTTTTGTCTGTTGCATAACGTTTTCACGTCCAATATTTAAATTAGGATTTTTGTTAAGGGTCACGATATAAAAATAGAAAACTTGATAGCGTTATATCTATTTCGTTTGTTTCATTGTATTGTTAGATGGGAAAAAAAAAAGGTGACACAGACAATAATGGTTGTGCTTAAAGATTTAGAAATTTAAATCATAAATTTCTTCTTGAGAAAAAAAAAATTTAAAAATTATTATTTAAAAAACACTCAGTACACTAATATTTGATAAATTATTATTATATATATATATCTAAATATGACAATTAATCTAGTATGGATTATCTTTGATGACTCATTGATTTTATGGATTGATATTAGAAATGCTGGCAGCAAGTTGTGCTTCCAAAAATAGCTTTAAATAAGCAAATATTACTCAATTGAGTGTAGCTAGCTTATGTCCACTAGCACAGAAACTGCATGATGAATTAGCTGTTAGCTGTTACTGTTAGCATCAAAATCAATGTACAATATTCCATTTCCATTACAGCCTGCTTATTGCTTTGTTTCTATAAGAAGGATCACTGAGTTGCTGGTTCTGTTTCCTTTTGCTCTGTGTACTATAAATATAAAAAATCTTGCGTTTCACCACCCCAGGGCTTTAAAAACCAAAGAAAGACAAGCCCCGGTGATAGCAAAAACATGAAGTGTTACAAAAACTTTACTTTCATCATTCTTGCTTCTCTCATTCTGTCTTCCCATCTCTATAATCTTGTCAATGCTGATGATTCTGAAGTGGGTATGGTCTCTTTCTTTTGGATCTATTGGATTCTAATTTTTTTTTTCTTTTTGTTTCCTTTTTAAACTCTTGGGCAATCCATTGTTACTATGCTTGCACGTAATTGAAATCTACATTATACTCTTTTGTGTTTTGATTTTGTTCAAGTCTTCTTTTGTTCTTGTTTTAACAGTTGCATAAGCTATTCATGACTGTGCTTGCTTTTATTTTATGTTTTATTTTGAATAAAGAAAGAATTAGCTTCTTTGCTTTGCAACGGCTAATTTGTTCAAATTCATTATTTACCTTGAGAAAGTAAATCTTGATTTTGGACTTTTGTAGTTTTGTATTATTCACTTTGTTTATACTTTCTCTAAACTCTATTTAAACTCTATTTAAACTTATTTCCTAGGACTAAAGCAAAGAAGAAATTCTCTTTCTTTTGCCCCCTTTTGTCTCTTAATTATTTCGTCTAATATTGATTCTTGAAAAATGCTGAATGCAGCACCCCTGCAAGTGCCAAGAAAGTAGAATGAATTTAATCACATATAGGCTATTGAATTGGTTTTAACTGGGGTCATGCTGTAATCTTATTTTTGAACTTCTTCATGTATTTTGTTATACGGAGTAATTATGTTGATATTTCCATGGAATGTTACAGATGATGAAACTCCATTTTCCTATAAAGAAGAAACTGGTAAAGGGCCAAGCGAATGGGGCAAGATCAGCCCACATTGGCGAGTTTGTGGGATGGGAAAACTTCAGTCTCCGATTGATCTTTTGAACCAAAGGGTGCAAGTTTTACCTGCCCTCGGAAAATTGAAAAGGGACTATCAACCGGCTCCTGCTGTCGTCAAGAACAGGGGACATGATATTTGTGTAAACAAAAACACCCACTGGCGCTATATGCTCTATTATCTTACTAGTTACTACATAATTATATCTTAATAGTTACTGCATTAACATTCTACTCTATGAAATGTTGTAGCTTATCAAATGATTGATGTCTAAATTAGATGGTGTTGTGGTTGCTAAAAAAATCATCTATAAACTACTTCACATTGTTTTGCAATAAGCTTTGTTATCGGAAATAAGCTTTGTTTGGTCAGGTGTGGTGGAGAGGAGATGCAGGAAAAATGAACATCAATGGGACAATTTACAAACTGCTTCAGTGTCATTGGCATACCCCCTCTGAGCATACTTTCAATGGCTCTAGGTATTCAAGACATTCTATTAGTATATCAAAAGATTTACAGCTATTGTTGCTAGTGTGGACTGTGTCAACCACACACTTTGGTAGGTCATTGGACAAAAATGGTGATATTCTTGGGCTGTTAACACCTAATGTTCGTTAACTTTTTCTCTGACTGTCAGCTACGAAATGGAACTTCATTTAGTTCATCAAAGCTCCGATGGAAAATTAGCAGTTACTGGCATTGTTTATGAATACGGTAGTCCTGATCCCTTCCTTTCAAAGGTAAGTACCTGGATCATTTTATTTCTGTTCAAATGATTCAGTATGTTTAAAGTTCTAAATCCCAGTTTCGTGCAGCTGCTGCATCACATAAAATCACTAGGGAAAGAAGAAAAAGAAGTGGGGATTGTTAATCCGGGAGACATAAAATTTGGGAGCAGAAAGTATTACAGATACATAGGTTCACTGACAGTTCCTCCTTGTACCGAAGGCGTCATTTGGACCATAGGAAAGAAGGTCTTTTTAGCAACATCATGACAGTGATGATGATGATGATGTTGTTACGCATTTTCAATTATTTGATTCATTCGTTTTCGTATTTACTAACATACACTATCACTATGCTTGTGTTGTACAGGTGAGGACAGTTTCAAGGGAGCAAGTGAGAGCACTCAAGGAAGAAGTTCATGATGTAAGGCACTCATGACTCATGTAGGCTATTGCAAAGCCAGTTAGGTTCTGTTTAAGTTGATCATTCATTTGAATTCTTAATGATTGTTCTTTTCTTTTATTCTTCAGGGTTATGAGAAAAATGCGAGGCCAACCAATGAACTGAATGGAAGACCAATTTGGTTATACTCTCCATTTCATGGAGAGAATTGACTGAGGTTCCAATAAGATTAGGTTTATGTTAGTGGCCCCAGAAGTGCAGCTAATAATTGGGGTTTGGGGGTTAATGAGCTTTAAATAGTGTAAGGGCACCTAAGTGTTACTTATTTTATTTACAGTCTTGATGAGCTGGATAGCTGGGTGGCGTTTGTGGGCCCAGAGACACGTGTCAGTTACAACTTTGGCTGTTTAAATTTTAATAGAAGAGTCCATCGGAGAGATTTGCTCTTCGTAATGAAATTTTTATCTTTTATGCAATTATTACATCTACTTGAGGTGATCCTAATGAAAATAAGAAAAGAAAGCATATATCGCTGAATCACACCTTTTAAAAAAAAAAAAAAAAAAAAAACAGTTTCTGATTTTTGTTTCTTTCCCGAGGATTCACTTGCCATTGAGATTTCTTGTTGATGAAGCTTGAAGCTTCGATCGCAGCAGATAGGATGTAATGGTTGAAACACGAGAATCAAGAACCATATAATTCATCAAGTTTGTCATCTAATTTAGGAATGGGATGTGATATTGTTGATAGCGTAATCAACACATATTCTCTATGGCCCATTCTTTTTAGGCGCAAGTAACATTGAAACTACAGAAGAACTTATGCTTTCATACGCGTACCCCTTCTTGATTAGCTCACTCACCTGCTTTTGAAAATCTTTTGTCTACTCGGATTACTTCTATAGGTTTGCCAAATTGGGATTACGCTTTGGGTATGAAGTCATTTTGATTCTTAATTCCCTTTGTTGATCTTAAATCATTTGATATCTCTTTGAGAAATACATCTTCAAATTTTTGTAAAAGAGAAGCAATAACACTAAGTAAAGATAATTTAATTCATTAGTACTTAAACAAGTCTCTTATATAAAAGTACAATCATAAGATATTTTAAAATTAAAAATCTTCTAATATCATTTTTCTTTATACATAGATTCACTTGTTTTCTTCTTTTTTTTTTTTTTCTTATAAACTGAAACCTCCTTTCTTTTTTCACTTTTTTTTTTTTTTTTTTAGTTCGGTCCCTCTTGATTTGTAACGCTCACTCTCCTTTTTACTATATCTCTCTTTTTTAACATCACTTGATCATCATACACTTATCTTAGAGGTAAAAATACAAGAGTAATGAGTTTTTCATTAAATACAAAAAAGTATTTATTGGTTAACTATCATAAATAATATGCCCATCAAATTGCCATGGTCCCTCCAAAAGAATAAGTCATGTATGCGTCGGCACCACATCACACATAAATTCAACTTTATTTTTCCCAATTGAGAATGGAACAAATACTTGTGTATTCATTTTAACTTCTCCACAATCATTCGATCATTGTAGTTTATATGGCCCAGGATGTTTTAAACTTGTCAAATTTAATTTTTCTACTAAATTGGTGCTAAGCCATATTATTACAACTCCTGCCATCAATAATCATATTACATATTTTATTATTAACATAGCATCTCGTATTAAGGATGTTTTCACATTATACCTTCTCATCCTCTTATAAACTCATATTATCTTGTCATTTTCCATTTTAGTTTTCTCTTTCAGCTCTTTATTGAACTTAAAAGAACTTCATCAAAATTTCTTTTTGCTCAAGCTTCTATCCCAGCAAATAAGATGTAATGGTTGAAAATACAAACCAGTTCCACTGATGTTTGAGAAACATTTACATATATTCCCACAAAATCAACTTAAAAGCTGCACTAAGCAATTAAATTGTACCTCCTCCACATAGGACTTAAAACGTACCGCCTTCCCATAGGACTTAGGAGTGGATATATTTTTCTAACATTAGTGGCAGCAGGTTCTCGACCCTAGTGAATATATATTTCCAAATTATATTTGGTATACATCTTGCTTATACTCTATATTTAATAAAAATAAAATTATAAATTCTTTACAAACTTACTTTATATAAATTAATGTGACATAATTCAATCCGTGAATTTATACCTCATCAGTTTGAATAAAATTACTTTGTATAGAAATTTGAAAATCAGAATGTAAATGGATATACAAGCAGAGCAGATTTATACATGCTTCTTCTAGACTATAAATACAGGCTCTAATTTGTAGATGGTAACCATTCAAGGATGTAATATCTATAAATGTCAATAATTGAAAGAAAAAAAAAGGCTTTTGCTTTGTTTTAAGAGTTCACCAATTGAGCATCAATTACAAAGCAATTAAGCACAGATACAGATGAACCAAAAGTGACGTCGTCCATTTCGAAACTGATAAATAACTGGGAGACAAATAACTATACAAATAAACCAAATATCATTTAGTAATAAACAAACCATAACACTGATTTTATTTAACTAAGAGGTAAACTACAGCCACGCAGCTTATCCACATAAAAACATGGAAAACACCTAAAAGGTTACATCACATTCACACCAAATCCACGATTCAAAGTCATTAAACAACGAATTTAAAAACCTAAGCAATGAGGAATGGCAGAACAGCCAGCATGAAATGCTCATAAGTGAAAGTTGCAGATCCAGAGTACGTAGTATCCCTCTCCTTAAATTTCTCTGTTAGCCCCTGCAATATAATTGATTGACACATCCGAAATCAGTGTAAGCAAATGTTTGTAAATCATCATATTATACAGTCCCATTAAAAGATCGCGTAAGATGATAGTTAAACATATATAGAAGCTCAAGCTCACCTTAACCGTGAGACAGCACCTGCATTGGGAAAAAGGCGAAAGAGAAATTTGATTAGAAATATACTTAAAGATAATCATTTATTGGATTAAAAGGTTGGAAGAGGTATTATCATGAGGACATACTCGATGAAGTTATCATATTCAATGGCCTTGCTTTTGCCACCAGTTTTGTCGAACTTCGTGACAAGCAAGTCCAATACCACGGGTGAAACCGCAAAACCTAGACTCATAAGAGCCTCCCGCAACTCATTCGTATCAATCTTTCCACTCCTGTCCCTGTCCACTTTCTCAAACATGGCCTGTAGCAATTCCAAAATTGCAAATTACTAAACAAAAAACTCATATTGAAAACGGTTTTGGTCTTGTATATGCATCCTAAGGGTTATAAAATCAGAATTATAATTACCCGCCAGTTTTGAAGACTGTGAAACACTTGAATGAACTCCTTAGGCCCTGCATCCAGATAACAAGAAGAAGTCAAAAAGGGCTTACGCCACATGTGGGCCAGCCTTAAAAAAATCCCAACTGCCCCAAAAAAAATCGACTCCCTAAATCTACGGTCAGGAATTTATAAAAACAGATCAGTGGGGTCCGTTCCCTATGAAAAATGTAAGAATCCACAATTGTAATCTTAACTGCATACCGCGTCATAAACTAATTAATAATAAAGGCATACGCTGTTGCACTTTATTCTTAAAACGGTCCCACGACACTAGTAAAATCCAAATTGGTCATAACTAGTTAACCACCCTACAGCCAACTACGCCATTGCTAGGGGTGTTTTAGTCATTTTAATAGAACGAATCAGCCACATGTTATCAACGTGTCGTAATCGGTATACGCTACCGGAATGTGCAGAAGTTCGACTTGCATATGCCGCGTTTCAGCATTTATCCAGTTTATTTACTAACATGCGCAAGTGCAAAAGAAAAAATAAAATTGAATTTAAAATTAATCAAAAAAAAAATAAACTCACCGATTTTTCTCGCGTTAGTGTTGGTGAATGTGTACATAAGCAGACGAACGGTTCTCAAGCTGAAGC
The DNA here is from genome assembly GCA_030449925.1 of Citropsis articulata. Lineage (NCBI taxonomy): Eukaryota > Viridiplantae > Streptophyta > Magnoliopsida > Sapindales > Rutaceae > Citropsis > Citropsis articulata. The sequence goes on from JASUUH010000160.1 coordinate 10,258,165, forward strand.
TCTGATTATAAGAAGACAAAGCTCCTTGCAACTCCTTATCGTCGATGAGGCCGCTGTTGTCCCGGTCGGCCAACTGGAAGCACGCCACGATGTTCGGATCCGTGCCGGGAGGAAAAGTGGACGGCATTAGAGACGAAAACGGATTACCGTACGATCCCGGAGCCGGCGGGTAGCCGCCTGGAGCAGAAGCAGGAGCCGGAGAAGGCCCGCCATACGAGGGTGCGGACGGAGCCGCGTATGGCCGTGCCCCGTAGGACTGAGCTGTCGGCGGCGCGCCGTACTGAGCAGAGTAGGGCTGAGAACTCGGCGGCCCGCCGTGATGGGAAGCGTAGCCCTGAGAACTCGGAGGCTGCGCGGAGCCGTAGCCGTAGCCAGGCGGAGGTTGGGGATAGCCGGACATGTTGCTAAATCTCGAGAGAGAGGTGAATTTGTTTTCTTGAAGACGAAGAAGGGGATCGTGTTTATAAATAAGAGGGTCTTAGGATTCGGGTCCAAGGTTTGATATTATTGCAGAATTGCCATTTTAAATTTTAATCGTAGTAAATTAGTAATATTCATTGAAACGCGTCGTTGAATAAACTCGAAGCTTAGCATTTAATATACAGTACGGATTATTAAATAAAAAAAGAAAATTATCAGTCATACTCTTAAACAATACCCAATCAAATATATTACAATATTTTTTTACGTATATATCACTCAGATGCTATACAAAAACATCCGCTTATTAATCATAATGCTGTCATAAAGATCGACGCTATATGCATTATTATTAAATAAAAAAACAATTACCAGTCATATACTCTTAAATGACATCCGTATAAAAAATACTACAATACTTTTCACGTATATCATTCGAATATCCTAAGTTGACAAAAGACATCTGCCATCCACCAGTCCATTAGCTGCTGTTTATAAGCGCTGACATTATAAGAGTAATCTAGTCTTTTAAGATTAGAAGAAACTTTCATAAAAAAACAACATGTCATCCTATTTACCCAGTACTAAATGACATGTCATATGATAAATATTAATAAAAATGTATCCCATCTATGTGAGACAACGCTGTTTCAACGGGACTAAAAAAAAAAAGTAACTTCACAACCGAATCTACTACTCTAAAATTTAACCTAAATTTTTGAAGATTTATTTCTCCATGCTCCAATTGAAATTTTTTTATAGTATAATATGTATAATTGTAAATAATATGTTGTTAATAATTTTTTATGGTATAAAATGGATATTTTTTATGGATAATTGTTAATAATATATATCATTAATAATTTATATTTTTTAATCAAAAAATGTATTGCTAATAACAAAATAAAAAAAATTTGTATTGAAAATTTATGTTAATTTTTAGGGTAAATATATCTTTTTACATTATTTTGAGCTTCAATAGTAAAATAGTCAATTTACCACAATTCTATTAATTTTCTAACGGTGGCTAATGGATTGGTAGACGGTAGATGTCTTTTGTTAATTTAAAATATATGAGTGATATACATAAAAAAATATTATAACATGTTTGGAACGGGTGTCATTTAAAGATATATTACTGATAATTTTCCTAAAAAAAATACTCATCAAAGTACGAAAATCAAACTGTTGACTTTATTCACATCTGTGAATAGCTGCTAAATAATTTTGTTTTTTTGTTTTACAATATTATATTAGCGGGCAGTACACTAAATACGAATACAACTAGGAAATGTCTCGATTTAAAAATAATGATTAATTGAATTCTTATCTAAAGTAGTTTTCTTTTAGGATTTAATTTATTAATAAATAAATAAATAAATTATGCTTCTACAATCACCGTCTACAATTCGATTATATTTGGTTTAATGGGTTGTGTTCGGTTCAAAAATTCACGAACTAATATGTTTTGATTCGATTTTTGCCCATAATCAAATCAAATCGGATATTAACTATAGTAAGCAATAATTGATTAAATGTTATCAAATTCCGCGAATATTTGATTGTGAACCTTAAAGTGGAGTGGTTAATTACACGTACATGCCTGTCTGTGAACTCAAATGTTTTACACTATTGTAATAATTGAATGTTATTTTCTCCTTTTTTTTTTTTTTTAATGAAAAAGATTGCTTCGTTGGAGATGAACAAATTTGATTATCGCATGAAAAACATATTATTATTCATTCTTTTTTGGCAGAAAAATTATGTATAATGTCAAAACTTTTTTTTTTTTTTTACAAAACACTTAATATGGATTTATTTTAGTCATTAAATTATTCTAAATGTGAATGTTTTTTTAACTTAAGAGTGGGTTGGCATCATATGAGTGAGATCAGAAAAATAAAATTGAACAAGAATTAAATTTTGATACGGATTGCTTGGGTTTATTAATTTTTTTTGGTACTTTTCAATAATTTAGTTACTTTTTTGAGAATCAAACCGAACAAAATATTAAATTGTTTGATTTAAAAAATTTTAATATGAACATTGACTAAATTTAATTTAGTTGGATTTGGTTGGGGTTATATTGGTTTGGCGGAATGCCCAACTCCACCTAATTTGGAAATTTTACTACAAATATTTACATTTGAATTTATTTTCAAGATAAATTGTAATCTTTTTTTGTTTCTGTCTTACGTTCCCTTGCTAATAATATTTATAAGGATATATTTGTACCGGTATTTTTCAAGTTCATATGTGAAATAAATAAAAAAGAAAAACAAATTACTACGATTTTTACTTTCCAATCTATTCAAGACTAGATACAGTTCTAATTGAATTTATGTTACATTATCGCATTGATTTTGTCATTAGAAAATAGAAATAGAATTATTAACATATTTGTTTTCTTTTATTTATTAAAACTGTTAAATATAATTAGTAAATATCAAGTGGAGGGTACATTTTGAAGAAACCACCCAATGACTCAACCCAAAAATCAGGTGGCATATCTTCCACATGGCCACTTGTCGACTTTATTTATGAAGTCAACTGCATCGTTCTAACCATTTTACACGATCTCCTCGACTTTTATTTCAAGTCAATTGTTTCATCATGCAATAGCATGTATCTGATGCTTCGCCTTTCATTTCTTTTTTATTTCTTTTTTCTTGGGGAAAAAAACTCTGGTTAATGGGTCAATTTAAGTGGTTCCATTGTAATTTGAAAGTCGATCAATTTGACCAACAACCATACTTAGACGTGGCGGGAAAAAAAAAGGGTCACTTGGGCAGAGCTAATGGTTTAGATTGTTATTTGAAATAACTTGCACATGTGCCAACGGTATCTTCTATGAAATGTGTTAGGACTCAAACTTTAAACAAAGAAATTCAATTATCATGGAACTAAAACTTTGTCAACACTAATATAGTTTTATGTTAGTCTGAACAAAAAGAATTTGCAATGGGCCTCTACTCCAATCATTCAGGGTTTCCCTTACAGCATCAAAGGGTATCTTATGAAAATTTGTAAAGAAACAAATTGGTGAAACAAATAAATAAATTGATTTTGATTTGACTAACAATGCGTTTACTAAATGATAATCAGAATGGATGGAAATTCAAATAGATTGAAATGAAAATGAAAAATGAGAATTAATATAAGTTATTTACTTGAATTGTATAAATCAGAATGATGATTGTTTCAAGTTACTTAAATATCCTTTGTTAGTTATTATATGGCTCTTTTTAATTTTAAATTATTAAATAAAAGTAAAAACCATCAAAGCAAGAAAATCAACACCGTTGATTTTGTCTTTTTCGTTTTACAATATTATATTAGTGGGTAGTACCGTAAATGCGAATATAGTTAGGAAATGTCTCAATCTAAAAATAAGAAAGGATCCCTAAGTTACGTTTATCATAAAATACAGCCAATAAATTGACTAGCTAGCCAATAAACACAAGCCAAGTAACACACAATAGTGATAAAATGAAACTGATTTAATCAGTTGAAGTCGGTCACTAAGGGCTCATTTGGTTGGAGGATTAAAAGTGAGAATTGGACTATTTTTTTAAATTTTATTCTAATCTCATGTTTGGTGCTGTCAAAAGTATAAGCATTTAGTTATTCGAGGCCCACAACATAATCTTAATTTTGTAAAGGAAATTATCCCAAGGGAGGGCTATGTGATTAGTTAGTATTGGATTATATTGATAACTAAATTAAACATAATATTTATAAATATTAAAATTATAGCAATATGTGATAAATGCAATAAAAAATATTGATTTAATAATTTTAATAATAAATTATACTAAAAATCATTATTAATTTCACGTTAAATTAAAATTCTATTTTAATTTATTTAATTAGTAATTTTTTATAATTTCAAATTTACATTATAAATTAATTATTAAATTAATATTAAAAAATATAAATTTTTATAAAATAATAGATTATTGAATAAAAATAATAAAAATATCATAAATATATTTAACAAAATAAAAATAAAAATTATTTAAATTATGATTTATATTTCATTAATATCATTGAGGTTGATTTGTATAATTAGTAATGAAAAATTTTAGATGATGATCATGATAACAACAACAACTTGTAGATTGTAATAATATAATATAAGATATAATTAATTATAGTCCAATCTAATATTGTACCAAACACAACATAGTATATATATAATCCATTATTATCCAATCCAATCCTATCTTATCCAATCTGATCCAATCCAATCCAATTCTGCATAACAAACGAGCCCTAAAAGTAGTCAACGCGGGAGGCTACCTTCTCCAGCCGATCGTGACAAACGTAAAATTATCACAATTCCATCTCTTCCAACACAATCCTCCTCAAAACTCAGACCTCCACTGCCAAATTTCAGCCAAAATCGACAACTCCATAGACCATCGAGCGAAGGAGAAACAACGGTGAGTATATGAAACTATGTCGTTACGGCTCACATGGATGATAAACGGAAGTTACGGTCTGAAAAATCTCAACCACTCAATGTGTTAAAATCTTATTCAACAGACGTTATTTAATTTGCTCAAAAATAGTGTGAAAGAGAAACTGGCTGAGTTGGTTTGTTTAGAATGATGAGCAATCGTAACAAATGGTTAAGCCTGTTTGTGGACGGTAAAAATTAAAAATCGAAGAAGAAATAATGCTCTAGGGTTTATGAAAGGGGGAAAAATTAAAAATTGAAGAGTTCTATCGAACAGTGTTGCTTGTTTGCGGGCGGTCGATAGGCTTATCGTCCGAGCAACAGCCCACTGTTGCCCAAATGTTTGGTTTCAGGCAAAATCAATTTGTTTCTTTTTTAAGTTCCAAGAAACTTGAGATTTTCTGGTATTTTTATTGTAAAGTACTTACGATTTAGTTGTTAGCATAGTTTTACTCTAAAAAAAAGCATCCCAAAGTAATATAATTTTACGCGGCATTTTATCAAATATCTAGTCTGCATTATATCTTGGCACCATTTCCTTTAACAATTCGTTTTTCCAGATTTACCTTACAACTCTAATATCTTAAACAACTAAAACAAACTTTAACAATTCGTTTTTCCAGATTTAGGTTAGCTTTTATTGATTTTTTATTTTTATCTATTTATATTTATATGTATGCACGTACGTACGTACGTATGTTTCTATAACAGAAGACGGCAATCTTTACTTGGCACTTGATGACGTTGACTAGGGGATAAAAGCTTTTAATTGATTTATTTGAGAAGTAGCCACTTATATATCAGAATAATTTCCATTTATTATAGATATTATTAATTGTCAAATTTATAGGAAACTTATCCACGAATAATTTTACTCTAAATCAAACTATTCAATATATTTAAAATATAATAATAATAATAATAATAAAATAACAAATGCTATATTTTGTAATTATGTAATAAAACAATAGTCTCTTAATAAGATTTACTAAATACATAAACTCTACTTTTCAAACTTGTATCAATCACAATGATGTTATTTATCAAATATTGAATTATTTTTTAATTAGTAGTTTATTTCATCCATACAATAAAAAAAACAACATATTTCATTAACTACTACAGTTCCAAACTAACTCTAAATCTTAGAAACTTGATTATACAATTTTCTTTAACTAAGCCATCTAGCTTCAAATTCTAGGACTAAAAAAATTAGAGTGGTTGTTCGACCTCCCTAATTCCTACCTTTAAAAATAATAATAGTTATTTATAATTTTGAGTACCCTACTTTATATTTTTAACCCTCATTTCCTTAGTATTTAAATTTATATTAAAAATGAAATAAAATTATTTCATTTAACTGATCGCCTAAATTTAAATTTATTTCAAACAAAAGGGTCCAAGAGATTGTTTAAGCTAGCCAACCCCTCTGATTTAAAAAAAAATGGAAAATTACAAAAGAGGATGACAAAAAGTTCGGTCTGAATGATTAGGTTCGGGCTGCGAATAAGAAGGCTTGGCCCTACTCTCAGGTGAAATGAATCGGCCGTGTGATGTTAGCTGGGCCTGTGTGCAACTTTTAGGTCTGGGCTTTGAATACCAAGGTTGGCCCATGCCTCATTACATAATATTACTTTGGGTCTCATTACATAATATTACTTTCAAAATTGAAAACCCTTAGGGTGCGTTTAGCACACTGTATTACATTATGTTGTATTATATTATTTTAATGTTGGTGTATTGTATTATGTTGTATTGTATTAGTACTATATTATAATAATATTATACAATGTTTGATACTACACTGTACTATATTAATTTTTTATGATTAATTTAAATTAAATATTATATTATATTAATATATTACATTAATATATTTAAATTTATAATATTATTTATACTATTATTAATTTTAAATTAATAGTATTGAAATATATTCATATTTAAATATTTATTATTAGCTATAATAAATTATAATGTAAAAATAAAAAAATATAATATAATAATATTGAATAATAAATTATATATTTATTAATTTATTTTAATAATTATAATGTAAAAATAAAAAATAAAAAAATTATATTAAATTAAAAAATTATATTATTATTAGTATTATTATAATAAAAAAGTAAAAGTCAAAGTTAAAGTAAAAGTCAAAGTTAAAGCAAAAGTCAAAATCAAAGCAAAAAGCAAAAGAAAATGCAAAGTTGGAAACTAAAATGGGGAAAAAAAGGGAAAAAGTAAGCGGTAGTTTGCTGCATTAGATTGGCCCATTATGCAGGATCATGTAGCTTTTTAGGTTACTAAACATGAGCCTGCATAAAATTAATACAATGAGGAGTCATAATATATCAACCAAACATGCCCTTTGAGAATTAAGCTGCTAACACTTTGAAAATCTTGAAAATACTCCTTCCACATTAAGATTACTGTTTTAACCTTGTAAATAGGAAGAACTAAAATAAAAAAAATTCAACGAGAGAGATATTTAGTTAAACTTATACTTTCTCTCTCTACCCTGCTCCTTGACTTTTATGGGGTGACTATCTTCAAGAAATTAATTGAAAATTCTTTTATTAATTTTTCTCTTGAAAGAATTAAAAAATGATAATTAGATTCAAATAAAGCCAAGGAGTTAGAATATTTCAAGAATAGATAAGATAATGAAGATACAAAACTTCGAATTTCCTAACTGGATATCTTAAAAAGGTTCAACTACAATCATAAAGAAAGGAAAACAATTAAAAAGAAGTCATAATGGAGTGATAATTGAATTTTTTTATAGAATCACAATAGAGAGAATTCTTTTTTTTTTTTAAATGAATAATAGTTAGAGATTGCAATAGAGTTTAGAGAGAGAAACGATTCAGACAAAAACATAAAATGCAATAATTTATTATGTGGAGTTTGTCTAAAAGGTTATTTGTGGCATTTTATGGGCTATGTTTAGAAAAGGGGTTTAGCACGAAAAACTAAAGGGTGGCAAGAGCACAACTCGACCTTATAAATCATCACATTCCATGATCTCAAAGCATCTCCAGCTTTCAGAGCATGGGTTTCCAATTGTTGGAATTTAGTTTTCTGCCTAATTTTCCTATATGATTCCACAATTGCTTCTCTACTATAGCCAATGATTCCTGAGAATCTTCTTTCTTCCCTTCAAAGATAAAGAGATTCATTGAGTGCCAAGTAGCCCAACACAATGGTATAAAAAGTTCCATTCTTGCCTTGCTTCTTTTTTCTGCCAAGACTTGTACTACAATTGACAAGTCTAGGTTTGCAAAATAATGCTTTTCCTTTGAGAAAGGTGTGATGTTCCGCATCCTCTGTGATGCTTTACAATTAGGAAGGGCATTAGTAGTGTTTCTCTCATTGTTTGTCACACCATTGACACCAAGCTACTGCAGGACTTTTCTCTACCATAAGTTTCTGCTGCATCTACATTCACCTTAAACCATCTTATTGAAGGAGGTTCCAAAACTGGCTTGCTGAACAGCTCTAACTTGAAGACAGAGATTCCTGAGAATCTTCTTTCTCAAGATTAAAAAACTAGGTGGTCGGCCTGGGAGCAGTAATTAGAGACTCTGGGGAACATTTTGTAGTGGCAGCTACTCAAAAGTAATCTGGCTTTCATAGGGATGAACGTGCTGCAGAAACTGCTAATTGTATGCCTTTGGTAATTGAATTTGATTGTCAAGAAGTCGTGGACTTGATTGTGTTGTACAAATTTTATTGAACTCGCAAGCGCACAAATCTATTGTAGAATAGATTAATGGTGACGAGTGTCGATCCCATGAGAAGGTTGATTTTAATTATGTGCAGAATTAATTTTCTTAAATGGGTGATTGGATTTGTGGTGAAATTAATTTAAACTGTGCTAAAAATTAAATTGGAATGACATGAATAACTTAAACTGGAAACTATTGAGATAAAGTACTTGGGTATCCGGATCTGCATCAACATGCTCCATGGGCTAAATATTTCTTATTAATGCCAATTAAATCATGAGGGGGATTCCACACCTCATGAACCACGCTCAAATAAATATGGTGCTAAGGGCTTATCGTGCCAAATAATAATAACCTTGTACTAAGGTGCCGGTTTAACCAGGGCGGTATCTAGACAAGACTATTATTATTTGTCGACGAAAAGTCAAAACAACCACACATATTAGAGGGGAAGATAAAGTAAATTTACCAAATTAAGCCCATGGAACATGTTGAGACTTCACCTTCAACCCAAGCTTAAAAGAAAATTAGCTACTCTCTTTTGAACTATGGGTAAAATGAGAATTTACTAAAATACATAGAAAATACAAGAAGGAGAAGGAATTACAGAAATCTAAGTTTAGAAATGAATTCAGGGGTATCAAATTAGGAGGGGGAGCCCCCTTTTTATAGATACATTGAGTGAATCATGACCATCAGATTAAAAACAGTTCGGACGCTCAAGATTACGCTACGCCATTAGTCAACAGTCAACGTTTAAACAGTAACATGGTTTGACCATGGTTTGCACAGTAACACGGTTTGACCATGGTTTGCACAGCAACACGGTTTGAATAGTAAATAATCCCATGTATGTGCATGTACCGTACATACGATTTTTGCTCCACTGAAATGCTGCCATGTCATCGATCTACAGTACATAAGAAATTTAGCCCAATAAGATCGTGACACATCATCGGTCAATACTACGTCATCGGTCAATACCACGTCATCGGTCAATACCACGTCATCGGTCAACGCCACATAAGCAGTCAATGCCACATAATTTATTCAATCAAATGCTGCCACGTCACAGGTCGATGCCACATCATCGGTCAATGCCACGTCATTGGTCAATGCCACGTCATTGGTCAATGCCACGTTATCGGTCAACGCCACGTCATCGGACCGTATATATGAACAGTACCGTATATGTGAACAATGACATTTTTCCTTTTATGCTTCTCCTAAGGTTTTTGATCGTCCTGAGTTCAAATATGACGTCCGTTTTGCTGTCTGATCACTCGTTCATTGTGAAACGATCGTGATGCCCCTAAAATACATAAAATACCTAATTATAATGAAACACACATAATTAAATAATAAAATACTTAAATAAATAAAAATAGTAATGTTAGTGAGATTTAAAGTGTAAAATGATGATTTTCTCCTTTATAAATATGTACTTTCTAACAATCAACACCGAACCACGTATAATTTCGTGTATTTGTTTCTCTTCTCTCTTACTCATTTATTATTGTGCTATTATTGAACTTATTGCTTTCAAATTTATTAAGGCATTAGATTGGATTGTTGTGTGGTTTTGTTAGGATATTTTTTAAAATACCAATTCACCCCCCCTCTTGGGTTGCGCACTTGTATTTCATTTGGTATCAGAGCGAGGTGCTCTTGTTTAAACTTAACCATCTAGAGTTAAAGATCAATAACAACCCAATATGACTCAACTTTAAGGGAAGGATAGTCCATGACTAGACCACCGTTCTTCGACGGTAATGATTACCCATATTGAAAAACTAGGATGAGAATTTATTTGCAAGCTTTAGATTATGAAATTTAGAAAGTTGTGTGTGATGGTCCATTCATGCTTTTAACTAAAAATAAAATAGGGGAAGATATTCCAAAACCTTCATGGGAATGGAGTGAGATGGAAAAGAGAAAAACTTCTCTAAATTCCAAAGCTATGAATGCCTTATTTTGTGCACTTGACAAGAAAGAGTTGCATACAGTGTCTAGTTGTGAGACTACTCATGAAATTTAGAACAAACTTGAAGTTGTGTATGAAGGCACAAATCAAATTAAAGAGTCTAAAATAAGTAGATACACTCATCAATATGAATTGTTCCAAATGAAACAAAATAAAAGTGTGTATTCTATGTATACACGATTTACGGACATAGTGAACACCCTAGGAGCCCTAGGAAAAACTTTTTTAACTAGTGAGAAAGTCAAGAAAATCATTAGGTCACTTCTAAAAGAATGGAGACCTAAGAGGACTGCCATTGAGGAAGTTAAAGATTTAAATACCTTACCTATTGACGATTTAATTGGCTCTCTTATTTCTTATGAGGAAGATTTGGCAGCGGAAAAAGGAAACGAGGAGAAGAAGAAAAGCATTGCTCTCAAAGCTATAAAATATGACAGTGGTGGAGAAAGTGAGCCGGATGATGAGGAGTTGGCTATGCTAGCAAAGAGGTTCAGAAAATTTTTTAAGAAAACTGGTGAGCGAAGAAAATTTATAGACTTCAAGAATCAAAAGGAGAAGAAGAAAGTAATCAAATGCTACGAGTGCAAGAAGCCTGGCCATATAAGATCGGAATGCCTTCTTCTCAACAAGTTTAAGAAGAAAGCAATGGTGGTCACGTGGGATGATAGTGATGAAGAAGCAAGTGATGATGAAGAATAATAAGAAATGAAAAATTTAGCTCTTATGGCCTTTGGAGAAGAATTATATGACGAACTAGATGAGGTAAGTGATCTTCCTACATATGATGAATTACATGATGCTTTTAAAGAATTACATGATGAGTTGATGAAAATTGGTAAAAAGAATGTATGCTTTAAAAAAAAATAGTAGAGCTAAAAAATGAAAATGAATCACTAAGTGCAAAGATTACATGCTTAGAACTAGTGAATAAAACATTGTATGATAAAGTTATATTATCAAATGAGAAACCTAGTACTTCATATGAGCATGAAAAATCACATGTTGGAGAATTAATAAAAGAAAATGAAGTGTTTAAGAAGAAGAACAATGAGCTAAATAAAATTGTGCTAAAATTCACAAATGGGCAAAAGATGTTAGATAACTTGCTTAATTCGAAAAAATGTGTGTTTGACAAAGGAAGTATTGGCTATAAGCCAAATTTGAAACAAAAGTATTATAAGAATTATTTTATTAAGAGTACCTCTATTAAAAATCAAGTTGTATGTCATTATTGTAATCAAAATGGTCACATGAAAAATAGATATCATGTGAAAAGAAATGCATATTATGGTGTGAAATGTATTTGGGTTCCAAAAGGAACCATTGCTAACACTTAATGACTCAAAAAAGTTTAGGTACCCAAGACTTGAGATTTTCTCTGCAGGGCTTGAAGAAAAAGAAGAATAAATGGTACTTGGACAGTGGTTGTTCAAGACACATGACATGGAATTATTCTTGGTTTTCAAGTTTTACCAAGATTGAAAATGGTGGAGATGTATCCTTTGGAGATAATTCAAAAGGAAAGATCATTAGTACTGGCAATGTTTGTAATGTATCATCTACTCTTATTGAAAATGTGTGTTTAGTTAAAAACTTGAAATACAATTTACTTAGCATTAGTCAATTATGTGATAAGGGTTATAAAATGATTTTTGATAAAACTAGATGTGTTATTGAAAATGCATGTGATGGAAAAGTTTTATTTGTAGGAAATAGATGTGTTAATGTTTATACCATTGATATAGATTGTGCATCTACCATTGATAAATGTTTCTCGGCATTGCATGATGATGGATGGTTATGGCATAGAAGACCAGGTCAGGCAAACATGGATTTGATTTCAAAAATTTCGAAAAATGATTTGGTTAAAAGTCTTCCAAAAATCAATTTTCAAAAAGATAGAATTTATGAAGCTTGTTAATTTGGAAAACAAATCAAAACTTTTTTCAAAAACAAGAATCATGTCTCTACTTCAAACTCACTTCAATTACTTCACATAGATTTGTTTGGATCATCTAGATATGCTAGCTTGAGTGGCAAGTATTATGCATTTGTGATTGTGGATGATTATTCTAGATGCACATGAGTATTTTTTTCAGCTAATAAGGATGATGCCTTTGATGCATTTAGAGTTTTCTATAAAAAAAAGTTCAAAATAAAAAAGGTTATTCTATTTCTTGTATTAGAAGTAATCATGGTAGAGAATTTGAAAATCATGCAGTTGAGACTTGTTGTAATGATTTTGGCATTGAGCATCAATTTTCATCACCTAGAACTCCACAACAAAATGGAGTTGTTGAGAGAAAGAATAGATCTATTTAAGAAATGGCTAGGACTATGTTGAATAAAAATGCATTACCTAAGTATTGTTGGGCCGAATCCGTTAACACCGCTTGTTATGTTTTAAATCGGGTGTTGATTAGATCTCATCTCAACAAAACTCCCTATGAGCTTTGGAAAGATTGAAAACCCAATATTGGATATTTCAAAGTTTTTGAATATAAATGTTTTATTTTGAACACAAAAGATAATCTTGAAAAATTTGATCCAAAATATGATGTTGGTATCTTTTTCAGGTATTCAAACTCAAGCAAAGCTTATAGAGTTTATAACAAAAGAACTTTAGTTGTGGAAGAATTTATGCATGTTACATTTGACGAGTCTAACTTTTCCTCTACGGAGGAAGTTGTTGTTGGTGATGATGCAGATGAAAATATACAAGAAGATTCATCAAAGAACAACTAAAAGAATGCAAAAAATCAAAAGGAACAACATGAAGAAACAAATGCGGAGCAAAATGAAGGTTCTTCTCAAATACTCTCCAAGGAATGAAGGTATGTTTCTTCTCACCCTAAGGATGTTATTTTAGGAGATCCATCAAGAGGTGTTAAAACTAGATCATCACTTAGGAACACATGTGAGCATGTTGCATTTATTTCTCAAATTGAACTAAAATCTTTTGCGGATGCAGAAAATGACAAATCTTGAATTATGTATTTGTTTTGGATGATATGGATTTACTTTGATGTGTTATTTCCTTATGCTTTGGATATTTTTTTGACCTAATGTGCTTGTATTGAGATTTTGATGATTGATATGGAGAGCTTTTATTCTTTTTTATGATGAAGGGGGATATATATTTTGTAAAGGGAAAAATATGAGAAATTCATTTATTATGAAAAATACTCATATGCACTTATGCAGGGGAGTTTTTTAGATCCTTTTGAAATTAGTTTTTTAACCTTGCATTGATTAAGGGGGAGATTTTCATAACTAAATTAATTTTCTATAATGTGTTTTGTCATCATCAAAAAAGGGAGAGATTGTTAGCCTATATGGCTATAAATGTTGATTTTGATAATAACAAACCACATGTTTTGGTTAAAGAAAATTGAGAGTAATTAAACAAAGATTTATATATGTTGTGCTTTTAAAATAAGAAAATGATTTTGTGAAGTTAAGGTGTTTCTCAAGTTGTGAACTAAAATGAAAGAATTTTGCAATATTTGATTTTAATAAATATTGTTTTTAAATTTCGAATTTAGACCTATTTGAGAATATTTAAATATTTTGGGGCTATTCTATAATTTTACAGAGTTTGGGTGATATCATAATTTCAAAAAGTTTTGGGATTCGCAAAGTATTACTTGAAAATTCTAAAATTGGAACTATTTGTAAAGTTTCATAACGTTTTGGGCCATAATATAGTTATAAAAATTTTGAGGTAAAACTATAATTGTTGAAAATAGTTCACTGAAGCCAGCACTGTAGCAAGAGGCTATCCGGATGTTACAAAGCAGCAAATTGGTTATGGGCAGAAACTTACTCAAACAAAAGCGGCATACCGGATGTTCAAAAATTTAAATATTTGCTATAACGGTAACTTGAAGAGGCTAACCGGATTCACATAAATGGTAAGCCAGTTATAAATAAAAAGTGAATAACGGCTAGTTTTTGAGTTCAAACTATAAAAACTCAAATCCAATTTATTTTCAAGCTCTTTAGCAAGCAAAAGCAAAAGACACACAACATATCTTGAGCTCTTAATTCGCAAATCATAATTCTTTGAATCATTTTTGTTCTTCAATTTGTTTATCTACTCTTTAAGAGAGTTTTTGTTGTAATTTTCATTTCCTCATCTCAATTATAAGTGTTTGAGTGTGTGAGACACTTGAGTGAAGAGATTGAAAGATAATATCTTTGTTGTAAAAGTTTATTGACACCTTAAAGTCAATTGTAAACATTTTAAGTCTTGGAAAGCTTGGATAGTGAAAACTTCAAGCTTGGATCGTTTGGAGGCGTGGACGTAGGCGAGGATTGCTGAACCACGTAAAATTTCATGTGTTTGTTTCTCTTCTCTCTTACTCATTTATTATTGTGCTATTATTGAACTTATTGCTTTCAAGTTTATTAAGGCGTTAGATTGGATTGTTGTGTGGTTTTGTTATGATATCTTTTAAAATACCAATTCACCCCCCCTCTTAGGTTGCACACTTGTTTTTCAAGTCTAAAATTTAAATATTTTTCAAGTTACAATTAATATTTTCTTTTCATTATTTTGCTTTAATAAATTCTCATTTCTACTTCACGCTTCTATTTTTGTCTGTTGCATAACTTTTTCTCATCTAATGTTTAAATTAGGAATTTTGTTCAGGGTCACGATATAAAAATAGAAAACTTGATAGTGTTATATCTATTTCGTTTGTTTCATTGATTGTTAGATGCAAAAAATGTGATTTAGACAATGATGATTGTGCTTAAAGATTTAGAAATTTAAAAAATAAATTTCTTCTTGAAAAAAATTATAAAACTTATTATTTAAAAACCACTCAGTCAAATCCCGTAAGTTTAAAAATATTTATTTAGTGAATCTCAAATTTATTGTAGAAAAAATTAATGCAAGATTTTTAAATAGTAATTTATTGTTGTTTATTTTTTATTAATTTCCTTTAACACTAATATTTGATAAATAATTACTATTATATATAATTATGACAATTAATCTAGTATGGATTATCTTGAATGACTCATTGATTTTATGGATTGATATTAGGAATGCTGGGAGGAAGTTGTGCTTCCGAAAATAGCTTTAAATAAGTAAATATTACTCCTTTTAGAAGTGCAGAGATTAGGGTAAGCCAATGGTAGATTAGAGGCCGGGCTGGCCGTGCTTAATCTATTGGGCCAGCGTCCGCGGCGCAAGCGAGCACATTTGGCAAAGGCCAGGCCTGCGCTGTGGTACTTGTTCATACGCGCGGGCAAAGACGACGTGATTAGAGATGGTAAAGCGGCCACTGTGAATAAGCACGTTTCATTGGTAAAATATCTTAAAATATAAAATATTATAAAATTAAAGTAAAATATCTTAAAATTAAAATTTTAATATATTTTTTAGTATAGACTTTTAAAAATTAATTTAAATCTTAGTTTAAATAAATATTCTAATTTTTTATATTTATAATTTACTAAATGAATAAATAAATATCATGATTTTAATAAATAAAATCATAATTTTATTTATGATATTTATTAAATGAATAATTTTTATTTATAATTTTACTTATGATATTTATTTATGATATTTATTTAATTAATTTTTATGTTTATAATGTATTAAATAAATAAGTAAATATCATAATTTTAATAAATAAAATTATAAATATCATAAATTTATAAATGATAAATAAAAAATTTTACAGCTTTAATAATAACAAATTATTCATAAACAAAATTTTTCATATTAATATTAAATCATAACTTAGTTAATATTTAATAGAGATATGTTTCGTAGACCGCAGTTATGACTTATTTTAATTGTTATTTGAGGATTGTCTATTTAATTTTAATTAATTATTATTATGATCTATGGAATTAAATTTATGTATTGTTATCTTATGATTGCTTATTGTGAAATAAAATATATAGTTGTGAAATTGTGATAAAATATTAATTGCTCTCCTAATAAAAATTAATATGATTATGAATTTTTTATTATTTTTATTATTATTATTATGTTGGTGAAAAGACGTCAAATAGACGTCGACTGATTTTTGAACACGTCAGGCACATGGGCTTTAAAAAAAAAAGAAAAAAAGTGGTGGGCAGCACGGCACGAGCACGGCACGAACGAGCTCGTGCCGTGGGCCGTGCCGGGCTCACCATAAATAAATGTGCCGTGCCGTGCCCATGGGCCCTTGTGGGCCGGTGGTTGCTGGCACGGCCCGTTGGCCATCCTTAATTATGATGAATTAGCTGTTAGCATCAAAATCAATGTTCAATATTCCATTTTCATTGCAGCCTGCTTATTGCCTTTTTCTACAAAAAGGATCACTGAGCTGCTGGTTCTGTTTCCTTTTGCTCTCTGTACCATAATTATAAAAATTCTTGCATTTCACCACCCCAAGGCTTTAGAACGACCAAAGGAAAACAAGCCAAGTGGTGCCAAAAGCATGATGTGTTACAAAAACTTCACTTTAATCATTCTTGCTTCTCTCATTCTGTCTTCCCATCTTTATAATCTTGTCAATGCTGATGATTCACTCACATACCCCTTCTTCATTCGCTCACTCACCTGCTTTTGAAGATCCTTTGTCTACTTGGGATTACTTCTATAGGTTTGCCTATTTGGGATTGATGCATTGGGTATGAAGTAAATATGATTATTAATTCCTCTCATTGGGGATAAACCATTTGATATCTCTTTGAGAAATACATCTTCAAATTCTTGTAAAATAGAAACAATAACACTAGGTAAAGATAATTTAGTTTATTAGTACTTAAATAAGTCTCGTTATACAAAAGTACAATCATAGACTATTTTAAAATTAAAACTCTTCTAATATTATTCTTCTTTGTATATAAATTCACTTGTTTTCTCCTTTTT
Organism: Citropsis articulata; assembly: GCA_030449925.1. NCBI lineage: Eukaryota > Viridiplantae > Streptophyta > Magnoliopsida > Sapindales > Rutaceae > Citropsis > Citropsis articulata. The sequence goes on from JASUUH010000160.1 coordinate 10,275,642, forward strand.
TTCTTATAAACTGAAACTTCTTTTCATTTTTCACTTTATTTCTCTCCTTTTAGCTCATTCCCTCTTGATTTTGAAATCTCACTCTCCCTTTTATTGTCTCTCTCTTTTTAAACGTCATTTAATTATCATACACTTATCTTGGAGATAAAGGTATAATAATAATGAGTTTTTTTATTAAATACAAAAAAGTATCTATTGGTATAATTATCAGAATTATATGCCTATCAAATGGTCATGGTTGCCCCTAAAGATGGTCATGGTTGCTCCGAAAGAGCATCGTGCATACGTTAGCACCATATCACACGTAAATTCAACTTCATACTTCCTAATTGAGAATGGAAAAAATACTTGTTTATTTATTTTAATTTCTCCACAATCATTCAGTCATTGTAGTTTATATGGCCTAGGATGTTTTAAACTTGTCAAATTCAAATTTTCAACTAAATTGGTCCTAACCAAATTATCACAAATCCTGCCATCAATAATCATGCCATCAATAATCATGCTACATATCTTATTATTAACATAGCATTTCATATGAAAGATGTTTTCACATTATATCTTCTCATCCTCTTATAAGCTCATACTATCTCTTGTAAGCACATGCTATCTTACCTTTTTCCACTTCAGTTTTCTCTTTCAGCTCTTCATTGAACTTAAAAAGAACTCAATCAAAATTTCTTATTGCTCAAGCTTCGATCGCAACCAATAAGATGGTTGAAAATACAAACCAGTTTCACTGATGTTTGAGAAATATTTTACATATATTCACAAAAAATCAACTTAAAGCTGCACTAAGCAATTAAATCCACAATTCAAAGTCATTAGACAATGAATTTAAAAACCTAAGCAATGAGAAATGGCAGAACAGCCAGCATGAAATTCTCGTAAGTGAAAGTTGCAGATCAAGTGTATGCAGCATCCCTCTCCTTAAATTTCTCCGTTAATCCCTGCAATATAATTGATTAACAAATCCGTTATCAGTGTAAGCAAATGTTTGTAAATCATCATATTATACAGTCCCATTAAAAGATCGCATAATACGATAGTTAAACATATATAGAAGCCCAAGCACACCTTAACCGTGAGACAGCACCTGCATTGGGAAAAAGGCAAAAGAGAAATGTGATTAGAAATATACATAAAGATAATCATTTATTGGGTTAAAAGGTTGCAAGAGGTATTATTATGGGAACATACTCGACGAAATTATCATATTCAATGGCCTTGCTCTTGCCACCAGTTTTGTCGAACTTAGTGACAAGCAAGTCCAATACCATGGGTGAAACCGCAAAACCTAGACTCACAAGAGCCTCACGCAACTCATTGGTATCAATCTTTACATCCCTGTCCCTGTCCACTTTCTCAAACATGGCCTGTAGCAATTCCAAAATTGCAAATTACGAAACAAAATGCTCATATTGAAAACGGTTTTGGTCTTGTATATGCATCCTAAGAAATTATAAAATCAGAATTATAATTACCCTCCAGTTTTGAAAACTCTGAAACACTTGAACGAACTCCTTAGGCCCTGCATCCAAACAACAAGAAGAAGTCAAAAAGGACTTACCCCACACGTGGGCCAGCCTGATCACGTGGGGTCCGTTTCTTATGAACAATGAAAGAATCCACAAGGGTTATTTTCATTCAGCCCCAAATGTTTCAACATTTTTCACAGCGCACCCAAAAGCTTCAACAATATTCAACCCATACCCAATTCTGTTAATTTGACCATTATTTTTAACGGATCTATTTGAAATTTAATGAAATATCTGAAATGCCCCTTATCTTGAATTAGAAAAGAATAAAATGAGATAAAATATTAATTTAATAATTAATATTTACATTAAAATTCTTAATTAAAAATAATTAATAATAATCTCATTAATTAACTTATCAAATAAATTTAATTTATCATCATCAAATAATATTTAGAGAATGAATTTCTAAATTTATCCTTTGACTATTAGAATAAACGGTCAAATTAACGAATTTAAACGGTCAAATTAACGAATTTAAGTGTGAATTGAGTATTATTGAAACATTTAGACGGACGGTAGAATATGTGGAAACATTTGGAGGCTGGACGGAATTAACGCAGCCTACAATTGTAATCTTCATTGCACACCCCGTCATAAATTAATTAATAATAAAGGCATACGCTCCTGCACTTTATTCATAAAACCGTCCCACGGCACTGCTAAAATCTACATTGGTCATAACTAGTTATCCACCCTACAGCCAACCACGCCGTTACGAGGTGTGTTTTAGTCATTTTAGTAGAACGAATCAGCCACATATTACCAACGTGTCATAGTCAGTATACGCAACCGGAGTGTGCAAAAGTTTGACTTGCATATGGCAAGCATCAGCATTAGGGATGGCAAAATCCGGGTCCGGGTCCGAGTTTGGCCTTCCCGGTTCCGGACCCGGATGTAAACCCGGATATTTCTCCTCCGGGTCCGGTACGGATTAAACCCGGAAAATTCCAAGTTTTCGGATTCCGGGTTTAGAACCCGGATGATTGCTAAAGAGATGCCATTTCCATCACTTGTTCTAATGAATTCCTTTCCAGATCTCTAAATGTATTAACAACAATAATGAAAAATAATTCAAAATCAAATAATTAGAAATACAACCCAAAATAACCAAGCATACAAATTGAATTTTCAAACAAATTTGGCCATAATAATGACAAGTTGACTTTGTGGGGTTAAGTCAAGAAAAGGAGAAAGGATTATTGGGGCTGATTTTTTTTTTTTAATGGCCAATGAACATCTCACAGTAAAACACAGCCAAAAATTTCAGGTTGGTCGGTGGAACCGTGGGAGTGTAGGCACGCTCGCCTTGACTTTCTTGCAGTCCTTGCAATAATTCACCGCATACTTCCCGCAGAATTTGCAGAAAAATTTGCTATGCTGACTGACCTTCGTCTTCTTAATTTGCTTCCTCAAACTGACACGATAATGGGTACCATACTTTCCAACTATTCCGGCGTTCTTTGCGTCGTCGGATAGTGGCAATAAGATTTGTAGCTCTTCAACGTGCTTCTTGCATTGAGCGATAAAGAAACCATACCGGCGGCTGAAGTAAGTTTTTTTTAGGTTTTAGGGTTTCTCTTTTTTTTTTTTGCCCTTTTTATACTTAAAATTTATTATTTAATTAATGTTAAAATATAAATATCCGGGTCCGGGTTCCGCATATCCGGGTTCACCTGAACCCGGGACCGGACCCGGATTTGTCCGGGTTTAAAATTTTACTTCCGGATTCCGCATTATATAATACGCGGGCCGGGTTTAACCCGGACCGGATAATCCGGGTTTATCCGGGTCCAATCCGGGTGCGGGTTTATTTGCCATCCCTAATCAGCATTTATCCAGTTTATTTGCTAACATGCGCAAAAGCAAAAGAAAAAACAAAATTGAATTTAATAATTAACCAAAAAAAAAAAAAAAACTCACCGATTTTTCTCCTGTTAGTGTTGGTGAATACCTACATAAGCAGACGAACGGTTCCCAAGCTGAAGCTCTGATTATAAGAAGACAAGGCTCCTTGCAGCTCCTTATCATCGATGAGGCCGCTGTTGTCCCGGTCGGCCAGCTGGAAGCACGCCACGATGTTCGGATCCGTGCCGGGAGGGAAAGCAGGCGGCATTAGAGACGTAAACGGATTACTGTACGATTGCCGTGTCCCGTAGGGCTGAGCCGTCGGCGGCCCGCCGTACTGAGCAGAGTAGGGCTGAGAAGTCGGCGGCTGTGCGGAGCCGTAGCCGTAGCCGTAGCCGGGCGGAGGTTGGGGATAGCCGGACATGTTGCTGAATCTCGAGAGAAAGGTGACGTGTCGAAAGCTTCTTCGGTTGACTTTGTTTTCGTGAAGACGAAGAAGGGGATCGTGTTTATGAATAGATAAATGCTAAGTGTCACGAAGGAAGGGCGAGAGAAGCGCGAGAGAAACGGCACACACTTTACCCACTAGCCCGGGCTCTTCTAGACCAAAAAAAAATAATAATAATAAAAAATAATTTTAAATTGAGACGAAATTCACCCACTCCACCTTATCCTCACCCACTCTGTCTTCGCCATTTTTTTTCCTCTTTAGAAAGTCTCTCAAACCCAGTACCACTGCCGACAACGAAATTCACCCACTCCAGCTTATCCTCACCCACTCCGTCTTCGCCATTTTCTTGCCTTATACAAATAAATACTAAGATAAAGAGAAAATTTAGTTATTGAAGGCGATGGCGAAACTGGGAGGGGTGAGGAGTAGCCGAAGGAAGGAAAACAAAAACTTTCACCTGGCCATGATGTTTCCTCTAATGATTTTTCGAGTATTTTCGCGTCGTGATCCACTGCTCGAGTCATTAATTTAAGCCGTGATCCATCGCTTCTCCACCAACAACCACGACTTCTCACTGTCGGCTTCCTCCCAAAGAATCACAAGACGACTTCTCTCTCCAGCCAGCCACCGCTCACGGCTTCTCTCTCCAGCCAGCCTTTCACGGCAAGCAGCACTGAATATGTATGGATTGTGAGTTTGGGCAAAATTGGCAGTTTGCTTGGTGTTTCTTGGTATTATAGGGAGAAAAGCTAGAATGATAGATTGAGTTGTGAGTTTGGGCCTGGCAATTGTCAATTTGCCGGCAAAGGGTGTAGCGTTTCAGTTTGTAAGAAATTAGTATACAAATTGTTTTGGAATGTAATGGGAAGTTTGAATGTATAATTTGTTGGGTTTTTGTTTTTGCATTCCATGTGCTTGTTAAAAGTCGTATGTTTCGGAATAAATGAATAGCAGATTAAACTTAATCGATTAATTGCATGCTTGCTGTAATTTTTTCTCTGTTTTTAACAATCGATTAATTGCATGGTTGCTATAATTTTTACAATTGCTCTGATTTGTGTGACTTTTGTGAGAAAAGAAAGTGAAAGCCTGCGTGAGAGAGAGAAAAGTGAAAGCCTGCGTGAGAGAGAGAAAAGTGAAAGCCTGCGTGAGGAAAGTGAAAGCATTTCACGCGCTATTTTTTTATTTATTTTATTTTATTTTTTTAATTTTTCTCTCGTCTCTCTCGCTACCTAGCACTACTCTTATTAATAAGAGGGTCTTATGAATTTGGGTTCAAGATTTGGATATTATTGCGGAATTGCCATTTTAAATTGAAGTAATATTCATTGAAACGAGTCGTTGAATGAACTGGAAACTTAGCATTTATGTATAGTGCGGCTCTTTTTAATTTGCCATTATTGAAAAAAAAAAAGAGAAAACCATCAAAGCAAGAAAATCAACACCATTAACTTTATTAACATCTGTCAATACCCGCTAAATAATTTGGTCTTTTCCCGTTTTATTTAGGATGCGTTTGACACATTCTATTGTATCATACTGTATTATATTATTTTAATATTATTATATTATATTATGTTGTATTATATTAGTATTATATTATAACAATATTGTACAACGTTTGGTATTACACTCTACTGTATTAATTTTTATTTATACTATATTTAGTGTTGCATTGTATTGTATTAATTTTTTGTGATCATTTAAATTAAATAATTAGAAAATAATATTTATTAATAAAAAATAATAAATATAGAAATCTTAAATTTTAGAAATTTAACAATTTTTTTTAGTAAATGTTAAAAATTAATGATTAAATTTCTAAAATTTGTATTATAATTAAAATAAAATAAAATATATAAAATTTAATATTATATGTAAATAATAAATTTATATCATAATTAATGTTACAATTATTAATATAAATTTATAAATTATTATTCAATAATATTAAATCATATTTTAATTTAAAAATATTATTATTTTTACATTTTAATATATTAATAAATTTATAATTTAATATAAATAATTATAAATATTTAAATTTGAATAAATTTAAATAATATTAATTTAAAATTAATATTATAATATTAATATATTATTTTTATATGAATCATTAATAAATAAATAGAATATTATAATAGAATATAATATTATTAAATAAAATAATATTATCATAAATTTATTTTTTTATTTTATTCATCATATTATTATTTAATAATAAAATAATTTATTTTTATAATATTTTAATAAAATAAATTTGCCTCAATTGAGACAAAAGCTACTGCATTACGCAAACCCGAGGTTCCCTTGGGTTTGCATAATGCGGCCAAATGCCTCATTATGGTGCATTATATGAGGTCTCAAATTTTGCCAAACATCTTCTTGATAATAAATTAATGTGAATAGTACTATAGTACCACACAATTCCATGCACCAAACACGTCCTTACAGTATTATATTAGTGGGTGGTACAGTAAATGCTAATACATTTAGTAAATGTCTTGATTTAAAGATAATGATTAATTGGATTTATCTTATTAATAATAAATAAATAAATAATACTTCTACAATCACTGTCTAGTGTCTACAATTCGATTATATTTGGTTTAATGGGTTGTGTTCGGTTCAAACATTCAGGAACTAATATGTTTTGATTCAATTTTTGCCCATAATAAAAGCAAATCGGATATTAACTATAGTAAGCGATAATTGACTAACTATTATCAAATTCCATTAATATTTGATTTTTTTTTTATTACATGAGACTATTGTTCAAGAGTACAACTCATATTATATGAGATTACAACTGATATTTACAAATCAGAGTATCATTGAGACTAGTTTACATCAATTCTTATGAAGCACAGCCAGATTTTGATCATCTCTAATATTCGAGGGATGTCTACTTCACTCACATTTCGAAAGGGAGAACACTATCTTCACTCAAATTGAGGAAGGAAATTAAACCCTCACAATGCGTTGTGGGGGTTCGAACTCATGACCTCACAATTGGCTCCATGAATATTTGATTTTGAACTTTAAAGTGGAGTGGTTAATTACACGTACATATCTATATGTGAACTCAAATGTTTTACACTATTGTAATAATTCAATGTTATTTTCTCATTCTTTTTAATAAAAAAGATTGCTTCCTTCGAGATGAACAAATGTGATTATTGCATGAAAAACATATTATTATTCATTCTTTTCAGCAGGAAAATTATTTATAATGTCAAAACTAATTTCCTTTTTTTTTTTTTTTTTACAAAACACTGAATATGATTTAATTTTAGTCATTAAATTATTCTAAATGTGAATGTTTGAGTAAGAATTGAATTTTGATATGGATTGCTTGGGTTTTTTTTTTGGACACTTTTGAATAATTTAGTTACTTTTTTCAGAATCAATCCGAACAAAATATTAAACTGTTTGATTTAAAAAATTTTAGTACAAACATTAACCGAATTTATTATAATTGGGTTTGGTTGGAGTTGTATTGGTTTGGCCGAATGCCCATCTCCACCTAACTCGAAATTTTTCCTACAAATATTTACAGTTGAATTTATTTCCAAGATGAATTGCAATCTTTTTTTCCTCCTTTCTTATCTTCCCTTCCTAGTAATACTTATAAGGATATATTGTTGGGAAAATATGCTCTTTAAAGTATATGTGTTTATTTAATTGTGATAAATAATTTTTCCGATTAATAAAATAAATGAGGTATTTTATTCAAATATCTTAATTATATAATTTTTTGAGTAAAGTCTATTTAATCATATTATATATATTTATGTAATCACCATGTGGATTCACAGAAAACATAAATACAAGATATCTTGTGATTAAATAAATTAAGTTCGCAGTTGATAAATAAAGTTGGCCACTTTATTTAAGTTTAGACTGTAGTAAATTTATTGAATGATTTGTCTTAATCATGTATGAATTTACTGATGTAGTTTGACTACATTGAGCTGGATAACATATGAGATTTAATTAACCTTGAAATGACTGTCAGACTTATTAAATCTCATAGGCATTGATTTTACTGTAATCTTAATCTTGAGTTAATTATAATTTCATGATTGTAATTGTTATTCCATTTGAGTTACCAATGGGCACGACACACACTTGTGGTAAAGATTACCCGATATTTTGTGGGAGCAATTATGAGGATTGGAGTTATAGATTAACAATATAGAATTTGTACGACACATCTCTTGATGGGTTTTCGGCACTTGATTATAGAATTTTCTGGCCAGTGTGTCAGCATATTTAGTATGTTGAAAATAATCATTAGAGAAAACCAGTAAGTATCAAGGAACAAGATGTGATTAAATCAATTGGACAGTCGAGATATCGATTTAATTAACGATGTGGTACAAATGATTGAACAATAAAGAAATCAATGTAGCTTGGGACATATTATTATTCGAACATACAATTATAAAAGTCAGTTCCCATCTTATAATAGAGTAGAGTTAGAATTAAATGATTAGGCTTGTTTAATTACATGCTTAATTGTTGTAGCCACTATTTTATGTTCCCAAATGATCCCCAGGTTAGTTCATTTAATTGATTGCACCACTATTGAATTAATAAGTAAGAAAACTAGCTATTTGGGTCAAAAACATAATTACATCATTTAGTGGGAGGCTCCATTTAATATGCTTATGTGTAAGAGGTCTTATGTTATTTTACAAGATGGGGCCCCCTATGGAAAAAAGCAAGTAATATAGACTTTTATTTTGGAGCCTAGGGCTTCACTAAAGGGAGATATAAAAAAGCTTATTTTCTCCCAAACAGAAAGAGCAGCCACTTTATACAGATCAGAGAAAAATGATTTTTCTCTCTAATTTTGAGAGAAAAATTTCTCCTGCTAGTTGCTTATAGTGGTGATAAAGGCGCCCACACGTCAAGTGCAGATCAATCCTAAGTCATAACTCTGAAGATCGTTTGGTGACGGATCGTGATCTAACTAGTGTGGTGGTGACGGATCGTGATCTAACCAGTGCGGTGGTGACGGATCGTGATCTAACGAGCGTGGTGGTGACGGATCATGATCTGGGACCCAGAATAATTTTCATTATTTATCTTCTCAGATTATTAAGGTACGATTTCTAGATTACGAATTCTTATATATTGTATGAGCCCGATCCTAAAAGTTTTTTAAAAAATTGATTTTTCTCCAACATATATTTATACCAGTACTTTTCAAGTTCATATGAGAAATAAATAAATTTAAAAAAAAACAAATTACTCTAATTTTTACTTTCGAATCTATTCAAGATTAGATACAACTCTAATTGAATTTATGTTATATTATCACATTGATTTTCTCATCAGAAAATATAAAGTATTATTAACATATTTGTTTTCTTTTATTTATTAAAACTATTAAAAAGAATTAGTAAATATCAAGTGGAGGGTCCATTTTGAAGAAACACCCAATGACTCAACCCAAAAATCAGGGGGCATATCTTCCACACAGGGATGTCAATTTCTAGGTCTGGGTTTGGCCTTTCCAGATCCGGACCCGAACGCAAAATTCTCATTATCAAACCTGCATTTAAAATTCTGATGATCAAACTTGCATTTAAACCTGGTTTTTCCAATCCGGGTTCGGTCCGGGTTCAACCCAAAAAATCCAGCTTTTCAGATTTCGGGTTCAAAACCTGGATTGCTTTACTTAAGTTTGGTATCACATTTATGGTACTCTTGACTAGATTCCACAAGGCCAAACCCTATCTGTAGTTGACCCATTTCCTCATCAATGGTGTTGTTGCCTCCCATTAAAAGACTTAAGAGGAGAACGTGAGATATTCCCGCTTAAAGAGACAGAGCTCTTGGTACCAGAATTTTTATTGTGGATCTGGTCATCGCCATTTGACACTCCATTAGCATTAGACCATACGTCAATGAATACCCTTGGAACCAAATTTGGGTCAGTAAAAAAAGGGCAATTGTTGCTCTGTTGAGATTCTTCAGCACTAAAGCTCGCGAAGGAATTCAAATTCAGAGGCTTTTTTAGACGATAATGTTGATTAATAATAATAGAAGAAGTAGAGTTATTAATCAGAAGATGTCATTCTGTACGTAAGTTGCTTAAAAAAGGAAAAAAAAAAAAAAGAAACGAACTCAGCCGTGATTGAGGTAGATTTCAACCCCTTTTGCTGGTCACGATAAAGTGAGAAATGAGACGAGTAATGCTTATGAGTGACGAAACGAACACAGCCGCACCATAAAGGTAATGATAGCCACGCCGCGAAGACAGCCACTCCACAAAGGATCTGATCTGAAGAAGAGAAATTACAAGAGAGTCAAATAGAGAGTGAGAGATTAAGAGAGGAATGGGTGAGTGAGTTTAAAGAGGATCTGATCGGCACTAGGGTTTCTTTTTTTTTTTTCAAATTTCTATTTATATTTAATAATTTCTAAAAATATTAATATTAAAATAAATAGTATCTAGATCCAGGTTCCTGATTTGCGGGTTAACCTGAACCCGGATCCGGACCCGCAAGTGTGTAGATTCTCAAAAACTCATCCAAATTCTGCATAAAAATTGTTCCGATGTAGGTTGAACCCAAATAGGATTTTTCAAGTTTAGTCCGGGTCTGGATTGTATTGTCATCCCTACTTCCACATGGCCACTTATCGACTTTGTTTATGAAAGTCAACTGCATGTACTTCAAATCATTTTACATAATCTACTTGACTTTCATTTTAAGTCAGTTGTCTTATCATATGATACCATGTATCTGATGCTTCACTCTCACATGCGCCTTTTAAATCTTTTTTTATTTTTGGGAAAAAAAACTTTGGTTAATGAGTCAATTTAAGCGATTCCATTGTAATTTGAAAGTCAAGTAATTTGACCAATAACCATACTTAGATGTGGGAAAAAAAAGGGGTCACTTGGACGGAGCTAATGGTTTAGATTGTTATTTGAAATAACTTGCACATGGGCTAACGGTATCTTCTATGAAATGTGCTAGGACTCAAAACTTTAAACAAAAGAAATTCAATTATCATGGAACTAAAACTTTGTCAACACTAACATAGTTTTATGTCAGTTTGAACAAAAAGAATTTGTAATGGGCCTCTACCCCAATCATTCAGGCTTTCCCTTATAATATCAAAGGTGAGGGCTACACATAATATAATTTTGATAATAACAAACATGTGTTTTAAGTGATTTGATCAATATTGTATTTCACATTTTCACTAGTTTTTTAAAGATAATATTTATGCAAGTGAATAAAGTGAAATCAAGTTTAAAACACTCAAAGGACAACGGCGAAATCAAGAATAAAGTTTAGAGCTCAACAGAAAAATTATTGTGACAAATTCTTGTAAAGCTAGTATGATTTAATTGATGCATGATTTAGTATTTGAGGAACTTAGGAGTTTATTTAAATAATTACTTTTCATAAACTAAAAGGTTTTATATTTATAAGATAAAGTATTTTGGATTTGAGTAATTTTGACTAAAATGAAAAGTTTTGTAATCTTTGAATTTAATAAGTATTATTTTGAATTCTAGAGTTGGACATATTAGCAAAATTTCAAAACATTTTAGGCCATACTATAATTTATGAAAGTTTAAAGACCTGAATGTAATTTAAACATTTAAAATTCAAAATTGGACAGAGAGTGAGCGGCTAATCGCCTGAGGGCTAAAGAGAGTTTCTTTGTTGTAATATTTATTTTCTCATTAAACTTGCGAGTGTATAAGTGTGAGAAACACTTGAGTGAAGAGATTATGAGATAATCGCTTAGTTATAAAGGTTTATTAACACCTTGGAAGTCAGTTGTAAAGAACTTGAACCCTTAGGAGGCTTGGATAGTGAAATCCTCGAGCTTGGTTGGCTTGGAAGAGTGTACGTAGGCAGGGATTGCTGAACCATGTAAAAATTATTGTGATTGCTCTCTCTTCTCTTACTCTTTTATCATTGTTCTTTATTAAATTTATTGTTTTTGATTTGATTAAGGCAATAGATTAAATTGTTATGAAAATTATTTAGTGTAAGTTTTAAAATCTCAATTCACTCCCCTCTTGGGTTGCATAACTTGCATTTCAAAAGGGTATCTTGCGGAAATTTACAAAGAAATGAATTGGCGAAACAAATAAATAAATAGATTTTGATTTGAGTAACAAAGCGTTTACTAAGTGGTAATCGGAATCAGTTATAATAAGAGTGGATCGAAATTCAAATATGCTGAAATAGGAATAAGAAATGAGAATTAAAATAAGTTGTTTACTTGAATTGTACAAATCAGAATGAGAATTGTTTCAAGTTACTTAAATATCCTTTGTTAATTATTGTCCTTATAATTATCAGTATATATAATAATAATAATAATAATAATAATAATAATAGATAAATAATAACAATAATGGTAATTAGTAACAACAACAATGGTAATAATATATAAATAAATAATGAAGGACCTATTTCTAAATATTACAAAACTTTTGGACATTTTTATAAATTCCATAGGGACCAAATTATAAAAGTGACAGAACTTGACACAACTGACATCCCACTTAAAAAATAAGCAGCTAGTCGCTTACATTATGTTTTTAGCTAATAATAAACTAATAAATTAAAGTAAAAATAAGAATATAAGCAAATACAAAATGCAAATATAAATTTAAAATGATTTCAATGCAACATAAGTTTTAGCAACACGTTAGACAAATAATATGGGACTACATCACATGATGAAGTATTTGAATCATATATCTTTCTTAAGGTGATCATGCAAGGTAAAGAGCGCACGTAACAAATCATGGCCAACATACTAATCGCATCATATATTTTTTCATCGCCCAAGCCTATAATTTTGCTTATTTCTTCATATAACTTAACTTGTAAATCAATTATATCCTTATCAGAAGCAGAAAACACCTAAATCAAACCACCTAGTATAGGTACTATTGCTGCGACCGACTTAGCCATTGTCCCAATATTTGAGCACATCTGGCGAAATGTTTTGTCTTTACTTTTCTTTTTCCTAAAGTTGTTTGCTGAACTACTAGGAATAGAATCCACTTTCTAAGGAACAACAATATATATACCATCAACAAAATCTTCCATCAAAGACTTATTAATCTACTTACCTCCTAAATTCACACTAATATTATCATCTTGAAATACATTCTCTTCAATGTCTTTTGGGTTATACTATAATTTATGAAAGTTTAAGGACCCGAATGTAATCCAAACATTTGAAATCCAAAATTAGACAAAGAGTGAGCGGCTAATCGCCTGAGGGCTAAAGAGAGTTTCTTTGTTGTAATATTTATTTTTTCATCAAACTTGCGAGTGTATAAGTGTGAGAAACACTTGAGTGAAGAGATTGTGAGATAATCTCTTAGTTGTAAAGGTTTATTGACATCTTAGAAGTCAATTGTAAAGAACTTAAAATCTTAGGAGGCTTGGATAGAGAAATCCTCGAGCTTAGTTGGCTTGAAGGCGTGTACGTAGGCGGGGATTGCTGAACCATGTAAGAATTATTGTGATTGCTCTCTCTTCTCTTACTCTTTTATTATTGTTCTTTATTGAATTTATTGTTTTTTATTTGATCAAGGCAATAGATTAAATTGTTATGCGAATTGTTTAGCGTAAGTTTTAAAATTCCAATTCACCCCCCTCTTGGGTTGCATAACTTGCATTTCAAAAGGGTATCTTGTGGAAATTTGCAAAGAAATGAATTGGTGAAACAAATAAATAAATAGATTTTGATTTGACTAACAAAGCGTTTACTAAATGGTAATCGGAATCGGTTATAATAAGAATGGATGGAAATTCAAATAGGTTCAAATGGGAATAAGAAATGAGAATTAAAATAAGTTGTTTACTTGAATTATATAAATCAGAATGAGAATTGTTTCAAGTTACTTAAATATCCTTTGTTAATTATTGTCCTTATTATTATCAGTATCTATAATAATAATAATAATAATAAGAATAAGAATAATAGATAAATAATAACAATAATGGTAATTAGTAACAACAACAATGGTAATAATATATAAATAAATAATGAAGGACCTATTTCTAAATATTACAAAACTTTTGGACATTTTTATAAATTCCATAGGGACCAAATTATAAAAGTGACAAAACTTGACACAACTGACACCCTACTTCAAAAATAAGCAGCTAGTCGCTTACATTATGTTTTTAGCTAATAATAAACTAATAAATTAAAGTAAAAATAAGAATATAAGCAAATACAAAATGCAAATATAAATTCAAAATGATTTCAATACAACATAAGTTTTAGCAACACGTTAGACAAATAGCATGGGATTACATCACATGATGAAGTATTTGAATCATATATCTTTCTTAAGGTGATCATGCAAGGTAAAGAGCACACGTAACAAATCATGGCCAACATACTAATCGCATCATATATTTTTTCATCGCCCAAGCGTATAATTTTGCTTATTTCTTCATATAACTTAACTTGTAAATCAATTGTAAATCAAGCTTTGTCCACGGTTGAAGGACAAATCTATTAATCACCAAACCTTCGAAAACCACCACTTCTTTTTCTAGGAGAACTGGCTTGTAGAAAAAATCATTCAGCTTATACCTAAAGTTAATTTTCTAGGAAAAAGCCCTAAAGTTGATTTTTTTAGGGGGGAAAAAGCCTTGAGTGCTGTAGAAGCACAACTCAATTTTTATTCACTCATTACCACGTGCATACTTTAATCTAGAACTGACAAAATAAGTCATCGAGTTGTGTTCGTGTCATATAAAATTTAGATTGATCTAAACACAAACCATTTAATAATCATATCAAAATATTGAAACTTCAACTCGACATAGAAAATAAATAAGTTATCCAATAACTTGCTTAATATCTATATATTTAACAAAATTTGTATCAAACATTTGCACACTATTCTAGTTATATATATCAAAATATTACACATTTATACTATTAAAGTTTTAATTATATATATGTAGATAATATTACATGTCGATATTATAAAATATATATGTCTACCAATATTTTACATATTTACACTATTAAGTTCTAAGTATATATAAAATTGAAACACTGTGTATATGTTCATTCTTCTAAAAAGTAAAATTTAAAAGAGAGAATCTTTTTTAATATTTGAGTTTTGATGATAAGAACCTATAAATTAATTTAGAATAGACAATACGATTGTGTCTAGGGTAGGTGGGTCAAGAACTTTAACCCAAACCTGACATTAAAAAAATCGTATTGACCCAAGCCCAACCCATTTAATAATTGTGTCAAATTTAATGGCGAATGCCTATTTATTTATTTCGTGTTTGTGTCAGATAATTATGTCGTGTCAAATTTTTATATCTCTGCTTTAATAAATTATTATAAAATTCACTCATCAATTGGACAAGTAGGGGATGGATAAAAAACACCTTATGAGCTTCAAAATCTCTCATTTCTTTTTTTTTTTTTTTAACACTAATCAATTAGAGCTTCAGAGATTTCTATCAAGAGTGGAGCTATTAAAACCCCATCTTTTATGTCATTAGCCTACCAAAAGTTAAAATTTGTCTAAGTCATTACTTGTTAGACAAAGAGTTAGACTATTGACACCCCTTTAAACACTTTTTAAAACCCTTTTTCCATATTTACCCTATTAGAGTCGTATATAGAATATAAAGTTTCTCATGAAAACTTTTAATTCAAAAAATACTCTTAATGAGATTAGGATTCAGTACTGAACTAAGTTTTTGCTGAGCACTGAATCAGTGATTAGAATTGTTTTAAATTTTTATTGTTTTTATTTATCTTATCTAACAACCATTGATTCAGTGCTTAGCAAAAACTCAACTCAGCACTGAATCCTTATCCCTCTTAATGGACCTTTTAAATGTTATCCCCTCTCTCTTCATTTCACTTTCACCTTTCTCTTTAGATTTTCCTTCTATGTTCCTCTTACCTTTTCTCCCATCAGCCACTACCCTATGATGATTGAACAAATTGAACCTTGTAAATCTGAAACATAGATTAATGGTAAAAAGATTAATTATGTAAAAGGTTTGAGTGTGATGGGTGGAGCTTTAGCTGTCGTAGAGATGAAAGCGTGGGCGGCACGTGTGCAGTGCAGCGACACGGCGCATTTAGGTGAGGCCCAGAGGCACGACCACAGCCGCGTGCGTGGGCGGGTAAGACTTAAATTTAGGCCGCGAGCCCACAAAAGCCGCAGCGTGCGGGCATGACCAACCTGCAGTTCGTTGGTGGGCTAGCAGCGGCACAGGCGTCAATAACCGCGTGGGCCAAAATATATTTAAGTAATTTTTTTTAATAAAAAGTAAATATAAAATGTTATAAAATTAAGGTAAAATATCTTGAAATTAAAATTTTAATATATTTTTTATCATAGACTTTTAAAGATTAATTTAAATCTTAGTTTTAAATAAATATTCTAATTTATTTTATGTCTATAATTTATTAGATGAATAAGTAAATATCATGATTTTAATAAATAAAATTATAAATTTTATAATTTTATTTATGATATTTATTAAATGAATAATGTTATTTATGATATTTATTTAATTAATTTTTTATGTTTATAATTTATTAAATGAATAAGTAAATATCATTATTTTAATAAATAAAATTATAAATATCATAAATTTATAAAATATTTTACATATTAATATTAAACCATAACTTAATTAATATTTAATAGAGATATGTTTTATTTGTAAGTTGTGAGTTGTGACCTATGAATATGATTTGTTATATTGATATTTCGTAGATTGCAGTTATGACTTATTTTAATTGTTATTCGAGGATTGTATTTTTAATTTTAATTAATTATTATTATGATCTATGAAATTAAATTTATGGATTATTGCGTTATGATTGGTTATTGATTTATTGTGAAATAAAATATATAGTTGTGAAATTGTGATAAACTAATAATAAAATATCAATTGCTCTCATAATAAAAATTAATATAATTATGATTATGATTTTATTATTATTATTATTATTATTATTATAATGTTGGTGGGCTTAAAAAAGCACATTAAGCACATTTAGACATAGGCAGAATAAAGACGTCGACGCGGCTTTTGAGCCTTGACGTGGGCTTTAAAAAAAAAAAAAAATTTGGTGGGCGGCACGGGCACGGGCACGGCACGAACGGGCTCGTGCCGTGGGCCGTGCCGGGCTCAACTAGAATAAATGTGGGCACGGCACGGCCCACCAAATTAGTGGGCCGTGCCGTGCCGGCCCACGGGCCCTTGTGGGCCGATGCCGGCACAGCCCGTTGGCCACCATTAGATGTCATTATTTGATCACTAGATAGGCGAAGTTCTCAAAGATTGTTCATGTACATGAAACCTAATAATGTATTATTAATTTGCACTTTCATAACAAGATGTAACCAAACAACACCTTAATTGATTGAGTAGCTTGTCACTGCTTGGGTTCGTCACTAGTTAAATATCATATCCGTTGCCTTACTTATTGAAAGAAGTGTGATGTCCTTTCATGTTCTCGATGGTCTCGTTGTCAAACTAGGTCGTTACTACTATCACTGCTTTTGTCACATCTTCAATGGTCACTGTCACAAAGCTCGTCATTTGCTGATTTTCTCTTTTCTTTTTTTTTTTCATGTGCATGTTCAATTATCTTTACTCTTATAAATATATAAGAAAAAACAAGAGGAAATATTATTAAAAGAAAATTGGATACAAGAGAGGTTCTAAGGAACCTAATCCTCAGCAATACTAAAAAGTCTCTTTTATAGGTATCAAGGGAGGCCTTTTTACAAGACACATCATCATATTTTATCTCAAAGGAATCTTACTTTACAACTAATTATTATGTTACAACATGGACTCTACTTTACAACTCATATAGATAACTCACCAAATATTACGTGTAACCTTTCACATTGTCACTTTATACATACATACATACATACATACATACATACATACATACATACATACATACATACATACATACATACATACATATATATATATATATATATATATATATATATATATATATATATATATATATATATATATAGGCGCGTACACACACAAGAGACTTGCTCTTTTCCTTTTGATTGTGTGTTAATTTATTAAAAAATAATAATTATAGACTTCTATATTTATACACTAAATATTGCATCAAGGTGTAAAATCTTAATTAAATTATACAACATGCATATGTGTAACTCTATATGGAAATTAAAAGAAACAGAAAGATAGATAACTCATTTATTTCATCAAGGAGTAAAAGCTTAATTAAGTCTCAAATTCTTTTAGCGTTGATGTGATAATAGCTAACAAAGTGGCGGTGTTTGTTTTTGGCTTTTTGTATAGATCATTAAGGCTCGCCTTTTAAAACATAGAGCTAGCTATGCGAACCAAAAAAAAAAAAGAAGAAGAAAGAAAGCTATGTAGGAAGGAATCCCACAAAGGAATAGCTTGAGTTAGATGCTCTAAAAATAAGAGAGAGAGAGGGAAAGAGAGAGGGAGAGAGAGAAAGAGAGAGAGAGAGAGAGAGAGAAAAGAAAAAAAAAAGAAAAGAAAGAGGAAAGTCAGTCATGTCAATTCATGTCCATCATGTATTAAAATTAATGTGTCATAATATTGCATATGCACATACACACAAACACACACACAAAGATAAAAAAATTACATTAGTTCCATTATAATGTATAATTATAGGAAAATGATATTCTTAAAAAGGAATGCACAACACTTTGCACAAAACGGTGTGTTTTGTGCAAAATATAAAAGCTTCGTATTCCTACATGCAACACCATACACGCACAAAGCAAATGCACACAAATCTCACATGTCTCCCTTCTTACTCCCTCACGACACAAAATAATCTTGGGTCTTTCTATCCAATCTCCATGCCAGCTCCATTCTCCCTCACCACGCACCAACAATGAGAGCTCTCTCTGTCTCTTGTCTCAAGCGTCTCGCTCCTTTACTCTCTCCCATTCTCTCAGCTGTGCCAAGATATCTTATGTTCTCACTATTTCTCTCCCCCAAATCCACAATTGGTTGCTCTCTCATCTCGCGATTTCAGTTGTGTTGCTCTTTCCCCCTAACACAATCAACTTGTTAAGGTCAATCACTTCAATTATTGCCCTCATTTCTATATGGTTTTCTAGGTTTTGAATTCCACAATCCCAATTTCTATATTCCATTTTATATTGCCTATTGTTTTGATGGAATAAAAAATAATAATGGATTGAATGTGACAAATCAAGGATTTACTCTATGATAATAGTTAGAAATTTTGGTGATTGAGAGACTATTGTACTGATCCAGAAGTTTCTGGCTATAAAAAAAGAGAAAAGAATAGTTTTTCTTTGAAGAGAGTTGAATTGATCTAACCATGTGTAATTGCAATTTGTAGTTCATTCTCTAAAAAATTATTGATTTATTGTGATTATTAGGTTAGCGTAACATTTGACTTTGATCGTGAGACTGAAAATGATGATAGCAGGATCGATTTGCTATATAAATTTTCCATTAATGGATTATGTTCCAAATTGGTTTTGATTCAATGAATGCTAGCTTAATGATTTTTTTCCACTAAATCCAACTTTAGTTGGGATTTCAATGACATTATTATTAAGTTAGAGAATGAAAGTTTTAACTTTTTGATTTAGAGACATTCCCTACATAGCTTACTAACTGTTGCGACCTTTCTTTCCCCTTCAGTTGCTTAAATTTATTACGAATATAAAGTTTAAGCAGAAGCCATAAGATTGCAGTTGAGAGTCCCAAGGAACTGAGTATTGAATGAAATTACCTCTTCACTAATAAGGAAACGTCCTGATTGGATATTTTTATCATAATGTCTTGTAGTATGAGTGAAATTTTAAATTCACATATAAAAGCTTGTGAAAAATGTTGCAATGATAAAACCTTATGAACTTTACGTACAAGATAGAATTTGAATCGTAAGTTTTGGAAGTGCAAAAGATGTGGAGCTCTTGAATGGGATGACAACCGAAAGAGTAGTGAATCTAATGAGTTTCGAGGGATAAAATATCGAAATATTTGTGAGAATAAAATTGACATCTTATTAGGAGAAGTCCACAAGTTGGGGCATAAATATAATGCTCTTCTGTTAAATTTCAGTTGTTTGAAAAAGAACTTTAATGAAGACAATAATGTGAAGATTAAAGGCAATTGATGGAAGATGAACTATGAAAAAGAAAACCAAATGTTTTTGTAAAATATGTCCTACAAATAATTATATCTATTTTGGTATGTCTTATATTTAAGTTGAATATTTAACTAATCTATTAGTTTTTCTTATTTGCAATCATAATGTCAAGGGGTTTACCTTATAAATTTTCGTATTTGCAATCCTGGGCAAAGTACATCTAATGTTAATTATGAATCCAATGAAGTTAAATATGAGTTGCTAGAAAAGACTAAATGAAAGCACACAGCTTAATAGGCAAATTAATTTCATTGGAAGCACCAACCAACACAATTTAAAAAAAAAAGAAAAAAAAGCCAATTGCATTATGTCAAACATCCGATTCCTTATTCTTAAAACATAAATACAATGATACTTTGTGTTTCTTATTTATTAAAACACAAATACAACACTATTTTGCTAAATCAATTTGAAACTCCATACTAACTGTATATTCATTAGCGTGTTGAACGAGCAGCTGTTGAAAATATTCATGCTATTAGAGTTGTGGTTGCTATTATAAAAAATTAAACAACTTGTTCTAATAAGAAATATAGTACATAAAATGAAAAAAATATATATGTATATCTCTACACATACATATATACATTTATATACAATGTTACAATTATCTGCAATTCTATATAGGTATATGTTTGCTCCAACATTATTTCATCCAACATTGTTTCCTCCAAGGCTTTGAACTGTCTACATAAGTTCAACAATATATTTACAAATCTTTATGGATAAAGTAATGGAAATTAAATTTCTAGATAAGAATTTCACAAAACTTACAGTAGTAACATTCCTCCCTTGTGAAATTATAGTAGCAACTTAAGAAGATGATAGATTATTTACCTATCCGCCCTGTAAAGTCAACAAAAAAATCATTTAAGTATCATTTATGCAATAAAAAAAAAGTTTTTACATCAGAACATACTGAACACTTTTTAGGTTTTTTAAATTTTTTTGACTTTATTCTTTGACAAGGTGGATAACTTTTATGATACTTTGCTACTGGATAACATACTCTTTCATTTGCATTGAAATTCCGATGCTACAACTTCCTTGACTTGAAATTCCGATGCTACAACTTTATTCCACATTAAATTGTCTTTAGTAGGTCTTTCTGTGCATTCTCAATCTAATTCAAAATAAGTTTTTTCAATATTTGCTACAACCATGTTTGCAATCTTTTTCTTATATAGCTTTTGTTCATCTGTGCAACTTTGTAGTTTATGACTCGTTCTGACCCTACTATGGCATCTTTATACATCTTTTCTTCATCTTCGTAAGATGTACTTTTCTAAAAGCGCTTCCATGTCATTGCGTATCATGATTATAATGGCATACCTGCAAAGAATTCCTCTAGACTGGAACATTGGACAACTACAACTGATTTCACTCTTATCTTATTTAAAATGGACTTTAAAAAAGTTCTTTTTCTTACCCTATCCAACTTTGACGTTTTCTCTAACTATATATTCACATCACATAGAATTGATAAATTCACAACACATCTTTCTAGTAAATGTTTTCTAAAATTTTTAAAACTTTAAAATGGTGTACACATCTCAAACTTGTTTCTCTATCTTACAAGATGTGACATATGGCATTTGTTGGTAAAGACACTGTTGAGTGTTAGAAAGTGTATATTTATAAAGGAAAAAATCGTCATTTTATACTTCAAGTCTCACTAACATTGCTACTTTTATTTATTTAAGTATTTTGTTATTTAATTATGTGTGTTTCATTATAATTAAGTATTTTATGTATTTTAGGGGCATCACGATCGTTTCACAATGAACGAGTGATCAGACAGCAAAACGGACATTACATTTGAACTCAGGACGGTCGAAAACCTTAGGAGGAGCATAAAAGGAAAAATGTCACTGTTCACATATACGGTACTGTTCATGGTACTGTTCACGATACTGTTTATATATACGGTCCGATGACATGGCATTGACCGATGATGTGGCATCAACCTGTGATGTGGCAGCATTTGATTGGATAAATTATGTGGCATTGACTGCTTATGTGGCGTTGACCGATGATGTAGTATTGACCGATGATGTGTCATGATCTTATTGGGCTAAATTTCTTATGTACTGTGGATCGATGACGTGGCAGCATTTCAGTGGAGCAAAAATTATGTGTACGGTACATGCACATACATGAGATTATTTACTATTCAATCCGTGTTATTGTTTAAACGTTGACTGTTGACTGTTGACTGATGACGTGGCGTAATCCTGAGCGTCCGAACTGTTTTTAATCCGATGGTCACGATTCACTCAATGTATCTATAAAAAAGGGGCTCTCCCCCCCTAATTTGATACCCCTGAATCCATTTTTTAGCTTAGTTTTCTGTAATTCGTTCTCCATCTTGTATTTTCTATGTATTTTAATAAATTCCCATTTTATCCCTAGTTTAAAAATGAATAACTAATTTTCTTTTAAGCTTGGGTTGAAGGTGAAGTCTCAACATGTTCTATGGGCTTAATTTGGTAAATTTACTTTCTCTTCCCCTCTAATATTTATGGTTGTTTTGACTTTTCATTGACAAATAATAATAGTCTTGTCTAGATACCGCCTTGGTTAAACCGGCACCCTAGTACAAGGTTATTAGACACCTAACATTTTCTTTAACTTTTTTTGTTAACCTTACTCTTTAATGCAATGCTGTATTACTCTATAAATTGCTCAAATTGATTTTTAAGTTAATTTCACCATAAAAATGCATTCATACTCTCGTTGCATTCAGTGACTGTCATTTCTGACCAAAAATTATTCTTCTGATAACATAGTACCCAATGATGTCTCTCATTGTATAAGCCTTGTAACTATTCATTACCACTCAAATCATATTCAACAATCATGCGATGCTAAGTTTCCTTAAAGTTTACAGGGCTTTGTGAATCATAAAAAACACAATACAACACATAGCCAATGTTATAATATTGTTTATAGCCCCCTAACTTATTTGAAATCTTCTTAAGCATATGTCAAAAACACCACCGGTGAGGAGTATTAAGAAAAACATCCTCAATTGAAATTTTGACTGCACTGTCTTATTATGTAATAATTTTAATAAGAGCAGAATTAGACATGCATAATAATTATATTTAAAATAATCACGTGAATGTCTCAATGTTCTCGTGTGAAACTAATTCCCATCTAAATAAAATATAATGACCATGATGATTTACTCCCATAAAATACAACGAATGCGTGTCATACGTGTTTATAGGATATGTAATGTCAAATGAAATAACATCTCCAAATTCTTTATAGGTTTCCCTATTGCATGGCTTAGTCCAAAATATATTTTCCAATCGACTTTTATCATCCAATTGCATACTAAAGAAAAAATTATTTTATTTTCATTGCACTTTCATAAATTAGTTTTGAAGAACAACAACATCTTCATCGCCAAATCGTAGTCATCTTTCTTTCTAGATATGATTTTTACAATCTCTTTCTATGAATGTCGCATTTTCATGGTCATCAATCTCAACAAAAGTAATTGAAAATTTTGGAACATTTTAATTCTTGTTCTATCATTTACATCAAACTTCTTTTTTGCCTATGAATTGAGGCTACAACTAGATCGAAATAACTTAGACTTAGTTGAAGTCAACAATGTATAGTTATGTTCAAGATTTAAAACTCGAATCCTCTACTTTCCATATTCCTCTATACCTCCTCCCAATTTAGCATTGTAGCCTATTTTTGCATTAGGTTAGGGCCTGAATAGATCAGTAGATTTGATTTTGTTGTACTGCTTCGCCCAAAAGAATAACTCACATGTTTTATTCTCTCATCATCACCCTTATCACTACTTCTCAGCATAACTGAAAACATTTTTTTATCATAATTTCTATAATAACTAAACATTTCAGTCTCACTATCAAGTGACATCCCAATCATTGGCTTGCCACCCTCTAAACTGTCCTCCTCAATTTTCTCTAATTCTTCAACTTCCATGGTTATTTCCATATCCTACAAAATGAATATATTTCATATTAACCAACTAGAAATAACATAAACTATGAAAAAATATGTGCTATAAAGTTAAATACAACCTAAATTGAAATAAAAAATAGTTCACTTTAAGTGACAATTATACATAAGCTCAATGTCTGTGGGTTGAAAATTTTTTAATTATATTTAAATAATGGGAAATATAATTTATTAAATAGAGTAGAACAATTTGAGCAATACAAAGCAACCTAATATTTGCTAGAATTTGTAACTTGTTCAAAGCAAAGATAACATAATCCCAATTCACCAACTGAATTTTAGTGCATCTTTAATTAAACAGGCTGCATATTGCTGCTAAAGGCGCAATTACAGACATTATGGAATTTAAAACCCTTGACAACCAAATTAGAAATTAAAGTATTGAATTAAAGATACTGACCTTAACAGGTGATTATGGTTGGGAGAGAGAGCAACGCAACTAAAATCACAATATGAGAAAGCAACGCTGCTATGAATTTAGGGGAAAGAGAGAGACAATGAGGCCATAGATATCTTCGACATGGCCGAGAGAGCGAGGAAGAGTGAGGGAGCAAGATGCTTGAGACAGAAGACAGAGGGAGCTCTCATTATTGTTGCATGATGAGGGAGAATAGAGTTAAGGCAACTGACCTTGCGTGGCGACGGGGGAGAGAGACCCTAGACTGTTGTTGTATGTGAGGGAGAAAGGAAAGAGACCCATGAGATTTGTTTGATTTTGTTTTGTGCAAAGTTTTATGCATTCCTTTGTGAGAATTCCGGTACCAATAATTATAATATCTTTTTTTTGCTTGACTTATTGAATAATCTTCATGGTTTGATTATTTTTTGTTCAATAATTATTGTTAAATATGATTTCGTAGCTTGCAATCTTGATTTTTAAAATTAAGCATATGTCACTGTTATTAGGTTTCGGTTAGACACTGTATGATCAGTTTAATTAAACATTTGCTGTTTAGAAAATTAAGGACATATAAATATAGAATAAAAATTAATAATATGTCGAATGATCTTTCTTTATTTCGATCATTTGATTGTTTTTGTGTGCATTAGTCAATTTGCTCTTGCTTCTTTAGTTTGAATAATATTAATTAGATTTATAATGTTGAGATATAGGATGACCCATTTGTTAGCAAGCAAGAAGAAAGTCTTATTAGTTATACCTAATTCGGTGCTGATGTTGCAAATGATTATAGATATATGTGTTGTTATGTGTTCTCATCTTTGCGTAACTTATCAACAAAGATTAAAAAGTCCCAAGTCATACTATAGACTTTGTCAACAATTGAACTTTTTTATGATTTAGTTTCTGAAAGTGATGTGAAATGTTTGTTATAATTAAGAATGGACAGACAAACACTTGACAAAGTATGTAGACTTCTTCGTGAGAAAGGGAATATAATTGGTACTAGAAATATGTCGTCTGAGGAAATGCTTGAAATAATTTTTGTATATTTATTTTAGATACCAATTGAAGAATTAGATGAATGGTTTTAATTTTAAAAGATCTCGCCGAATAGTTAGTAAATGTTTTCATGAGTATTTATAGGCAATAATTAGATGTCAAAAAGTGTTTTTGGAAAAAAACCCAAGCCAGTATTGGAAAATTCATGGCTAATTATCATTAGATTTTAAGATTGTATAATTGATTTGTGACTTTTACCTTCATGGTATTTTTTTGCTCAATATGTTATTATTACTTGGTTGATCTTATTATTACTTGGTTAATCATGGCTACATCAGTAGTAAAAGTTTTCTTTCACCATTTAGAGGTCAACATTACTATTTAAGTGACTTTAAGAATAGATACCAACATAATATTCTAATGCTGTGTTTACTTGTCAGTAATCGAAATGGGCTGGAATGAGAATGAGAAATGGAAATCAGAATAAGCTGTTTACTTGACCTACAAGAATCGGAATCGAAATCGGAATGAGTTAGATTATAACAAATTACTAAAAAATTAATAGTAATAATTATATTAATAATTAATTAAAATTATATATTAATTAATTAATTATAATTATTAATTTATTATTGTAAATAATACACTAATATATTAAAATTATATATTAATAATTATATTAATTAATTAATAATATATACGAATTAATTAAAATAATTATATTAGTAATTATTATAATAGTATATTAATTAATTGGGTCCCTTTATGATGCCGTAATGTTTTTACAGCATCAATAGTGCGACAAATATATGCGGTTAGATCTAATCAACGGTACATATTATTTTTATTAATGAAATATTTTAATTATTTTAAAATTATGTTAACCGGTTAACAAACCTGTTAAATAGATAATTTTAAATTTTAAATTAAAAAGAAATAAAGATATAGTAAAATACAATCTTTTTCTTTATCTCTTACGTTCATGTATTTACAATTGGATTTTTTAAGACTATCTCTGTTTCCTAATAATTAGATGAAAGAGATTTAAAAAGTTGTTCTCAACAAATATTGCAATAAGTTATTCTTGAATTGATTTTATCATTTTGGTCATATTTTCAAACTGGATTTTTTTTAACGATGTAACAGTCGTATCTTTATTATATTGTCAGTTTATTGCCTTGAGTATTTGCAGCCATAGTCTAAGGTCTGTCCTACGCTGCTTAAAATCATTCTTTAATATGCCTAAAGGCACCAGGCGGCGCAGAGGCTCGTGTGGTTCACATAAATTGCCAGCCATATAGAAGAAAGTCAAAGGGAAGAACAACCATAAGGCAAGGTGCACTTAAGGTAAGGTACCGAATCTTACTAAGGTATGAGGCTTTGCAAACTCATTCATGATGTTTTCTTTTTTATATCTTTCGGCAATGAAAAATTAGTTGGTCGGCCATAATGCAATTTTGCTTTAGCTTGGATTTTTTTCAAGTTTCATGATGTATAGATAAACAAAGTATTTAGAGTTCCATTTTTATGCCAGCTGCAAATCCCTTTAATTATTTAACTTTCTAACTTTTCAATTTAGGAAAGATTTATTGTTAGCTTATTGTTATATATATATATATAGTCTGTGTTTAGATAGATAATGACACCTGGATTTTTGTTATTTTATTGTCACCACAGAAAGATCATAATAATCTTGTTGATAATAGACATTAATTTTAAGCATAAATATTATATTTGGTAGTAGATTATGTGATTATGCTATTACAATGTTAAAAAGCATGCAGGATTAATTAATCTGCAAGGCAACTATGCAAGTAGATGTGTATCTGTTTGATAATAGATTGGTTTTGACAAATTCATTTTTCTTATTTGAAAATTTTTCTTATTCTTCTTAGTTGTTAGAATAATACTAGAAAGAAATAACTGAGAATATTGAAAATTCTCAAGAAAATTATCCATTTTGAAGAATAAATATAGGGCACATATATGAAATTAATAAACTTAATTTGAAGAAAGTTTATTAGCATTATCTATACGATCGTCTATGGCACTTATAATGAAGTTAATGATTCTTACAACTCATGGTATTTATTACAGCTAGAATAGTCAACTAATTACATATGCGAGAGAAATAATTATGTAATTAAGTTGTAATTAATTAATCACAAACAATAGCTCGTGTGCTTTTAGATTGAAGCCCTTGTAGGGAAGTTCAATTCACTTCATCACCTACTGACATTTTTTTGGGGTTTTGTTGATGACATAGAAAGGAATTAATTACTACAGCTGAAGCATGCAAAACAAGATTAGAAGGATAGTACTTTTTGGGTCTGAAGGGGCAAATTTTATATTATTTTGAGGAAGGAATTCTGCTGACTTTTAATATTTAACAATTGAATTTTAAATGTTGGTCTGTAAATTCTAAAAATTAAAGACAAGCCCAATATGAAAATATAAAAGTTAAAATCTTCAGTTTTTTATTGATATTTTATTTGGTAGTATCATAATTTTATAGATACACTTGATGTTACATGATTGACTAAATATTGACATAAAAATGCAGATGGAAAGAAAAGATGATGCAGAGCTCCATAAAAGCATAAAAACAAACAGGGAAGGTGAAACGAACTTTTGAAATTGCAACCATGAGAAGGAATTGACAAAGCTTAATGAAAAAATTGATAGGATGACATTTAATCTTGCTGCCGTCAGGTATGAACTTGGTGAACTGAAGCGGAACAATTTAGATAATTATGCATTGGTACAAAAAATGTATAGTGTAGTTCAAGCACTTGAACGTAGTATAACTCATATACAATCACATTCATAGAAGGAAAAGATGAAACCTTTTAATAAAGATGTTCAAAATAGCACAATTGATTCAATTAGTCAAAATTTCATGGGAAAGAGAGTTAAGTTTGGCGTGAAGATCGCAAAGACTAAGGAGAAGAAGATTGAAGATGCATGTGATAAAAATTTGTCGTTGAAAAACTTATTTGCATATAGGAAACTAAATCAAAACCAAATCTTCCACAATGTTATTAAAAATGTAGAATAATAATCAAATATTATTCTACATTTTTTTGAAAAATTATTTGTAGTAGCACATTCATTAAACAAAAAAAAATTACTAAAAATTCATGTTCTTATGCATGTAGGATGAAGCCATGGATGGGGTTGATTTTGTGGATTGAGTCTCATTAGTCGAAGCAGATACAATTGAGGGTAGAAAGGTGCGTTCTCGAAAGCCCAATTGTTACAAAAAATCTCCTTACGAAAATCTTACCCAAAAAAAAGGTTGCCGCACAAGGAGTTTGGTTTACCCAAACATAGAGCTTCTTTTTCAGAGGAGGAATGATATATTTTACAGTATATTTTTCATGAACAACTAGATAAAAGTATGGAAGTATTTAAATATAATCATATTTTATATGTTTGTATTTTGATGTTCTTATTTGTTTTAATTTACTATTAATTTGAGTGAATAAATTATACAGAGAGAAAATTGTAATGACATATTGTTACTTGCTTCTTAATGTCTTCTTTAGCTCCTAATGTTTGGATATTTGATGAGGTATACACTATGTGTGTGTATAATATTCAGAGCGTAGTAAGATTATACGTATTTAATTTATAATTTATTTTTCATTTGGTAGTGCATGTTTCAATAATGATACTGTGATGATTTTATTCATAGATCATAAGTTCCTACGCTGAGAACTTAACTAGAAAGGAGAGTTTAAAACAAGACCGTGAGACTCGAAATTAGTTTTTACCAACTCTTTTTGGGGTATGTTATATATTTTTGTTGTTACAAATGTATAATCGGTTTTTACCAAAAAGTTTAGATTCTTTTAAAAAGTTATATCTCACCATCTTCATATAATTATTAATTTATGAATTTTGCAGCAAATAGTGGCGAATGCATCAGGTGTCTCAACCATCGATAGATTAGAGATTCAAATTTTAGTTCGTAAACATAACATTTGTGAATTTTACATGGGTGCACTCAAAAGATGTGAAAAGTCATGAATATGGTTATATGTTAAAAAAAAAAGTTATTTACTCAAATACCCTATGTTTATTATTATCATTTGAGGTGTGTAATGATTATTACAAAATTTGTGTATTGTTCCATAGATCTATGTTCCTCTGTATAATAGGCTTGCAAAACATTGGTATCTTGAGATAATTAATATAAAAGATAAGACTGTTGAGATTTGGGATTCTTTGCCTACTTGTGAAATAAAACTAAATCATCTGCAGGAAATGGCTAAGCAAAATATAAGTTCAGGGATAAACTGATTAACAACCCAAATACCAAGCTTTTTATTTATCCTCACTCTAAAAGCAGTTGGACATTTGACTTTTGTAATAGCTCTCGGTTCTTGAATTCTATCTTTCCTTTCAACATACTTTTTAAAAGGCTCACCTTCCCTATTACAAACTCAATGTCTCACATTAGTCTTACCATCATTATCATACCTTTTATCTGTTGGGGAAAATTCAGTTTTTTTTTAATAAAAACTTTTAGGACCGATCTCATAAAATATATATGAATTTGTAATCTAGAAATTGTACCTTGAAAATCTGAACTGGCTTTTCCGCTGATGTGATTTAGGCTCTGAGATCACGATCCGTCACCACCACGTTCGTTAGATCACGATCCGTCACCAAACGATCTTCCAGGTTATGACTCAAGATTGATCTACACTTGACGTGTGGGCGCCTTTATCACTACTTAAAAGCAAACTAGTACGAGAAAATGTTTCTCTCAAAATTAGAGAGAAAAATCTTTTTTCTCTAATAATGTTGTATGTAAAAAACCTTTTTCTCACATATATTTATAGTGACTTTTTCCTCTCCTATTTAGGATAGAATAAAGCCCTTTTATATCTCTTTCATAGTGGGAATCCTAAGGCTCCTAGAATTATGAAACTTACGTTACTTTCCTTTTTCCATAAGGGGACCACCTTGTAAAATAACATAAGGCCCCTTTATACAAAAGTATATTCATGGAGCCTCCCACTAAAAGATATATTTATGTTTTTGACCCAAATTGCTAGTTATCTTGCTTATTAATCCAGTAGTGGTGCAGTCAATTAAATGAGCTAACCCGGGGATCATTTGGGAACATACAATAGTGGCTACAACAATTAAGCTTGTAATTAAACTAGCCTAATCATTTAATTCCAACTCTACTCCACTATAAGATTGGAATTGACCTCCATAATTGTATGCTCGAATAATAATTCGTCCCAAGCCACATTGATTTCTTTACTGCTCAATCCTTTGTACCACATCGTTAATTAAATCGATATCTCAACTGTCCAATCGATTTAATTACATCTTATTCCTTGATACTTACTGGTTTTCTCTAATGATCATTTTCAACATATTAAATATGTTAACACTCTGGCCAGAGAATTTTATGATCAATGAAAACCCATCAAGATATGTGTCATACAAATTCTATATTGTTAATCTATAACTCCAATACTCATAATTGCTCCCACCGAGATATCTTGACCACAAGTTGTGTGTGTGTGTCGGAATAACAATTACAATCATGAAATCATAATTAACTCAAGATTAAGATTACAGTAAAATCAATGCCTATGAGATTTAATAAGTCTGATAGTCATTTCAAGGTTAATTAAATCTCATGTGTGATCCAGCTCAATGCAGTCAAACTACATCAGTAAATTCATACATGATTAAGACAAATCATTCAATGAATTTACTACAGTCTAAACATAAATAGAGCACCCAACTCTATTTATCAACTGCGAACTTAATTTATTTAATCATAAGATAGCTTGTATTTATGTCTTCTGTGAATCCATATGATGATCACATAAATACATATAATATGATTAAACGGATCTTTTCAATATATTTATGCAATTGAAAATATCTCAAATATTTTATTAATCAGAAAATAAATTAATATGCTTTAAAAGAGCATATTTTCCCAACATTATCATTCTTACGAATGCTAAAGCTCATTATTTTTTAGTATTTACTGTAAAAATTCTCAGCATCTGTAAGTGTCTCAAACTGACTTCCAATTACATCTTTACTAGTGAGTTGCTATTGGTGCCTACCATTAAAATAAATGGAACATAAGGAATCATTATCATACCTTATAATTACATTTACTGTAAAAGTTATTGTTGCCCTAGCTGTTAAAGGAATGTCATATGATAAAGGAATGTCAAACTCTGCTTCTTTTGAATTTTGGTTGATAACTACAAAAACAATAATGAACATTGTGTTATTAGCAAATTTGAATGATTTAACTGTACTGATCTAAAATATATAATATTACATACTACATATGGTTGGATACACAAATATGTCTAGTTATAGAGAAATTTTACATTATCCAATTTAAACTTCTTTTATTAAAGATATTTAGGATTCAATAAACAAATCTCACAGCCATCCTCAAATGACACAAGGCCAAAAGTTTTCACTTAACTGTTATCAAATAATGAAGAATAATATTATGAGCTATATATTCCTAGAAAGTTGCATTTGTCAGAATTTTGAATAATTTGACGGTTTTCTATTCGAAGTTTTCTTTATGAAGATATGACTTAAAGAATGTTGACTACTCAGAATCACTGAAACAACCAAGTCTATGATTATCAGCCAAATTTCATAATTTAACTGTATTGATCTAGAATATATAAGATTCCATACTATATATGCTTGGATAGATAAATGTGTCTAGTTATGGAAGAAATTTACATAATCAAATTTGGACTTCTCTTCTTAAAGATATTCATGATTTAGTGCACAAAGGTCACAACCCTTCTGAAACTACATAAGGCCTGAAGTTTCTAAATTAACTGATATCAATTAACAAGGAATAAAATTACAAACTATATATCTCTAGAAATATTTATTTGTCAGGAGTTCAAATAATTTTATGGTTTTCTATTTGAAGTTTTCTACATGAAGATATGGCTTAAAGAATGTTGACTGCTCAAAATCACTTAAGCAACCAAGTTTCTGATTATCAGGCAAAATTTCATTATTTAACTGTCTTGATCTAGAATATATGACATTGCATAATATATATGTTTGGATAGATAAATGTATCTAGTTATGGAAGAAATTTACAAAATCAAATTTGGACTTCTTTTCTTAAAGATATTCATCATTTAGTGCACAAAAGTCACAACTGTTATGAAACTACATAGGGCCAGAAGTTTCTAAATTAACTGATATCAATTAACAAGGAATAAATTACAAACTATATATCTATAAAAAGATTTGTTTGTTATGAGTTCAAATAATTTTACGGTTTTCTATTTGAAGTTTTCTACATGAAGGTATGACTTAAAGAATGTTAACTGCTCAAAATCACTAAAGCAACCAAGTCTATGATTTTCAGCCAATATTTAAGATTTAATTGTATTGATCTATTATATATGAGATTGCATACTATATATGGTTGGATGGATAAATGTAGATACTTATAGAAAAACTTTATAGAATCGAATTCGGGCTTCTCATCTTAGAGATATTCAAGATTTAATGCACAAAGGTCAAGGGCAAAATTTTTTGAATTAAATGATATCAATTCCTCAGGAAAAAAAATTAGAAACTATATACCCCTAGAAAAATTTATTTGTTAGAAGTTCAAATAATTTTACAATGTTCAATTTCAATTTTTCTACATTAAGATATGATTTAAACAAATACAGACTGCTTAGAAGCATCGAAATAACCAACATAAATGATGTATTAGTTCGTTCTTTTAGCCTTTTTCTCCAAGAAGCACGACTGGCAGACATCATATTCAGTTTTCTTATGCTTCTACATGTTTTTTTTGGGACAAATAATTGAACAAGTGTTTGATTTTAAAGCATTGCTCATTACATGGTTACATAACCGAAATCTCGTCATAACCATTTCTCTACTAAAAAACAAAATAATCATAAAAATTCTAAATATCAAATTACAAAGAACATATCAGTACTATTTTTTTCCTAAAGTAATATTGATTTAAAATTAAAAAAATTAATATTTGCCTATAACCTATAAGTTACCTACCATATTTTAATTAATTATCTAATTATCTATTATATTAAATGAATGATTCAGATAAAAACCTTATATCTACGGGTCCACACTAGTCCGACTATCAATGCTGTAAAAATATATACATCATCATAAAGAAATCATAATTAATTTATTATAATAAAAGTATATTAATTATTGTGATTATTTATCAAAAATTATAATTATTATATATCGATCACCTATTTTTTTGCACTTTTTGAAACATACACAATTTTTA
The DNA here is from genome assembly GCA_030449925.1 of Citropsis articulata. Lineage (NCBI taxonomy): Eukaryota > Viridiplantae > Streptophyta > Magnoliopsida > Sapindales > Rutaceae > Citropsis > Citropsis articulata. Next base: position 10,309,436 of record JASUUH010000160.1, read on the forward strand.
ATTATTTTTGATGAATTCCACTTAAAGTTATATTATTTTACATCAATCCACTTCCGTCTTCAAACTATTAAAAGAACTAATGGAATATTGTTTAAATAACTTTTTTACCCCCAAATGTAAGAGGGTAATTATCCACCGACCACTTTTTTTTTTCACATTTTTCAAAATTACACAATTCTTAGTTTTTTGAACTCCACTTGAAGTTATATTGTTTTACACATATCCACTTCTGTCTTCAAACAATGTCGTTGTGAAATGACAATATTATCTTTATGACGTAAGCAAAATTCTAACAATGTTATAACAGGAGTGGACCAGTGAAAAAGATATAACTTCAGGTGGAGCGCTGCAAAAAAAAAATTTGTGTATTTTTTAAAAAGCTAAAAAAAACAAGCGTTCGGGGGATAATTACCCTATTGTTAATAATATATTAATATGTTAATTAATAGTAACAATTATATTAATTAATTAATTACTAATATAATTATTATAGTAGTATATTAATTAATTAATAATAATTATATATTATTAATTATAATTACTAATAACTATTGTTAATAATATATTAATTAATTAATAATAACATATGAATTAATTATAATCATAATATATTAATTATTGTGATTATTTATTCAAAAACATAATTATTAATAACTATTGTTAAGAACATATTAATTAATTAATTAATTATAATATATTAATTAATTAATTATAAATTAGGACAATATGGGCATTTTTAATTTTGGGGAGGGCAAAATAGTCATTCTTAGGAATGGAAGACTCATTCCCACCTCCCCTCTAGGGACTGAGTCTCCATTCATCATTCCCAAATTATGGTGGGTCCTACGATTCCGATTCCGAATCCCGACTCTATTTTGTGAACTAAACGCTGTCAATGATTCCAATTCCAGATTTCGTTTCCCTAATTTGAGAAGTAAACGCAAAAAATAAAAGAGTTATTTAATATGAAGCACTCTAGTGATTCCAATTTGATTAAACAATGTTTTAGATTATTGAAAAAATAGATAAGTTATACTAAAAAATCTTACCTTTTATAATATAAAAATACAAAGGTGTATAATATTCATTTTTTTGTATGCTACATAACTTTGTAAGAATGGAAATGATTTTGATAATATGGAACTTGAAATAAATTATAAGTCCACTCCAAAAATTGACTTATATTCGGTGGTAGCTAATAGTATTGAGCCGTCAAATAAGTATGCTATTGAGAAACAAAATTTGGCCAAAGATATATTGAACACATGGCAAGCAAGTAAAAATTTATGAAGAGTTTGTCCATGAACATATGGAAGTTTGCTTGTTTAACATTGGATATTGTATTGTTATTTGACATTTGGCATTGTATTATTATTTGAATTTGGATATTGTATTGTAATTTGAATTTTGATACTTTATTATTATTTGAATTTGAATATAGTATTGTTATTTGGCATTTGATACTATATTATTACTTGAATTTGGATATTGTATTGTTATTTGATATTTGATATTTTATTATCATTTGAATTTAGATATCACATCGTTCTTTGACCTTTGTTACTATTTTGTTATTTGGATTTGGATAATGCATTGTTCTTTGTTATTTGATACTGTATTGTTCTTTAACATTTGATATTATATTGTTATTTGAGTAAACAGAATGAGTTTTATTCTAACTTCAACTCCTAGAGTTAAGGGTATGAACAAATACTACTAGAAAACAGCTCAAGATAATGCACCTATTGCAGCATTTCGAAATTGAGTCAAAATCTTATGTAACGGATAATTGTGGTTTCAAAATTGGGTATTTACAATAATTGGAAAATAATATGGAAATTAAATTGCCAACTTGTGGTTTGAAAATCATCTTCTCTCATTGAGTCTAAAGTTAAATGGTTTAAGCAACTATAAAATGCTATAGTTGATCTATTATCTCTTATTGGGTTTGATTGGAGTGCTAAGAAGATGATAATAATATGTAAAAATGATGGATTTTATGAGTATGTCAAGGTAAAGTCTGTAATTATATGGTATTACTATTATTGCCCAACTAGGATTTGTGTTACAAACATATTGTTATTATTATTACAAAAAACAAAGAAGGTAGTTGGCTTATTCAAAAAAACATGTCGTCATTATCATATTTTATTTGATATTTATGGTCAAGATCGAGCAATTGGACCTAATGCTAGCAATGCACACGATGTTGAAGAGAAGGTATTTCAAGGTGAATTTAGGAGGTAAGTAGGTTCATAAATCTTTGATGGAAGATTTTGTTGATGGTATAAATATTTCACATTCAAATGTTGTTCCTTAGAAAGTGGATTCTATTCCTAGTAGTTCAGCAAACAACTTTAGGAAAAAGAAAAGTAAAGACAAAACATTTCGCAAGATGTGCTCAAATATTGGGACAATGGCTAAGTCGGTGGCAACAATAGTACCTACGCTAGGTGGTTTGATTAAGGTGTTTTCTACTTCAATAATGTTTCCTTAAGCAATTTTCAGTGGCAGAACCAAAACCTGATTATATAGCAGTAGAAATTTTGACCGACACTGTAGAAGGTATACAATCGTTATCCTTGTATTCCTGTTTGAAAGCTCTCTGGTAAGTTGTGCTTACGTAGATTGGTTATTTAATTTTTAATTTCCAGGTGCGAGAAAACCTTCAGTGGCTGCCATTGATGGGCTTGCCTTGGGTGGAGGATTGGAGGTTGCAATGGTATGTATCAGCAAATTTTTGGACCGCTTGGTATTCTACTTAATTTTGTGAGACGACCTTATTTTTCTGCACAATTAGGCCTTCCTGAACTTCAACTTGGAATTTTTCCGGGATTTGGAGGTATGATTTATTTGATTTGAATGTTGATAATTATGTTGTTCTCGTTGCGCTTTGTAAGAACTAGAGATTCTGACTAGGAATTTTTATGAGAAGAACTACAGACTCTGCTTGAAGGTTTTCATCTCTTTTTCTGTTGTACAATTCGGTTGAATTGAATTATATTCTACTAGCTTCAATATTCAATGCAATATTTTATCCATTAAATGGAGCAGAGGTGATTTAGACTAGATATCTTTCAAACGATGTGGGATTCTAGTTCTTTTTTCTAGGAATCTAATTAGCCAAACTTATCCATGATTGTTTATTTCTCTATAAAAGGGGGAAAAATGGTATATAATACCCCACCAGTTTGGAAATAAAGCTTAGTTGCGGCAGTTAATATTTTGTATAATTTAGATGACAGGAGCTGTACTGTTTCATGTGAGCCAAATGCTATTATACACGGGAAAATGTGCGTGAATAACCTTAAAAATTTTTAAATTTTCAAAAATAACAGCTTTAAGTTTTTCTATCAAGATTAGCCAAATAAAGGCTGTCATTCCTAAAATACCCTAACTGTAAAATATACATTAAGGCCCCTATAGAGTTCAATAATATGGAAACAACCTTAATAGAAGTAAAAGAATTACTAATACATTTAAAAGAAGAAATCAAAGAAATAAAACAGGAAATAGAAAAGTTAAAAATAGAATTAACATTAATACATCTTTGGTAAAAGAAAAATAAGAAGTTAGAAAAATATAAAACTTTAAAATCGGAAACAATAAAGAAACCTAATGTAAATTTAACCCAAAACCACAACGAAGCTTTGATGAGTGGTTTATGAAAAATAAATATCCTAAAATTATAAAGATACTGAAAATTTAGTAAAAGAATTAGAAAATGAAGAAGAAAAATAAAAGACAAAGGTAAAGAAAAATAGAAATAAGTGAAGAAAAGAAAGCGTTGAATCGATTAATGGAAGAAGAAATTGAAAAACTTCTTGAAATATTCTGAAATAAATCTAAGTGATTTAGAAGATATTGAAAAGAATACAAAATAAATATGAATACAAGTGGAGATGAGAAATGAAACCCCGTTGAAGAGCACAAGTAACTTTGGTAGACAAAATAGAAGAAAAAGACACTTTTATGAATATAAACCACCGATTAGGAGTCAACCTTGGAAAAATGAATATATTCCTCAAGAAAGTGAACTAAAAATAATAAGTAATGCGGGAGTATTTCTAGATTTAGACTGTAGAACAAATCCACACAAAACCCTAGTAGAATGGGCATTACAAATGCGTTTATTTTTTATGTATAATGGATCAAAAGAAGATTGGAATGTAGAAACAGAAGACCAGCGAGTATATACAGAAATCTTAATAGCAAGCTTTATAGGAAATGTATTTAGTTGGTGGAGAGGATTAACAGATAATGTAAAAGAATTAATAACTAATAATATAAAAGCAAGATTCCTAAGAAATAAAGAATTAGGAATAGAAACAATGGTAGAATACATCTCAAATGAATTTCTAAGAGAAGATTGGAGATTAAACCGAGATCAAGAAATAAAAAATGAAAAGTTAAACAACAGAATGAAGTTAATCAACTTAAGTATATGTAATATGTGTTATGTCAAAGAATACACTTGTGAATTTAGTAAATATTATTATTCACAATTCTTTAGTAATGAAGATCAAAATATATATCTTAACTTATACTACTCTAAGTTACCAATACCATGGAGTACATATTTTGTTAATGAATACGAAAAGTATAAAATAACTAATACAGTACCTGAAACATTAGGATCTAGAATAAGATTCTTAAATGATAGATTAAGTGAAATATGTATGCAACATAATTTAATAAAAAGAAGTAGGACAATTGGAGATATATGTTGTAATAAAACAGAAATGCCAACCCAGTGGGGATGTCAATTACCATATAAAAAACACAGAAGTTATAAAAAATTAGGAAAAGGAAAATATAAAAAATATAATCATTTTAAGAAAAAATATATCAAACCCTATAGAAAATATTATAAGAGAAAACAGAAATTTTGATAAAAATAAATGCAAATGTTGGAATTGTGGAGAAATAGGACATATAAGTACAGAATGTACCAAAAAGAAAGTTAGAATTCTTAAAAGCGAATTTAAGGACATAGAAGAAGAACTAGAATTAATAAGTAATCCATCTAATTATGAAGGGGAAGAAATATATATATATGAAGAACTTATAGACGATGAGTCAGAATAAAGAAATAGATTCGGAAGAAGTAAATAAAGAAGAAATCTATGAAGTAGAAAAAGAAGAAAATGTCCATGGATATAGTTTAGTAGCAACATTTAATAGAAATAAATATAATAAACTTTTAAAAGCAAAATTAGAAAAACCAGATTATGGAATTTTACATAGATTAAGAGATATCTTTAAAAGAAAAAAGGTAATATTACATGAATATTATGAGCAAGAAAAAGCCATAGAAATTACTCAAGCTGAAGGAAATATAAGATTAGGATTAATGAACAGAAAAACTATAGATTTAGCTCTTAGAAAAATAAAAAATGAAACAACAAGAGAAAAAATACAATATGTTTACTTGGCAGAAATACAAATCCTAGTAAAATCCTTATTTAAGGAAGGAATAGACAGTCCAATAGTGCTATCTTTACATGATCAAAGATTTAACGACCCTATGATAGGACATTTAGGAACAATAGAAGGAAATCTATGTTATACAAAATTAATATTTACATGTTATCCCAGATATTGTGTACATATAAAAGATAAAAATATTAATGAAACATTAAGCTTACATTTTAAGCTATTAAAAAATAACTTAATGAAAGAGGGAAATAGATTAATGACCTTCCATTACTCAGCTTTATATAGTTTTTGTAATTCAAATTATGGAGAAATATATAATGATAAACCATTAATAGAAATAAACAAAGAATGTGAAGAGATAACTACACTAATAGAACCCATTAAACCTGAAATTAAGATACCAGTAAATTACAGATTAAGTATAGATGACAAAAAAGAAATAATAAATTCAGAAACCCAAGAAACATCAATTATTCCAATTAGTTTTTCGGGTAAAACCTTACTTAGAGGAAATTCATCAAGGAAAAGTTATTCAGAAAATAATCAATTAATAACTAAACCAACAGCTAAAGTAATGAAAATAATGGGACAATACTTTAATGGATTAGACTATGTAAAAGGACCTTATATAACTATAGACACAGGTGCAAGTCATAACCATATAAACCCTGTCAAAAATAATGGATTAATAATAAAAGAAAGAGACCCTGCTTATGAGTATTTAGACTTTAATGGAAATAAACATATATGTAAACAAGAAGTAAAAGTACCAATTATAATTGAAAGTACCAGGATTATAGTAACTTGTTTTATAGATTCTAATATGAATAACAATAATCATATCCTCTTAGGTAATAGCTTTCTAGAAGGATTAGAGTATTATAAAATAGAAAAACATGGAATAACTATGCAAGTAAATGAGCATGAAATATTCTGTCAAAAATGTTAAATAAAGCATACCTTAAATACCCTTTATCGGTATATATTCAAGTACACACTATAGAAAAAGACATACATACATGCGCTTTAATAGATATTGGAAGTGAAATTACAATAATGAAAACATTCTTATCTCATAAATGGAAGCCAGATGGAAATATAAAAATTACTGGCATTACAGGAGATAAACATCAAGTTAATAATCTAGTTACAGATTATGAACTATTATTAGGAAGTAAAAATATCTCTGTAAAATACATATATCAGTACAATAACATGGATTGTGACATACTATTAGGAAATGACTTCCTTCAACAATTTCAATATTATCAACAAACTATGTTTTTAATCACTCTAAAAACTCCATGCAATAATATTCTTAGAATTCCTAGAGAATTTCGACCTTTCAGTACAACCAAATGGTGATATTCTATTATATGAAAAACATTATTTAATACAAAAGGGACAAATATACAACATAAAATTAGAAACAATAAAACAACAATTAAAACAAGTATATAGTGAAAATCCCTTAGCTTTATGGAAACCAGACCACCCTAAAGCCAAAATAGAATTATTAGAAAATAAAATAATTAGAGTAAAACCAATGATGTACACAATGGAAGATAAAGTAGAATTTAAAATCCAATTAAAAGAATTATTAGATTTAAATCTTATTCAACATAGTAATAGCCCCCATAATAGTCCAGCTTTTATGGTTAGAAAAAAGAGCTGAACAAGTAAGAGGTAAAGCTAGAATGGTAATAAACTATAAAGAATTAAATAAATATACAAAATTCGATGGGTACTTTTTGCCAAATAAAGAAGTATTAATAAATTTAATAAAAGGAAAAAATTATTACTCCAAATTTGACTGTAAGTCAGGATTTTGGCAAATAAAAATGGAAAAAAGATACAATGATATCGACCTTTAAGTACACCTCAAGGACGATGATGAATGGTTAGTGATGCCATTTGGTTTAAAAATGCACCACAAATATTTCAAAGAATTATTGATAACATATTCAAAGAAAATAATCATATCATATTATATGTTGACGATATATTATTAGCTTACAAACATTAGAAAAACATAGAATACACTTAAAAGACTTTATCAACAAATGTATAAAGAAGGAATAGTTTTATCGAGAAAGCAATAATAGAACATAAGAAAATAGAATTTTTAGGAATGATTCTAGATAAAAATGGAATAAAATTACAAAGCCATATAGCAAGAAAAATAGTAGATTTTCCAGATAAATTAGAAAATAAACAACAAATCCAAAAATTTTTAGGATGTTTAAATTATGCAGAAGGATTTATAGAAAACTTATCTAAGAAAAGTATACTCAAAGATTATTGCGAAAAATAATACAAAGGATGGAGTGAAGAACATACACAAGTAATAGAACTTAAAGAACATTGTAAAATTTGCAATTAAGATTACCAAATGAAGCGATAATTTAGTTTTACAACCGATGCTTGATTTACACTGAGCAATACTTAAAACTGATATTAATGAAATATGTAGATACACTAGTGGAACATTTAATAAAGCTCAAATAAATTATCCAGTCCATGAAAAGGAATTATTAGCCATTTACAAAGGGATAAAGAAATTTTCTTTATTTTTATTACAAAAGAAATTTATAATAAAGCGGACAATATTCCAGTTAATTCTTTAATTTGCAAAAATTTATCTAATGAACCACAGTATAGAAGACTGCATAGATGGCAAGCATATTTATCTCATTATAATTTCAAAATTATTCATATAAAAGGAGCTGACAATTTTCTAGCTGACTTTCTCGAGAAACGTAGATTTCGCAGAATAAAGCATGGAGAAAAGGATTGCAGATCTGGAAACGGATCTCGTAGACCTTGAAGAAGTTGTCAACATCCTTGGCAATTTTGTCAACAATCTTCGACTCTCTATAAAACATTTGAGAGGAATTCAAGAAAATAAAAAGTAAATCCCTTAAGTGGGAATCCAAAGAATCGATGTAAATTCCTTAAGTGGAAGCAGTGGTGGACCAAAACCACATGGTAAATCTATCTGTGATGAGGATTATGTAGAAATCCCGTCTCAGAAAAAAGTAATTACTGATGAAATCGATGAAATTGACTCGAAAAGATCATGTCTGCGGTAAAAGAATAAACATTGGTGGAGTCGAGGTAGTAAACCTTTCACCAAAAGAAAAAGAATATAGGAGTTTTTCTGAATATATCTATAGTAGAACTGAATATTCAGAAAACTGTTTTCGAAGCACTGGTAAATCCGTATATCCAAGAGTCGTATGTATCAAAGGATCTGATCCCGAATTTGTTAAGAGATTAGCAGATTATGGGTATCTTGATCTTATATACCCTGATGTCAGTCTTGGTGAATTATTTAATTTTGATCCATCCCTTGTAAGTAAAATAAGTCAGTATGGTCAAAAGAAACATGTTTGTTTAAAATTCTACACTATCAGCCCTGAATATGATGATGAAGTAGAATATGAAGCCATACACCTCATCGACCTCAATATAGTCACAAAGCTTGACCCGGAAGTAGGCCAAAGTAGACTCAAAGAACCCATCTTGATGGAGATTGGGCGGTATAGGAAGCAAATTGAGTAATCATATAAAGTCAATTGCATCCAACTTGTATGAACGAGGATATAAAGTTCTCCTACAACAAGACAACTTTATCCTTTGTACACCTGGCACTGGTGTCGGCAGATTTGGAGTACTTGCCGACCCATCGTGACATGATCGGACATCACATTCCATGTAGGCCCCAAAGGCGATAGCGTGTGAGAAAATGGAACACTTGGCATGTCTTTCGTAAGCACTTGTGAAGCCTCGATTACGTAAGCACTTACGTCGATGCAATAATAATGTAAACTTTACTTTTCAAAAGTCAAAGTATGTATGTTCGGCCATCAGTCTGAAAACTTATCATGTAACCTTATCAGGTTAGACGCGTGTAAACCTCTGGAGAGGATGTAAATTTTCTATATAAATGAAAGAGAAGGGAAAGCCAGGGGGAGAACCTTGAATACAAGTTTTTTCAAAACATCTGAAAATCCTCTGAGATCCTTATCATTCAAAGAAAACTCTCTGTAAATGTCTCTGTATAACTAAAACTCTTCTCTCCAATTCAACAAAAACAAAATCAAAAAACAACTCACCCGAAAGAATAGAAAGGGAAACCTAAAAATCAACTAGAATTTTAAAGGATCAGGACTCTAAAATCCTATCGACACACAGTGATCCCGATTGCATCAGCCCGCATAAGCCGTTGAGCCAGGAAGGCGTGGGCGGCGGCGAGCACAACACAGTGAAAAGGTGTCCAGTCAACCGGATAAGGAGGCAGATCCTAAGAAGTTCCAGAAGATTTGAGGGTAATAATTCTTAATCTATATCTTTTGGTGGGAGGCTGTTGATGATTGATGTTTTGTTGAGGAGGAGAATGATTTATATGGAGAAAGCAAATGATATTATTAGATCTTTAGAACATTTAAATTTTGAAATACAAATCAATTATGAAATTGTAAATAGACTTGATGATAAAATCTGACTACTATGTTGGTCCCTAGATCCAACAAACATAGATCAAAAATTCGTCAACCAAGTACAACTGATAATGGAAAAAAGAATCCTAAGTCAAATAAAACAGATTTTAGAATTTAATATATATATATCAGATGTTGATTGATCAAAGTATATCGATGGAAACCAGTGATGTAAATTGGGTAGCGATTAGAATGAATGATGGTACCCTACGTATACAGTAAACAATTCCATGTAATCGGTCATGGAAAAATATCATGAAAAGCTATGTAAACAAATGGGTATGACAAAATTAAAATGGTTAAACAGTGAAACAAAAATTATTTATAGTAATGAAAATTTAATGGTAGGATTCAAATGTGGAACCTATCTATATAACAGTATATTATTCGAAACAAAAAGCTTAATAAATAAAGAAGGTTTAATGGCAATTTCAAATATAAATTTACCACCTGAAATAAAAAGAGAAATTATACAATTAATAGAATTGGATAATTTAAAAAGTTTAATAATCCAAAGCTTTGTAGAACGAGAAATAGAAGATATAATGAGTATATATGAAAACTTTAATATATTTAATAACAATTAAATCTAAATAAAATTGAACTTTTAGATAAATATGTCAAATAAAGGCTACAATAATAGTCAACATCTAAGTTCCAATTTAAATTTGTAGAATCATTAATTTTTAGTATATTAATATTTGTTTAAAAATTTGTTTAAATTTGTTTAAAAGGCTACGCCGCCCTTAGAATGGTATCAGAGCCAAAGAAAAGATTAATGAAATCTCAAACAGTAACACTACAATATATAATAAAATAAAAAATCTTTATAGACATAATGAATCACCAACAGTTTTTAATAGATCAGGCATTTGATAGAATTCAAGAATTAAATTCATGTATAGACCAGATGCTTTTAGGATGGGAAAACAGAATAAATTTATACATAAATTTCTTAAATCAAAAGATTGATCAGATAGAGCATGATAGAGCCAATCTAATTAATATGGAAGAACATATATATGAAGGATTTATTGATCTATATGCATTAGATCAACATATATATTTATACAAAGAAATAAAAAAGGTATTTGAAAAAATGAAAAATTGATGTAGATACGATGGTAGGAGATATGATCAACCATAAAGATAATATAAATTAATATAGGGATTACAGCGAAATTAAACCTATACCTTTAAAAATAATATTAAAATAATCAAGGATATTTTAGTCCAAACACCCATAAATTGGCTAAAGATGATAGAAAAAAGTTGCTATAGTTAAATTTGAAATTCGTAAAAATTATATAGCTACTTATGTAAAGATCCCATTATACACATGCATATGCATACAGATACACCCATTATTGTTCTGAATCAGGCATAATATTGTCATATGGTTTATGATTCATTTTTTAGAACTAAATTGCTTGCGGCTATTCTAAACTCTATTGGCACACGTGTCTATTGAAAGATGCCTCTATGATACTCTTTTGAGGATCATAACTAATATTCGCTTGGGCTCAACTTAGTTGATCAATGTATAAATGGGATATGTAATTGACAAATGGGTTTTTTTTTTTTACTGTGTAATCTAACAGGTAGCAAATAGTCTAATCTAAGACGTGGTTTATTGGATTTGGATCAACACCAACGCCGACTGAACAATGAAGGACATATAATCTGAAAAATATGAGTTACTATAGCTTAAATAGTTGCTCGATATCTATTACAAAGTTATCTGCTATTTTATGACGTTAAATGTGAATAGTTGGTGTTATTTGACATAGCTCAATAATTTGTCCATTCCTTATCTATTGCAACTCTTATGCTCCTGATATTTGCTCAGGCACAGCGACTTCCACATCTTGTTGGTCTTGCAAAGTCCCTTGAAATGATGTTGGTATGTTTTGGCTAATTCTTTCTCTTGTTTAATGGGTCTTGTCTCTATTATTTTTGGTTGATGCTTTGGAACAGGCTGTTATTGAAAATGTTTCTTTGAAGCAACAAATCTTTGCTGATCTTGAAAAATACTGTCCGCCACATTGCATACTTGCATCTAACACTTCAACAATTGACTTGAACTTGATTGGTGAGAGGACCAATTCAAAGGATCGAATTGTTGGTGCCCATTTCTTTAGGCAGTATCCACTGTAAAGTTGTCATTTTTCTCTTTCCTGCCTTCTTATATCGATACAACGATTGAAATGTGCTTCCGATGCAGTCCAGCTCATGTCATGCCACTCCTGGAAATTGTTCGTAACAACCAGACTTCTTCCCAAGTTATTGTGGACTTACTAGATATTGGGAAAAAGATAAAAAAAAAGACTCCAATTGTGGTTGGTAATTGCACGGGCTTTGCTGGTTGGTTTTGGGGTGGCAATTGCAACTGGCATGCAATTTATTGAGAATTTCCTGGAGCGAACCTATAAATCAATGATTATCCTAATTATGCAAGAGGATAAGAGAGCAGGTAGGAATATGGCTGTTGAACTGTGGGAGCTGGCAATTTACCATTAATCAACTTCTATTTAACTTCCAAATAGATTTCTGAGTGTCTGTTATGAACTCCTTTCAGGTGAAACCACTCGCAAAGGTTTCTATTTGTATGATGAGAGACGAAAAGCTAGCCCAGATCCTGAAGTAAAGAAATTCATTGAGAAGGCTAGGAGCATGTCTGGTGTTGCCATTGACCCTAAGGTCCTCTCTTTCTTTCTCACTGGCTATTCGAAACTTTGTTGCGCTGGTGTCTTCCCACTTACTGTTCTTAGGGCTGGAATTAAATTTAATACTAAACCACAAATTATTGAAATCTGGAACAGCAGAGTATGATTATGAGTATGCAATATGGAACTCTTTCACATAATATTTGTCGTTGAATCTTGTACAGTTTGCAAAATTATCTGAGAAGGATATTGCGGACATGATATTCTTCCCGGTGGTGAATGAGGCCCGTCGTGTCTTTGCTGAAGGTATTGCAGTCAAGGCGGCTGACCTTGACAATGCGTCTGTTATGGGCACGGGTTTTCCAGCTTACAGGTTTGTAACTTTTATTCATAGAGGGTTATTTCTTTCCAAATCCAGTTCATGCTTTAAGAACTTGCTCTGCTATTTTGATCAGGGGAGGAATCGTGTTCTGGGCTGACTCTCTTGGATCGAAGTACATTTACTCATGATTGGAGGAATGGTCAAGCTTGTACGGAGAATTTTGAAGCCATGTGCTTTCTTGGCTGAAAGAGCTGCCAAGGGAGCTACTCTGGTAAGAAATCTGAAACTAACATTTTCTTATTTAGAATGAAAATCTTCAATTTACTCGCATTTAATTCTAAGAAAATTAAAAAGAAAAAGTCATTAATCCAACTCTTAATTGTTGTCATCTTCTAAATGAGAGTCAACCGGTAATAAACATAAATTAAAATTTTTAATTATTTTTTAACGTGAAAATTTTATAAAAAATAAAGAAAAAATTGAGAATTAACTTTAAATGAGATTAAAAAATTGTAATAATTTCAAATTTATAAATATCATAAAAAATATAAAAATACTAAAGAAATATAACAAAATAATCATGTTTCTACAATTTATTGTTATATTCCAGTATTTTTAGTACGTGTCCCAATTTAACTTTTGAAATTCCTATTTCTTTTTATCATATATGTAAATATTCGTAAATTGTTTCAACTCAATTTTTTACCAAATATTTCTACTTTTTTCATTAAGTTCTAACTTTTTAGGTAGTTATTTCCATTTTACTTTTTATATCCCTACATTATGTTTGAATTTATCTAATTTTCTGTAAGTCATTCCTACTAATTTTTCCATAACTTTTTGTATTTCAACTTCAAGTTGAATTTACTCAAATTCTTATTGAGTTGTTCCAAATTTGGGTTAGATCTTTCTTTCCACCACTTTTTTTTTCTATATTCCTATTCTTCTCATTAAAATCCAATATTTTAAGTGGATATTTCAAGTTGTTTTTAGGTTCTTACTTTTCGTTCAATACTACCACGTTCCTGGTAATTTATTTCTATGTTTCTGTTAGGTTCTATAACTCTTATTTCCACCACTCTTTATTTTTATGTTTCTATTCTTTTCGTTAGATTTTAATATTATCGGTCGAAATTTCAAGTTTACTTTTTATATTTCAACTTCGGGTAAATTTAATCAAATTCTTATATCGCTGTTCCGAATTTTCCGTGAGGTGTTCTCTCCACCACTTTTTTTTTATTATATTCCTACTCTTCTGATTAAAATCCAACATTTTAAGTTGATATTTCAAGTTGTATTTGGTTCCCACTTCTCGTTAGATATATTACGTTCTTGGTCATTATTTCTACTTCTGGGTTAGGTTCTATAACTCTAATTTCCACCAAATTTTTTTTTGATGTTTCTATTCTTTTTGTCGGATTTTAAAATTTTAGATCGAAAATGCAAGTTTACTTTCGCTATTCAAATTCGGGTCGAATTTACTCTACTTCTTATTCAGTTTTCCAAATTTGGGTTAGGTCGTTCTTCCCACCACTTTTTTTTTTCCTATATTCCTACTCTTCTGATTAAAATCCAACATTTTAAGTGGATATTTCAAGTTGTTTTAAGGTTCCCACTTATTGTTCTAATATATTAAGTTCGTGGTAATATGTTTCTACTCAGAGGTTAGGTTCTATAACTCTTATTTCCAACACATTTTTTTTTTGTTTCTATTCTTTTTGTTAGATTTTAATATTCTAGGTCAAAATTTCAAGTTTCCTTTATGTATTCAACTTCGGGTTATATTTACTCTAATTTTTATTGAGTTGTTCCAAATTTGGGTTAGGTCTTTCTTCCCACCACTTTTTTTTCCCATATTCCTACTCTTCTGATTGAAATCCAACATTTTAAGTGGATATTTCAAGTTGATTTTCAAATTCCTACTTCTCGTTCTTATATATCAGATTCTACGTATTATTTTTCTATTTTTCGGTTATGTTCTATAACTCTTGTTTCCACTACAAATTTTTTTCATGTTTCTATTCTTTTTGTTAGAATTCAGTAATTTAGGTTCAATTTTCAAGTCGACTTTTTTATTTTAAGTTCCGGTTACTTGTACTCTAATTCTTAATTCTTATAGAGTTGTTTCAAATTTCGGTTAGGTAGTTCTTCCCACCACTTTTTTTCCTATATTCCTACTCTTCTGGTTGAAATCCAACATTTTAAGTCCATATTTCAAGTTGTTTTTTAATTCCTACTTCTGGTTCAAATATGTTCGATTTTGGGTATAAGTTTTCTATTTTTGGGTTAGATTCTATAACTCTTATTTCCACCACAATTTTTTTCCTGTTTCTATTCTTTTTGTTAGAATTCAGTAATTTAGGTTGAAGTTTCAAGTCAACTTTTTTTATTTTAAGTTCCGGTTACATTTACTCTAATTCTTATAGAGTTGTTTCAAATTTGGGTTAGGTAATTCTTCCCACCACTTTTTTCTGATATTCCTACTCTTCTAGTTGAAATCCAACATTTTAAGTGAATATTTCAAGTTGTTTTTAAATTCCTACTTCTCGTTTAATGATATTAATTTTTTCGTACACTATTCCGACTTTTAGGTTAGCCTCTATAACTCATTTCCACCACAATTTTTTTTATGTTTCTATTCCTTTTGTTAGAATTCAGTAATTTAGGTTGAAGTTTCAAATCGACTTTTTTATTTTAAGTTCCGGTTACATTTACTCTAATTCTTATGGAGTTGTTTCAAATTTGGGTTAGGTAGTTCTTCCCACCACTTTTTTTTCCTATATTCCTACTCTTCTCATTGAAATCCAACATTTTAAGTGGATATTTCAAGTTGTTTTTAAATTCCTACTTTGTGTTCAAATATATCAGATTTTGGGTACTAGATTTCTACTTTGAGGTTAGGTTCTATAACTCTTATTTCCACAACAATTTTTTTTCATATTTCTATTTTTTCTGTTAGAATTCAGTAATTTAGGTTGAAGTTTCAAGTTCACTTTTTTATTTTAAGCTCCGGTTACATTTACTCTAATTCTTATGGAGTTGTTTCAAATTTGGGTTAGGTAGTTCTTCCCACCACTTTTTTTTCCTATATTCCTACTCTTCTCATTGAAATCCAACATTTTAAGTGGGTATTTCAAGTTGTTTTCAAATTCTTACTTCTCGTTCACATATCTCATGTTTTCGGTACTATATTTCCACTTTTGGGTTAGGTTCTATAATTCTTGTTTCCACCACAATTTTTTTCATATTTCTATTCGTTTTGTTGAAATTCAGTAATTTCAGTTGAAGTTTCAAGTCGACTTTTTTATTTTAAGTTCCGGTTACTTTTACTCTAATTCTTATAGAGTTGTTTCAAATTTAGGTTAGATAGTTCTTCCCACCACTTTTTTTTCCTATATTCCTACTCTTCTGGTTGAAATCCAACAATTTAAGTGAATATTTCAAGTTGTTTTTAAGTTCCTACTTCTCGTTCATATATATTAAGTTTTTTGTACAATGTTTCCACTTTTAGGTAAGCTTCTATAACTCTTATTTCCACCACAATTTTTTTTATGTTTCTATTCATTTTCTTAGAATTCAGTAATTTTGGTTGAAGTTTCAAGTCAACTTTTTTATTTTAAGTTCCGGTTACATTTACTCTAATTCTTATGGAGTTGTTTCAAATTTAGGTTAGGTAGTTCTTCCCACCACTTTTTTTTCCCATATTCCTACTCTTCTTGTTGAAATCCAACATTTTAAGTGATATTTCAAGTTGTTTTTGAATTCCTATTTCACGTTCAAATATATTAGGTTTTGGGTACTATTTTTCTTCTTTTAGGTTAGATTCTATAACTCTTATTTCCACCATAATTTTTTTTCATGTTTCTATTCTTTGTGTTAGAATTCAGTAATTTAGGTTGAAGTTTCAAGTCGACTTTTTTATTTTAAGCTCCGGTTACATTTACTCTAATTCTTATAGAGTTGTTACAAATTTGGGTTAGGTCGTTCTTCCCACCAATTTCTTTCCCTATATTCCAACTCTTGTGATTCAAATCCAACATTTTAAGTGGATGTTTTTAGTATACCACCTTCCCTCTTCCGGAAATCTTTTTCCTTTCTTAAAATTACTTTCGGATAAAATTTCGGATAACCGGCCTTACCAAACCGGTAAGCCGGATATTGTTTATTGGCTCTCGGGACAACTTCCGGCAAACTGGATATCTCCACCGGTAAGCCGAATTCATTTTGAAATATTTCTAGAAGAAAACTAGTCAACCGGTTCTCAAAACCGGAAACCCGAATTTGCAAAGTTTCACAATCTGTTTCTAAACCGGAAAGCCGGTTCCATCAAACGGTACTCCGAATTTGAGAAGGGTATTTTCTGTTTTTCATCCGGATACCCGGTTATTCAAACCGATAAACCGTTTACTTTGGCTTACAATTCTGTCTTCAAAAACGGATAATCGTTTTGTTGTCATCCGGTCCACCAAATTCTCAAGAGAAATATTTGTGGTACAATTCGGATAACTGGTTACGAAAATCGGTAAACCGTTTAGCTCTTGGATGCAATCTGAAATGCATCTGGGTAACCGGATTACAAACCGGTATGCCGTTTGCTCCTTGAAGTTATCTGTTCTAACAAGCGGATACCCTGCTGTTTTATTCGGTCAACCGAAATCTTGAAGAGAAGCTTATGTTCTGCATGCGGATAACCGGTTCATGCAACCGGTAAGCCGTTTATCTCAAGGCTCAAATCTGAAATGCATCCGGGTAACCAGATTACAAACCGGTATGCCGTTTGGTCCTTGAAGTTGTCTGTGCTAACAAGCGGATACCCGGTTGTTTTATTCAGTCAACCGAAATCTTGAAGAGAAGCTTCTGTTCTGCATTCGGATAACCTGTTCATGCAGCCGGTAAGCCGTTTATGTCAAGGCTCAAATCTGGAATGTATCCGGGTAACCGGATTCTAAACCGGAAGACCGTTTTCAAATTGAAAAGCAAGCTGTTTTGAAACCGGAGAACCCGTTATTTCAACCGGATAGCCGAATATCTTAACTACCATTCTGTTTACTAACCGGATAACCGGTTAGTAAAATCCGGTTAGCCGGATTCGAGATTTCTTAGTCTTTTTCATGTTTTCTCTCTTCCGGATAACCGGTGAATCACAAATCTTTGAGTAATCTTTGATCTTAAATTTGTTCATCTACTCTTTAAGAGAGTATTTGGTTGTAATTTTCATTTCATCTTCTCAATTGTGAGTGTTTCAGTGTGTGAGATACTTGAGTGAAGAGATTGAGATAAAATCTATTTGTTGTAAAGGTTTATTGACACCTTGAAGTCAATTGTAAGTTCTTTAAGCCTTGGAAGGCTTGGATAGTGAAAACCTCAAGCCTGGTGAGCTTGAAGGCGTAGACGTAGTCGGGAATAGCCGAACCACGTAAAAATTCTTGAGTTTGTTTTCTCCTCTCTTACTCATTTATTATTGTGCTTTTATTGAATTTATTGTTTTCAATTTTATTAAGGCGTTAGATTAGATTGTTGTGTGGTTTTGTTACGATAAGTTTTAAAATACCAATTCACCCCCCCTCTTGGGTTGCACACTTGTATTTCATTTTGGTTTGATATTTCTATATTTATTATGAAATTCTTACATTAGGGGTACATATGCCTTCGTTATTTATTTTCTATATAGTTCATAGTAAATTATTCCTAATTATCAGTGGAACTACTTAACAATTTTCTCAATAATTAAATGGGTTAAATATTGCAACCCCTTAAAATAAATTTCAACATTAATGTGGAACTTTAAATTTTATTCATTTTACCAACTTTACCATTTTCTTTATCGATTTGTTGCCCATAAATTCCATTCTGGGTTTGATTTCTCTACTTGTGGTTTCTCATATTTATAGTTTGATATTTTTCTATATTCATTACGGAATTCTGGGATCATGGTTACATATTTCAAAGTAAATTGTCATATGCCTTCTTTGTGTTACTTTGTATCTAATTGTTGTCAATTATTCCTGTTCATGGGTTAAACGACTTAACTATTTTTCAAGTCTTGTTAATAACTCCTTTGCTTTTGGTTTCTTTAGTTCCTCATCCTAGAATCATCAGTCTTGCCAACTATAACTTAAGACCTTCCCATTGAACATGGATCCCACTTCGGCAACTTTTGTTTCTATACCCACAGAGAAAACATGCATTTATACTAGCTAAGCTCGTGTCTCTTTCCACTATAATGCCACTATAATGTCCGGTAAAATATATCATACTGCCTAAACTGAATTAAAGGCAGTGGGTTTTTTTTTTTTTTGTTGAGCTTTCGTTCAAAATAAAAGTGGCAGTTCAAATGAAATTCACCATGCAAACAATATTCCACCTTTTTTTTTTTTTGGGTGATCAACAACCAGAGATTGTAGATCATTTGCTTTTTTTTTTTTTCAAGTGCGGAGCAACTAAATAATAACACTCCAGTGACCTTTTCAGCAGTCATGCATGCGTGCAAGCCAATAAGGAAAAATTAAAGATCACTTGAATCTACAAAGATATAATCTCTGTAGGATTGCACATCATTACTCAAGCAAAATCACAAATGAATCGAAACCCCACAACATCATAATTCATCAAAATCCCATAGTGAAACAAAACAAAACCAAATTTAAGGTACACAAATTTCAGAAAGTAATGATATTGACATTTAAGATAGTTATAATACAAACAATTAATATAGATATTGCCCAAGATACATATCAAGTTCTATAATTAGCCATCTATGACTGGTAGTGCCTAATAACAAATGCTCAGAATATGCAACCTAAACACATTACCCTCCGATACAAAAAAATTAAGAGGGCATTCATCAGCACAAAATGCATCTACAACACCATCTTCTAAGCCCATACAGGCCTCATCTGCTTCACTGCTTCTTTAGGTCAATGAACTGACTAAGCTTCTACAAAACAATTACTATACTACATAACCAAAAAAAGATTAGTATATCCTATACAAAAAAGGTGTTGTTACAAAAATATTCAACTACAAAATGGTTTGGAATACCAAAATATAAAAGCTGCCATTCCAAGTGCAGTGACACCTGGTTCAAAACACAAGCAGATGATTAATAACAAGTACAGTTTGTCAACCCAACCCATTCAATTTGTCTACCCAGACCATCATAACTCACTAAAACAGGTACAAAAAAACTGCCTAATAACGACTGAGAAGCGAAGGACATAAGATCAAAATGGGAATAACAAGCGCCTTAACATACCTTTACACATTACAGTAATGTTTTTAATAAAGCCTCGGACGGTGTCTGGTTAAGATTAATATTTCTAGTAGCTTTTTTTTAATTCTAAAGCTTGTTTACAAGGAGCCCTTTGTGAGACGGCAGCACTACACTTTCCATATTCACCGGATGCATCTTGTATGAGTTTATGCTTCATATCATTAAGTGGTGATTGTGCTAGATACAGTGCCAACAGGATGCGAGCATAATCCGAATCGTGCTAGCTACGAAGAAACACTAATTACAACAATTTCTAAATGCTCACAACATGAATGTATATAAAATTAACAAAGTCCACATAGTTCACAACTCCAGTGGTTGTTATTACTAGCAGCATGCTTTCAAATGGATATTTTTAGCAATATGCTTTTTTAGGTGCTTGTTTACTTGCTAAAAAGAACATCTTATTGCTTTCAAAACTAGTTATCTGCGAAAAACAGTTTGCTTAATACATCCTTTAAGAAAAAAAAATTTATTGAGGTTCCTATTTATGCTTTAAAAGTATTCTGCATAAAGAAAGCTTTAATATTTCTAACTTTTTTGCGATATTCTTATGTTACTGCTGTTATTAATCTGAATATTACAATTCTTAAACAAAATTACTTATAAATGGTTTCAAGAAAGCATTTATCATGAACTAAACAAAGTCTACCTTTGTAACTAATATAAATCAATGTTCAAAATTAATATAAGAGAGATGCTTTGATGCTGAAGATTTTAAAAACAAAAAAAAATAAGCATATACCTGATAAGACTGGTCAGCAACAATAGAGGGATAGTCCATATATTTCAAGACATAGTATCCACAATCAAAATCATTTGGCTGTTGTGGGAGACCAGTTTGACGACCGAGTTGAAAATGTAGAAAACTGAAATTTAAACCAAAATGAAGTCGAGCCTCCTTAAGTAGCAAAAAGTCCAATGAGGCAAGCTGCCAACATCAACCACAAATAAATGTAAACAAAATTTATAATGTTATTTAATCAAATCCAAACTAATACACAAATGTAGTCAATCCATACAATTGCCAATGACTGATTAATCATTTTTTCTCTTTGACTGAGAGATTCCAATGAATCCCAAATATCAGCAGTTTGACGAAGAATGTCAATAACAAGCATATACCAATGACCTTCACAATGTACGGGCACATAAATCTGCGGTTGCAGGAGAATAAAAGACAATTAATGGCAAAAGGTTTGGTTATCAAGTTAGTAAAACAAAAAATAAATCAAGGAACTACGTAAATATACAAACCACAAAAAGTTCATAAAATAAAAATTCATGTTATGTGCTAAACCTTTTCACAGGTTTCCAACCGGGGCATGTAGCGCTCTTGGAACCTAGAAGCTCGACGATAGGGGTTTAGATCACCCGAGTCACCCAATACAACTTGCTTTACATTAAAGGCGTAAAAATTAAAAGAATAAAAACAGTTTGTTAGTTGACAATCAGCATTATCTCATTTGAAGAATAATGATTGAATTAGAATTATATAATTTCTGGTTATCTTACAGAATAATATGACGGCAAGAACCAACACCGAGGAAATGTGATGTCCTTTTGGGCCTCTTCAATAGTCTTGTACTCTGCGTACATAGTAATAATCTGAAATTTTTTTAAACAATTGCGATCAAAGTGCATACATCAGTTAAGAGATATGCACCTATATACTAATTGAAAATAATGGCATCATTAGTATTGAATTAGTCCTAAATACACATACATACTAACTGAAAATAATGGCATCATTAGTATTCAATTAGTCCTAAATATTATACATAGTAGGCATAGAGTATTACATCACCATCAATCCATGCTCTCGGAAGGAGGGAACGCATACTGCTCCGTGTTATGCTGTTGTATTCTGTACGGACGACAGCATCTATTTACCATGAAAGAACAGCATGATCACAATGAATATAAGCAAGATTAAGAGATCTATGCCTATCTTCAAAACAATCTAGCCATTTATAAAAATATTTCATTATTACTAGAGCTTACATTTCAGCCAACTTGTCGTCAAAAAGGTAAAGAATAAGCTTTTTTTCATCCTCGGTAAATGGAGTGGGAACCAAAAATGGACCAACCAAAAAGCGAGGTTGGGCAGACTTCAGATTGACCTTCTTTTCTTTAGAAGTTTGAATATTCCTTCCCTTTGTAGCTGATTGTATCATCACAAGACCCTCCTACAAATGAAAATGATTCAAATTAACATATCCTGAGGTAATGTCACGATATACAATTATGAAAAATATATAACCAACAGTAACAAAGACACTTTAATACCTTATAGTCCTTAAGAATCAGTTCTGGTTTTCCCTTCGAAATTTCCATTTTTTTTGAGGGAAATGCATCTGGCTTTTCACAATCCATAGCCATTTCTAATGTCCTCAGTATTTGATATAATTGTCATTCCTTCGTGTTTAAGCTGGAGCCATCATAAGGAGTGTTTATCTTATCATAACCTCGGGCTGAACTTTCATTTGATGAGATTTCAATAAACTCAGTCCCAATATTATTTTCTTAAGCAAACACAAACTCGTGCGAAGGAGTTTTAATGTAATCTCTGGTATGATGCTCAACATGAGGGGCAACACAGTCCATAATTTCCCTTTGACGTAGCAATTCTTTTAGCATTCTAGCCTGGTCAGATATCACCTCAGATAGATAATCAACCTTAAATGTCAGCACCCATATTGAAAGTATTTGTTTTTGAATTATTTCTTCAAAATTAGGATGTCTAACAGCTTTTGGTCGAGAAGCTTCACCGGTATCAGTACTACGCATTTGAATCTATTTAATTGAGCAAATAAATGATATCAAAAAATTAGAACAATGCCATTTCTCACATATTGTTATGTTAATTATAATGATAAGCTGTCCACAATAAAATTTACCTTATTACTTCCAATTCCTCCCTGAGATCTCAGCCACTTCATGAACCTCTTCACCATTGATTCCTTCCAGAATGTCACAGGAGTTTTGGTCCCATCAGGCTGAGTGCAGTTGTATGCAACATTATGGAGGTAAAAAATCTGTATAAACAGCTTATAGTTAAGAAAATTGTATAATTAATGCCATCGATGGTCAGAAAAATGTTAAAATTTAGTTATGAAAATTATCTTACTTGTAGGAAAAGAAGACATCCTCCGATATATGTTGTTTTGTGATTCTTATATTTTCCGATGGATTTTACCAGCCATTTATAACAAAACGAAGCCCAATTAAGTGATTTGACATTGACAACATCGTTGCACGGATGTAAGAACAAAGGAGATATATAACCACCTGTTGGGCATAACAACGTGGCTAGTGCAAACAAAGTAAACGCAACCTGTTGATATCAAAACTATTATTTGTAAAATGAACAATAGCATACATGAATGAGTTTGATAAATGGCTAATGTGTGGGCATATTTCACATTAGCTTCAAATGTTTTATACAATTACGCATGCAAATATTATAAAAAAAATTACAGATGGTGTAACAATAGAATATAATGCGAAAGAAATATAACTGACATTCATGATTTAATATAATAATGCATGTATTCATAAATGTGCCAAAATCAATTTTATTACAAACCTTGAAAATCCAGCTGGTTTCATCTTCTTGATTTACAATATCCTCAAGCGTCTTGATGTTGATCCCTTTGACTGTTGATTGAAAAATATCCCGCAATTCAGCAATATTTTCACTTGGTCCACCCAATTGTATTGGTATACCTCCATCTTTTACACCCATGATATCTGAAAATGTTTTGTGGCACACTTTTATATTATGACCATGAAGTTCAACAATGTTGCATTCAGGTTTGAATTGATCCACCAACCAACGACATAATTGCCTCCTTAGTCGACCACACTGGATTTCAAGTAGGCTTCCAAATCCTATATCTCTTATTGCATTTTTCTTGTCTTCCGATAAGTTGCCAACAAGGGAACCAAATCGGTCAGGCGCACACCTAGTTTCCAAAGTGAACTTATCTGCCTTAAGACTCTCTGATTCATTGTTATCCGAATATGCATCTGCATACCCAATCCTTCCACATTGCTTTTTGTGACTTGCCTTATGCTCTGCTGAAAGTTCTTTGTTGGTTTTTCCGGTGTATTTCCTCAACTGCCACAAAAGTAATAAAGATTAAAAAAATTTACATACTAGATTTAATGAGCATATTATTTTAAAAAAATATCTATACACATACACACCCCAATAGTGGCAGGCAAATTAGAATTATGACTTCTCAAAAGCTCTTCTTCATCACTGCAATTGCATGACATTGAATTAGTAGTTATCTAGTATGCGCGTCGAATAATAAATGAATATAATTACTTACAAGTGAGAGACAAATCCATATGTTGAAGATCTAGGAACTGCATTTTGATTGTTTACTTTCGGAAGACAAGTATTACTCTTTTGCAAGTTTACTGACACAGTTTCTCGTTTACGCTTGCGTAGCTGATTGTCCATTTGTATTCCTATGTAAAACATTGCAATTCCATCCATTAACACCGATAACATTTTTAAAAAAATTACTTATTTCAGTCTTTTTCTTTTACCAAGTTTCACACTCCTATTTAAACCATATACTCTATTGCTGCGTTTTTAGCTTTTTATTGCTGCGTTTTTAGCTTTTTCTTTTTCATTTTTTTCATATGAATATGCTATAAACACATGTTCACTCTTTCCCCTTCGGTCAAGATATCCACACATATCTTCTTAGATTATACCCTTCAATTAATAAATTCTTCTATATTAAAAAATTATACCAATGATAGATGGTAATTTGGAAACACGTACATGCTAGGTTGGTTTCTTTGAACTAGAATAAAAATTCTCCTTAAATAGTCATTGTTAATTGAGATTTTTTCTTTGTGAGAATAAATTGATGGGTTTAAAAATGCAGACTTCAAAAGGAAATAAGACAAAAGAGAAAACTTTCAAACTAATTAAGAAATTACCTAATAAAACATATTTTAATCATGATTCTAAAGGTATCAGTAGATTTGAAACACAAAAAATAACACAAGAGTAATATTCAAATTCGTACCGCTAGTTTTCTTTAAACTGTAGTTCAAAATTTCTTTAGAACTACATTTTGTTCTGGCCGTTGTTGAAGGCTGATCCTTCGTTGATTGAGCTGATTCTTCGTTGAAATTAAACTGTTTCGTGCTGCTGCTTGGGCTGTCAATTTTTGATTTTGGATTTGAGAAAGAGATTCAGAAAAAGACAGGTGAATAGGTAGCGGGTGAAAAAATATCTTATTTATACCACATCTCAATCAACGACAACTGATACTTCTGGTAGCCAACATTAACCAAAATAAATTTAATCCGTTGGATTACTTTTCACTGCAATCCAAAGGCCATTCAATTTTCAAATAAAAAATTAATATGCGGTGCATCACGTACAGCGCTTTATTACAGGCGCACCCTCTAAATGAAAATGGAATGAATTGAAGTTTTCGTACTTTTAAAAAATATATCAAAGATTGTCATTCCCTCAGAAAGAGTGACTTAGAAGTTTACCCTTTTCGACATATGCAGTTGCAATGATGAATCCACCAAATATTACCCAGTACATCACAAAAATTTTCCGGACCCACTGCTGCATGGCCCATCTTGGGCAGCTGTACCAAGATAAACAATTATGATTTGGGTTAGACACTGCCCCTTGGAAAAGCAAGTTGTTCAAATGAAGTGGGCCACTTTGATGTCTTATGTTATGATTCTCTCATGAAGTGGGATATTTAATATTTTGATGTGTCCTTATGCAGCCCAAATCTTTGAGAACCACTTGATTTTAGTACCCTTTTCCTTAAAAAAGCATTTGATTTTTCAGCAAAACTGGGTGGCCAAAACCATCCATTTGTTTCAACTCCAGGCAAATAATGATATGAAACTGACCCGTGAGCTCTGATCTTCTTCTATTCACCATACAACGTCAACACATTTTTATTTAATTTTTTTTTCCCGCCATTGTGCCTGCCTGGTCACTCAGAAGTTGTTTGTCGATTCTTTGCAGAGTGCTCCAGTGGAACAAGCCAAGTCTAAATTATAAGATAAAACTTTGCTTGTTTGTTCGTTGTTGAACTTGGGAACAATTTCAGAACATTTTTCTTTATGCTGTGCTGCTCTCTCTTTTCAATTCCCAGATGAGATAGGCTCGGCAGGATCCAAATAATGTGTGTGATGATAAATTATGTTATATAAACATTTCTATGTTAAAAAGTCTTATAGGCAGTCTAAAGGCAATGTTTCATTATCATTTTCTTCTTCTTCTTCTTCTTATTATTATTATTATTTCACTTTTAATAAAGATTTTATGTCATTTTTTTTTTCATTAGGCTTTTTTTTAGAAAAATAAATAATTAATATATGAAATTTTATTAAAGGGAAAAAAAAATACAGTAATGAGAATCGGTATTTGGGGAGGCTATGAGACCTGCGGTAGAATGGAAATGCATGCCCCGAATTAAAGATAAGCTATTTAATCACTGAAGCGGGAGCTGTATAGACGCGAAAGTGCCATAAGTTTTCCAACCCCATTACTTTTGGTTTCCTCGTTTGCAAAGTTGTTATATTATTTGTATGCGATTAAGCAACTAATAATCAATTACAGAATTCAAATGAGATCACATTAAGAAGTTCCATCGTCAAAAATTGGAATCGTGTGAGTAGTTGTTGCTGCATGAGCCCGATACGCTCGGATTTTGAAAATTTTGAAAATTTGAAAATTTTCATTCATATTTAAGGATAAATAGATAATTTAATTAAATGAATAATAAATAAAATTTAATTTTTAAACAAATCGACTGTATTTGATTCGTTTATAATCCCTTTATTATACGAATCATAAACTAATTAGCGATTCAATAGCTTGAAACCTGGATTCGATTCGTTTAATTAACAAATCGAATTGAATTCACCCATTTATTAAACGAATCAATTTTTTTAAACTCAAACCCATTTAATTCGCTTCGAATCAAATCGAAAAAATGAATCTTGACTCAAATTACCACCTTGTACATCATCAACTTAATCACTTGCGTTCGTATTGATCCATTAATATCCGCTCATCAATATACAACATCATGATAATGAATCATAGAAAGTCGTTCCCAATAATCAAGAAGTTTAAATCTAGGCCATCTGCCCTTCTTGTTTACGGATCCACTCATCCACCAGGCTAAATTTGTTGTTGATGATTGTGATTGGCTAAATAAAAAAGGGGAATGAAGTTCTTATTAGTGAATTCATCACATCCATGCCTATCTCACTTGTTGGTGAAGTTTAAGGGCTAAAATTGAATCATCAAAAGCAACATCCCGTGGGAGTCCTCCTTTTTGCTAAGAATTGGAATCTAGTGAACAAATCTTAAACAATGTCTCCGAATTAGAATAATAAATCTATTTATACTTTTAATTATAATTATCGTATCGTACTTCTAATAAATTTATAATTCCTAGAAAGAAAAGCAGAAAAATTAAAATTAAACTGTTTTAGCAGTATACTTGAGTGTGTCCTACGAGCATGTTTGGTACCCCTCATTACATGGGATAGCAATGCAACCCCATGTTTGGGGTACCATGGGGTTGCATTAGGGTGCATTATAATGCACCCTAATGCAGCAAAAGCTAAACCCAACATTTAGTTGGGTTTAGCTTAATGCGGCAAGTGCCGCATTAGGTTTTTTTTTTTTTTTTAACTTTGTAATAATAATAATAAATTAATTTAATTTTTTAATTTAATATTATATTATATTTTTTATTTTATATTTACAATACAATTTTATATTTAATATTATATAATTTAATATTATATTATATTTTTAATTTAATAGATTTTTACTTTGTAATAATAATAATAAATTAATTTAATTTTTTAATTTAATATTATATTATATTTTTTATATTTATATTTACAATACAATTTTATATTTAATATTATATAAAATTTGACGGTTGTATTTGTCAGAATTTTGAATAATTTGACGGTTTTCTATTCGAAGTTTTCTTTATGAAGATATGGCTTAAAGAATGCTGACTACTCAGAATCACTGAAACAACCAAGTCTATGATTATCAGCCAAATTTCATAATTTAATTGTATTGATCTAGAATATATAAGATTCCATACTATATATGCTTGGATAGATAAATGTGTCTAGTTATGGAAGAAATTTACATAATCAAATTTGGACTTCTCTTCTTAAAGATATTCATGATTTAGTGCACAAAGGTCACAACCCTTCTGAAACTACATAAGGCCTGAAGTTTCTAAATTAACTGATATCAATTAACAAGGAACAAAATTACAAACTATATATCTCTAGAAATATTTATTTTTCAGGAGTTCAAATAATTTTATGGTTTTCTATTTGAAGTTTTCTACATGAAGATATGGCTTAAAGAATGCTGACTGCTCAAAATCACTTAAGCAACCAAGTTTCTGATTATCAGGCAAATTTCATTATTTAACTGTCTTGATCTAGAATATATGACATTGCATAATATATATGTTTGGATAGATAAATGTATCTAGTTATGGAAGAAATTTACAAAATCAAATTTGGACTTCTTTTCTTAAAGATATTCATCATTTAGTGCACAAAAGTCACAACTGTCATGAAACTACATAGGGCCAGAAGTTTCTAAATTAACTGATATCAATTAACAAGGAATAAATTACAAACTATATATCTATAAAAAGATTTGTTTGTTATGAGTTCAAATAATTTTACGGTTTTCTATTTGAAGTTTTCTACATGAAGGTATGACTTAAAGAATGCTGACTGCTCAAAATCACTAAAGCAACCAAGTCTATGATTTTCAGCCAATATTTAAGATTTAATTGTATTGATCTAGTATATATGAGATTGCATACTATATATGGTTGGATGGATAAATGTAGATACTTATAGAAAAACTTTATAGAATCGAATTCGGGCTTCTCATCTTAGAGATATTCAAGATTTAATGCACAAAGGTCAAGGGCAAAATTTTTTGAATTAAATGATATCAATTCCTCAGGAAAAAAATTAGAAACTATATGCCCCTAGAAAACTTTATTTGTTAGAAGTTCAAATAATTTTACAATGTTCAATTTCAATTTTTCTACATTAAGATATGATTTAAACAAATACAAACTGCTTAGAAGCATCGAAATAACCAACATAAATGATGTATTAGTTCTTTCTTCTAGCCTTTTTCTCCAAGAAGCATGACTGGCAGACATCATATTCAGTTTTCTTATGCTTCTACATGTTTTTTTTGGGACAAATAATTGAACAAGTGTTTGATTTTAAAGCATTGCTCATTACATGGTTACATAGTCGAAATCTCGTCATAACCATTTCTCTACTAAAAAACAAAATAATCATAAAAATTCTAAATATCAAATTACAAAGAACATATCAATACTGATTTTTTTTTCCTAAAGTAATATTGATTTAAAATTAAAAAAATTAATATTTGCCTATAACCTATAAGTTACCTACCATATTTTAATTAATTATCTAATTATCTATTATATTAAATGAATGATTCAGATAAAAACCTTATATCTACGGGTCCATACTAGTCCGACTATCAATGCTGTAAAAAT
Organism: Citropsis articulata; assembly: GCA_030449925.1. Classification (NCBI taxonomy): domain Eukaryota; kingdom Viridiplantae; phylum Streptophyta; class Magnoliopsida; order Sapindales; family Rutaceae; genus Citropsis; species Citropsis articulata. The sequence continues at coordinate 10,339,246 of JASUUH010000160.1, forward strand.
ATATACATCATCATAAAGAAATCATAATTAATTGATTATAATAAAAGTATATTAATTATTGTGATTATTTATCAAAAATTATAATTATTATATATCGATCACCTATTTTTTCGCACTTTTTAAAACATACACAATTTTTAATTATTTTTGCTGAACTCCACTTAAAGTTATATTATTTTACATCAATCCACTTCCGTCTTCAAACTGTTAAAAGAACTAATGGAATATTGTTTAAATAACGTTTTTACCCCCAAATGTAAGAGGGTAATTATCCACCGACCACTTTTTTTTTCACATTTTTCAAAATTACACAATTCTTATTTTTTTTGAACTCCACTTGAAGTTATATTGTTTTACACATATCCACTTCTGTCTTCAAACAATGTCGTTGTGAAATGACAATATTATCTTTATGACGTAAGCAAAATTCTAACAATGTTATAACATGAGGACCAGTGAAAAAGATATTAACTTCAGGTGGAGCGTTGCAAAAAAAAAATTATGTATTTTTTAAAAAGCTAAAAAAACAAGCGTTCGGTAGATAATTACCCTATTGTTAATAATATATTAATATGTTAATTAATAGTAACAATTATATTAATTAGTTAATTACTAATATAATTATTATAGTAGTATATTAATTAATTAATAATAATTATATATTATTAATTATAATTACTAATAACTATTGTTAATAATATATTAATTAATTAATAATAACATATGAATTAATTATAGTGATTATTTATTCAAAAACATAATTATTAATAACTATTGTTAAGAACATATTAACTTATTAATTAATTATAATATATTAATTAATTAATTATAATAATGTATTAATTAATTATAAATTAGGACAATATGGGCATTTTTTATTTTGGGGAGGGCAAAATAGTCATTCCTAAGAATGGAAGACTCATTCCCACCTCCCCTCTAGGGACTGAGTCTACATTCATCATTCCTAAATTATGGTGGGTCCTACGATTCCGATTCCGATTCCCAACTCTATTTTGTGAACTAAACGCTGTCAATGATTTCAACTCCAGATTTCGATTCCCTAATTTGAGAAGTAAACGCAAAAAATAAAAGAGTTATTTAATATGAAGCACTCTAGTGATTCCAATTTGATTAAACAATGTTTTAGATTATTGAAAAAATAGATAAGTTATACTAAGAAATCTTACCTTTTATAATATAAAAATACAAAGGTGTATAATATTTATTTTTGTATGCTACATAACTTTGTAAGAATGGAAATGATTTTGATAATATGGAACTTGAAATAAATTATAAGTCCACTCCAAAAATTGACTTATATTCGGTGGTAGCTAATAGTATTGAGCCGTCAAATAAGTATGCTATTGAGAAACAAAATTTGGCCAAAAATATATTGAACACATGGCAAGCAAGTAAAAATTTATGAAGAGTTTGTCCATGAACATATGGAAGTTTGCTTGTTTAACATTGGATATTGTATTGTTATTTGACATTTGGCATTGTATTATTATTTGAATTTGGATATTGTATTGTAATTTGAATTTTGATACTTTATTATTATTTGAATTTGAATATTGTATTGTTATTTGGCATTTGATACTGTATTATTAAATGGTTTAAACAACTATAAAATGCTATAGTTGATCTATTATCTCTTATTGGGTTTGATTGGAGTACTAAGAAGATGATAATAATATGTGAAAATGATGGATTTTATGAGTATGTCAAGGTAAAGTCTGTAATTATATGGTATTACTATTATTGCCCAACTAGGATTTGTGTTACAAACATATTGTTATTATTATTACAAAAAACAAAGAAGGTAGTTGGCTTATTCAAAAAACCATGTCGTCATTATTATATTTTATTTGATATTTATGGTCGAGATCGAGCAATTGGACCTAATGCTAGCAATGCACACGATGTTGAAGAGAAGATATTTCAAGGTGAATTTAGGAGGTAAGTAGGTTAATAAATCTTTGATGGAAGATTTTGTTGATGGTATAAATATTTCACATTCAAATGTTGTTCCTTAGAAAGTGGATTCTATTCCTAGTAGTTCAGCAAACAACTTTAGGAAAAAGAAAAGTAACGACAAAACATTTCGCCAGATGCGCTCAAATATTGGGACAATGGCTAAGTCGGTGGCAGCAATAGTACCTACGCTAGGTGGTTTGATTAAGGTGTTTTCTGCTTCAATAATGTTTCCTTAAGCAATTTTCAGTGGCGGAACCAAAACCTAATTATATAGCAGTAGAAATTTTGTCCGACACTGTAGAAGGCTGTAGCGAAGCTTGCACCATTTATTGGGGTGGGCTATTAAGTTTATTTTTATTATTTTTATTAATTTTAATAAAGATAAATTCATAAATTATAATTAATATTTTTTTTTTCAAAAAGCTTACCCGGGCTGCTGCCCGGGTTAGCCCACTCTAAGCTTCGCCACTGGTAGAAGGTATACAATTGTTATCCTTGTATTCCTGTTTGAAAGCTCTCTGGTAAGTTGTGCTTACGTAGATTGGTTATTTAATTTTTAATTTCCAGGTGCGAGAAAACCTTCAGTGGCTGCCATTGATGGGCTTGCCTTGGGTGGAGGATTGGAGGTTGCAATGGTATGTATCAGCAAATTTTTGGACCGCTTGGTATTCTACTTAATTTTGTGAGACGACCTTATTTTTCTGCACAATTAGGCCTTCCTGAACTTCAACTTGGAATTATTCCTGGATTTGGAGGTATGATTTATTTGATTTGAATGTTGATAATTATGTTGTTCTCGTTGCGCTTTGTAAGAACTAGAGATTCTGACTAGGAATTTTTATGAGAAGAACTAGAGACTCTGCTTGAAGGTTTTCATCTTTTTTTCTGTTGTACAATTCGGTTGAATTGAATTATATTCTACTAGCTTCAATATTCAATGCAATATTTTATCCATTAAATGGAGCAGAGGTGATTTAGACTAGATATCTTTCAAACGATGTGGGATTCTAGTTCTTTTTTCTAGGAATCTAATTAGCCAAACTTATCCATGATTGTTTATTTCTCTATAAAAGGGGGAAAAATGGTATATAATACCCCACCAGTTTGGAAATAAAGCTTAGTTGCGGCAGTTAATAATTTGTATAATTTAGATGACAGGAGCTGTACTGTTTCATGTGAGCCAAATGCTATTATACACATGCATATGCATACAGATACACCCATTATTGTTCTGAATCAGGCATAATATTGTCATATGGTTTATGATTCATTTTTTAGAACTAAATTGCTTGCGGCTATTCTAAACTCTACTGGCACACGTGTCTATTGAAAGATGCCTCTATGATACTCTTTTGAGGATCATAACTAATATTCGCTTGGGCTCAACTTTGTTGATCAATGTATAAATGGGATATGTAATTGACAAATGGGTTTTTTTTTTTTACTGTGTAATCTAACAGGTAGCAAATAGTCTAATCTAAGACGTGGTTTATTGGATTTGGATCAACACCAACGCCGACTGAACAATGAAGGACATATAATCTGAAAAATATGAGTTACTATAGCTTAAATAGTTGCTCGATATCTATTACAAAGTTATCTGCTATTTTATGACGTTAAATGTGAATAGTTGGTGTTATTTGACATAGCTCAATAATTTGTCCATTCCTTATCTATTGCAACTCTTATGCTCCTGATATTTGCTCAGGCACAGCGACTTCCACATCTTGTTGGTCTTGCAAAGTCCCTTGAAATGATGTTGGTATGTTTTGGCTAATTCTTTCTCTTGTTTAATGGGTCTTGTCTCTATTATTTTTGGTTGATGCTTTGGAACAGGCTGTTATTGAAAATGTTTCTTTGAAGCAACAAATCTTTGCTGATCTTGAAAAATACTGTCCGCCACATTGCATACTTGCATCTAACACTTCAACAATTGACTTGAACTTGATTGGTGAGAGGACCAATTCAAAGGATCGAATTGTTGGTGCCCATTTCTTTAGGCAGTATCCACTGTAAAGTTGTCATTTTTCTCTTTCCTGCCTTCTTATATCGATACAACGATTGAAATGTGCTTCCGATGCAGTCCAGCTCATGTCATGCCACTCCTGGAAATTGTTCGTAACAACCAGACTTCTTCCCAAGTTATTGTGGACTTACTAGATATTGGGAAAAAGATAAAAAAAAAGACTCCAATTGTGGTTGGTAATTGCACGGGCTTTGCTGGTTGGTTTTGGGGTGGCAATTGCAACTGGCATGCAATTTATTGAGAATTTCCTGGAGCGAACCTATAAATCAATGATTATCCTAATTATGCAAGAGGATAAAGAGAGCAGGTAGGAATATGGCTGTTGAACTGTGGGAGCTGGCAATTTACCATTAATCAACTTCTATTTAACTTCCAAATAGATTTCTGAGTGTCTGTTATGAACTCCTTTCAGGTGAAACCACTCGCAAAGGTTTCTATTTGTATGATGAGAGACGAAAAGCTAGCCCAGATCCTGAAGTAAAGAAATTCATTGAGAAGGCTAGGAGCATGTCTGGTGTTGCCATTGACCCTAAGGTCCTCTCTTTCTTTCTCACTGGCTATTCGAAACTTTGTTGCGCTGGTGTCTTCCCACTTACTGTTCTTAGGGCTGGAATTAAATTTAATACTAAACCACAAATTATTGAAATCTGGAACAGCAGAGTATGATTATGAGTATGCAATATGGAACTCTTTCACATAATATTTGTCGTTGAATCTTGTACAGTTTGCAAAATTATCTGAGAAGGATATTGCGGACATGATATTCTTCCCGGTGGTGAATGAGGCCCGTCGTGTCTTTGCTGAAGGTATTGCAGTCAAGGCGGCTGACCTTGACAATGCGTCTGTTATGGGCACGGGTTTTCCAGCTTACAGGTTTGTAACTTTTATTCATAGAGGGTTATTTCTTTCCAAATCCAGTTCATGCTTTAAGAACTTGCTCTGCTATTTTGATCAGGGGAGGAATCGTGTTCTGGGCTGACTCTCTTGGATCGAAGTACATTTACTCATGATTGGAGGAATGGTCAAGCTTGTACGGAGAATTTTGAAGCCATGTGCTTTCTTGGCTGAAAGAGCTGCCAAGGGAGCTACTCTGGTAAGAAATCTGAAACTAACATTTTCTTATTTAGAATGAAAATCTTCAATTTACTCGCATTTAATTCTAAGAAAATTAAAAAGAAAAAGTCATTAATCCAACTCTTAATTGTTGTCATCTTCTAAATGAAAATGGAATGAATTGAAGTTTTCGTACTTTTAAAAAATATATCAAAGATTGTCATTCCCTCAGAAAGAGTGACTTGGAAGTTCACCCTTTTCGACATATGTAGTTGCAATGATGAATCCACCAAATATTACCCAGTACATCACAAAAATTTTCCGGACCCACTGCTGCATGGCCCATCTTGGGCAGCTGTACCAAGATAAGCAATTATGATTTGGGTTAGACACTGCCCCTTGGAAAAGCAAGTTGTCAAATGAAGTGGGCCGCTTTGATGTCTTATGTTATGATTCTCTCATGAAGTGGGATATTTAATATTTTGATGTGTCCTTATGCAGCCCGAAGCTTTGAGAACCACTTGATTTTGGTACCCTTTTCCTTAAGAAAGCGTTTGATTTTTCAGCAAAACTGGGTGGCCAAAACCATCCATTTGTTTCAACTCCAGGCAAATAATGATATGAAACTGACCCGTGAGCTCTGATCTTCTTCTATTCACCATACAACGTCAACACATTTTTATTTAATTTTTTTTTTCCCGCCATTGTGCCTGCCTGGTCACTCAGAAGTTGTTTGTCACTCCAGTGGAACAAGCCAAGTCTAAATTATAAGATAAAACTTTGCTTGTTTGTTCGTTGTTGAACTTGGGAACAATTTCAGAACATTTTTCTTTATGCTGTGCTGCTCTCTCTTTTCAATTCCCAGATGAGATAGGCTCGGCAGGATCCAAATAATGTGTGTGATAATAAATTATGTTATATAAACATTTCTATGTTAAAAAGTCTTATAGGCAGTCTAAAGGCAATGTTTCATTATCATTTTCTTCTTCTTCTTATTATTATTATTATTATTATTTCACTTTTAATAAAGATTTTATGTCATTTTTTTTTTCATTAGGCTTTTTTTAGAAAAATAAATAATTAATATATGAAATTTTATTAAAGGAAAAGAAAAAATACAGTAATGAGAATCGGTATTTGGGGAGGCTATGAGACCTGCGGTAGAATGGAAATGCATGCCCCGAATTAAAGATAAGCTATTTAATGACTGAAGCGGGAGCTGTATAGACGCGAAAGTGCCATAAGTTTTCCAACCCCATTACTTTTGGTTTCCTTGTTTGCAAAGTTGTTATATTATTTGTATGCGATTAAGCAACTAATAATCAATTACAGAATTCAAATGAGATCACATTAAGAAGTTCCATCGTCAAAAATTGGAATCGTGTGAGTAGTTGTTGCTGCATGAGCCCGATACGCTCGGATTTTGAAAATTTTGAAAATTTGAAAATTTTCATTCATATTTAAGGATAAATAGATAATTTAATTAAATGAATAATAAATAAATTTTAATTTTTAAACAAATCGACTGTATTTGATTCGTTTATAATCCCTTTATTATACGAATCATAAACTAATTAGCGAATCAATAGCTTGAAACCTGGATTCGATTCGTTTAATTAACAAATCGAATTGAATTCACCTATTTATTAAACGAATCAATTTTTTAAGCTGAGCCGTTTAATTGACTTGAATCAAATCGAATAAATGAATCTTGACTCAAATTACCACCTTGTACATCATCAACTTAATCACTTGCGTTCGTATTGATCCATTAATGTCCGCTCATCAATATACAACATCATGATAATGAATCATAGAAAGTCGTTCCCAATAATCAAGAAGTTTAAATCTAGGCCATCTGCCCTTCTTGTTTACGGATCCACTCATCCACCAGGCTAAATTTGTTGTTGATGATTGTGATTGGCTAAATCAAAAAGGGGAATGAAGTTCTTATTAGTGAATTCATCACATCCATGCCTATCTCACTTCGTGGTGAAGTTTAAGGGCTAAAATTGAATCATCAAAAGCAACATCCCGTGGGAGTCCTCCTTTTTGCTAAGAATTGGAATCTAGTGAACAAATCTTAAACAATGTCTCCGAATTAGAATAATAAATCTATTTATACTTTTAATTATAATTATCGTATCGTACTTCTAATAAATTTATAATTCCTAGAAAGAAAAGCAGAAAAATTAAAATTAAACTGTTTTAGCAGTATACTTGAGTGTGTCCTACGTGCAGTAAGAATAAGACGCACTCCTGGACTTGGTTAGCAATTTTGCAGCCCCGCCACTGGTAGCCTTTATCAGCTATCAACGCCAGCATTAGGTGGGATTAACCCTTAATTAAAAAATAGTTATAAATATGCGTGTAATATAATAATTGATGCTTAATTAGTTTAAAAAAAAAAAAATTTCATTGCGCTTCGCACGTGTGTCAAAATCTAATTTCTTTATTTGTCTTTTTAATATCTGTTTGTTACAGGACCTGGAAGGCCGTGCTTAGTTTATTCCCCTCCAGCAATTATTCAAAACGAATCCTTCTTCAAAACCGTAGATCCGAGAAAACAAAACAAGCGGAACGAAAACATGAATCGGCCAGTGGACAAAGGCAACAACAACAAGGAGCCAGTATACCTAACGAAAGCTCAACGACAGCAATTAGCCCTCGAACGCCGCCAAGAACAGAACGCCCAGCAAAAGCGCCACCAAAAACAACCCTCTCAGACCGAAACCCATACCAGACCCTCCTCCGATTTGCGCCACCGCAAGCGTGAACGACACGGTCGCGAGCGTGAAGAAGAAGCGAAGGCGCGGGAAAGAGAATTGGAGTTGATTAAAGAGCAGTATTTGGGATCTAAAAAGCCGAAGAAAATGGTCATTAAGCGGCGGAGCGAGAAATTTAGGTTTTCGTTTGACTGGGAAAACACTGAGGACACGTCGTGTGATATGAATTCTTTGTATCCACACCCTCACGAGGCTCAGCTTTTATTTGGGAGAGGGTTTCGTGCCGGGATAGATCGAAGGGAGCAGAAAAAGTTGGCTGCCAAGAATGAGAAAGAGATGAGAGAAGAGACTGGGAAAAAACTAGGGGTTGAAGAGAAGGCCAAGGAGGCTGCTGCTTTGAACCTTAAAGAGGAAGCTGATGATCATTATCCATGTGATACTTTTAATACGACAGTTGATAAGCATTGGTCTGAGAAGAAGCTTGAAGAAATGACTGAGAGGGATTGGAGGATTTTCAGGGAAGATTTTAGTATTTCCTATAAAGGGTCTAAGATTCCGAGGCCAATGAGGAACTGGGGTGAGGGTAAATTGGCCCCTGAGTTGTTAAAAGCAGTCGAGAAAGTTGGATACAAGAATCCATCACCAATTCAAATGGCTGTCATTCCTCTTGGTTTACAGCAGAGAGATGTTATTGCGATTGCGGAGACCGGTTCTGGTAAGACTGCTGCTTTTGTATTGCCTATGTTAAATTATATATCTAGGTTACCGCCCATAAGTAAGGAGAATGAGACTAACGGGCCTTATGCCCTTGTAATGGCACCTACTCGCGAACTTGCTCAACAGATTGAGGAGGAGACTCTTAAGTTTGCTCGTTATTTGGGTATTAAAGTCTTTTCTATTGTTGGTGGAGAGTCTATTTATGAACAAGGCCAAATGTGTAGGCAAGGGTGCGAAGTTTTGATTGCCACGCCGGGTCGTTTGATTGATTGTTTGGAGATGCAGTATGCGGTTTTGAATCAATGTAATTATGTTGTTCTTGATGAGGCTGATAGGATGATTGATATGGGTTTTGAGCAGCAAGTTGTAAGGGTGCTGAACGCAATGCCTTCTAGTAATTTGAGGCCTAAGAATGAAGATGATGAGCTCGATGAGAAGAGGATATATAGGACTACTTATATGTTTAGTGCTACTATGCCTCCTGCTGTGGAACGGCTTGCTAGGAAGTACTTGAGAAATCCTGTGGTCGTCACAATTGGCACTGCTGGCAAGGCTACTGAACTGATATCCCAACATGTAATGATGGTGAAAGAATCTGAGAAGTTTTCAAGACTGCGGAGATTGCTGGATGAGCTCCGAGATAAGACGGCAATTGTATTTGCTAACACTAAGAAGAATGTGGACATGGTTGCCAAAAATCTGGATAAGTTAGGCTATCATGTTACCACTTTGCACGGTGGGAAGTCGCAGGTGCAGAGAGAAATTAGCCTTGAAGGGTTTAGGACCAAGAGGTACAATGTTCTTGTTGCCACTGATGTTGCCGGGCGTGGGATTGATATATCTGATGTGGCCCATGTCATTAATTACGACATGCCTCGAAATATCGAAATGTATACTCATCGTATTGGACGAACAGGCCGCGCTGGGAAGACTGGTATGGCTACAACATTCTTGACCCTCCATGATACTGATGTATTTTATGATCTCAGGCAGATGCTTACCCAGAGTAACAGTCCTGTGCCTTTGGAATTGGCGAAACACGAGGCCTCAAAATTGAAGCCAGGATCAATCCCTGAAAGTTTTTGGTCACTGAGGAATATAATGATTCGATAAAAACTGAAAGATGTTCTCGTTGATTTGAATATGGATAATTATGCTGTTCTCATTGCGCTTTGTAAGAACTAGATATTCTGACTCGGAATTTTTATGAGAAGAACTAGAGATTCTGCTCCAAGGTTTTCATCTTTTTTCCTGTTGTGCAATTCAGTTGAATTATATCCTATTAGCTTCAATAGTCAATGCAATATTTTATCCATTAAAGGGAGCAGAAGGTGATTTAGACTAGATATCTTCCAAATGATGTGGGATTCCAGTTCTTTTTTCTAGGAATCTAATTAGGCAAACTTATCCATGATCCTTTATTTCTCTATAAAGGGGGAAAAAATGGTATATAATACCCCACCAGTTTGGAAATAAAGCTTAGGTGCGGCAGTTAATGTTTTGTATAATTTAGATGGCAGGAGCTGTACTGTTTCATGTGAGCCAAATGCTATTTTACACATGCATATGCACACAGATACACCCATTATTGTTCTGAATCTGGCATAATATTGTCATATGGTTTATGATCCATTTTTTAGAACTACATTGCTTACTGCTATTCTAAACTCTATTGGCACGCGTGTCTAATGAAAGATGCCTCTATGATACTCTTTTGAGGATCATAACTAATATTAGCTTGGGCTAAAGTTTGTTGATCAACGTACAATGGGATATGTAGTTGACAAATGGGGTTTTTTTTGACAGTGTAATCTAACAGGTAGCGATAGTCTAATCTAACACGTGGTTTCTCGGATTTGGATCAACACCAACTCCGACTGAACAATGAAGGACATATAATCTGAAAAATATGAATTACGATCGCTTAAATAGTTGCTCAATATCTTTTACAAAGTTATCTGCAATTTTATGATGTTAAATATGAATAGTTGGTGTTATTTGACATAGCTGAATAATTTGTCCATTCCCTTGCTATGGCAACTCTTATGCTCCTGATATTTGTTGAGGCACACAACGACTTCCACGTCTTGTTGGTCTTGCAAAGTCGCTTGATATGATGTTGGTATGTTTTGGCTAATTCTTACTCTTGCTTGAATTATTGCTTGGGATATTTCAACATGATTGCCGTAAACTTTTCAACTAACTCATTCATCTTCCCTGTGTCTAAATAGACATCAAAACCCGTTAAAGGGGAGGAAGCTCATTCTTTGGGACTTGTGGATGCTGTCGTTCCTCCTGATCAGTTGGTAAGCACAGCCCCTAAGTGGGCCTTGGATATCTTGGAGCACCGAAGACCATGGGTTGCTACTCTTTATAAAAGTGACAAGATAGAGCCCCTTGGGGAGGCAAGGGAGATCTTCAAGTTTGCTAGGGCTCAGGGCAGGAAGCAGGCTCCAAACCTGACTCATATGATAGTTTGCATTGACGTTGTTGAAGCAGGTATTGTGTCTGGTCCACAGGCCGGACTTCAGAAGGTAGTAATCTATCTCCATCATTTTTCTGCTTCCTTTAAAGTTACAGCTAACATGCAATTGTCTGGTGAAAAATTTTATACTGGCAGGAAGCTGAAGATTTTCAAAAACTTCTTCGTTCTGAGACCTGCAAAAGCTTGCTCCACATTTTCACTGCTCAACGTGGGACCTCAAAGGTTTAGCTGGGCCTTACTGCTGGATTTTTATAGTTCATCCATAAATCATTGGCAATAAGTCTCTGGTTTATTCAAGTTCCAATCTTGTTTCATGCTTAACTGATCCTAGTGTCAATGGTTTGACCTTTTAACGGTGCTAACACGTGGCTCTTAACAATGGATAGGTTCCTGGGGTAACTGATCTTGGTTTGGCCCCGAGACGAGTGAAAAAGGTTGCCATTCTTGGTGGAGGATTAATGGGCTCTGGAATAGCTACTGCATTGATTCTTAGTAACTATCCTGTTATCCTGAAAGAAGTAAATGAAAATTTTCTGGAGGCTGGGATTGGTAGAGTTAGAGGTGAGGCACTGCCTTGTATTATCCTTGTATTATAGTGTCATATACCCAATTTTCATTTGTATTCTCAATAATATTTTTTCATTCATTTTTTGTTCCATATTCAGCCAATCTGCAAAGCCGTGTCAAGAAAGGAAAGATGACTCAAGAAAAGTTCAAAAAAACCATATCTCTTCTTACGGGAGTTCTAGACTATGAAAGCTTTAAAGATGTGGACATGGTCATAGAGGTAGAGTTCAAAATGCGTGTTGATTTGCCATACTCTTGTATTTGTTTGTTATCAGAAGTTTAATGGGTCTTGTCTCTATTATTTTTGGTTGATGCTTTGGAACAGGCTGTTATTGAAAATGTTTCTTTGAAGCAACAAATCTTTGCTGATCTTGAAAAATACTGTCTGCCACATTGCACACTTGCATCTAACGCTTCAACAATTGACTTGAACTTGATTGGTGAGAGGACCAATTCAAAGGATCCAATTGTTGGTGCCCATTTCTTTAGGCAGTATCCACTGTAAAGTTGTCATTTTTCTCTTTCCTGCCTTCTTATATCGATCCAACGATTGAAATGTGCTTCCGATGCAGTCTGGCTCATGTCATGCCACTCCTGGAAATTGTTCGTACCAACCAGACTTCTCCCCAAGTTATTGTGGACTTACTAGATATTGGGAAAAAGATAAAAAAGACTCCAATTGTGGTTGGCACAGGCTTTGCTGTCAACAGGATGTTCTTCCCGTACACACAGGCCGCCTTTTTGCTTGTTGAACGTGGTACAGATCTCTATCTGATTGATAGGGCAATTACCAAGTTTGGAATGCCGATGGGCCCATTCAGGTATGTAATGCATATTCAATATGTGATTGGTGATTTTCTTCTCACTGCTGGTTTTGAAACATTTGACATCTCGTTGAATGGGCTTCATATTTCATTCATTTCAATGCAGATTGGCAGACCTGGTTCGTTTTGGGGTGGCAATTGCAACTGGATTGTAATTTATTGAGAATTTCCCGGAGCGGACCTATAAATCCATGATTATCCCAATTATGCAAGAGGATAAGAGAGCAGGTAGAAATTTGGCTGTTGAACTGTTGGAGCTGGCAATTGACCATTTATCAACTTCTATTTAACTTCCAAGTACACTTCTACATGTCTGTTGTGAACTTCTTTCAGGTGAAACCACTCGCAAATGTTTCTATTTGTATGATGAGATACAAATTCATTGAGAAGGCTAGGAGCATGTCTGGTGTTGCGATTGACCCTAAGGTCCCTCTCTTTCTTTCTCACTGGCTATTCGAAACTTTGCACTGGTGTCTTCCCAGTTACTGTTCTTGGGGCTGGAATTAAATTTAATACTAAACCACAAATTATTGAAATCAGGAACAGCAAAAGTATGATTATGAGTTTGTAATATGGATCTCCTTCACGCATTCTTTGTCATTGAATCTTGTACATTTTGCAAAATTATCTGAGAAGGATATTGTGGACATGATACTCTTCCCGGTGGCGAATGAGGCCTGTCGTGTCTTTGCTGAAGGTATTGCAGTCAAGGCAGCTGACCTTGACATTGCGTCTGTTATGGGCACGGGTTTTCCAGCTTACAGGTTTGTAACTTTTATTCATAGAGGGTTATTTCTTTCCAAATCCAGTTCGTGCTTTAAGAACTTGCTCTGCTATTTTGATCAGGGGAGGAATCATGTTCTGGGCTGACTCTCTTGGATCGAAGTACATTTACTCACGATTGGAGGAATGGTCAAGCTTGTACGGAGAATTTTTTAAGCCATGTGCTTTCTTGGCTGAAAGAGCTGCCAAGGGAGCTACTCTGGTAAGAAATCTGAAACTATAATTTTCTTATATAGAATGAAAATCTTCAATTTACTTGCATTTGTTACTAAGAAATAAAAAAAGTCGTTAATCCGACTCTTAATTGTCATCATCTTCTAAATGAAAATGGAAGGAATTGAAGTTTTTGTACTTTTAAAGAATATATTAAAGATTGTCATTCCCTCGAAAGAGTGACTTGAAGTTTACCCTTTTGGACATATATAGTTGCAGTGATGAATCCACGAAATATTATGCGGTACATCACAAAATTTTCAGGACCCACTGCTGCGTGGGCAGCTGCACCAAGATAAACGGTTATGATTTGGGTTAGACACTACCCCTTGAGAAAGCAAGTTGTCAAATGAAGTGGGTCACTTTGATGTCTTATGTTATGATTCTCATGAATTGGGATATTCTGATAGGTCTTAATGGACCCCAAATCTTTGAGAACCACTTGATTTTGGTACCCTTTTCCTTAAAAAAGCATTGATTTTTCAGCCAAACTGGGTGGCGAAAACCATCCATTTGTTTCAACTCCAATCAAGTAATAATACCAAGTAATAATACCAAATTGACCCGTGAGCTCTGATCTTCTTCTATTCACAATACAACGTCAACACATTTTTGTGGCATGCAAAATTTTTCACATTTTTGCCTTAATTTTTTTCCCCCTCCATTGTGCCTGTCTGCGCACTCATAACTTGTTTGTTGATTCTTTGCAGAGTGCTCCGGTGGAACAAGCCAAGTCTAAATTATAAGATAAAACTTTGCTTGTTTGTTGGTTGTTGAACCTAGGGAACAATTTCAGAACATTTTTCTTTATGCTGTGCTGCTTTCTCTTTTCAATTCCGAGATGAGATAGGCTCGGCAGGATCCAAATAATGTATGTGATAATAAATTATGTTATATAAACATTTCTATGTTAAAAAGTCTTATAGGCAGTCTAAAGGCAATGTTACATTCTTATTTTTTTCTTCTTAAATCAACCTTAATGAAGATTTTTTGTCATTTTTTCATTAGGCATTTTTTTAAAAAAAAAAATAAATAAATGTACGAAATCTTATTAAAGGGGAAAAAGAAGAGTTAAAAAAATAACATTAATGAGAATCTGCAGTAGAATGGAAATGCATGCCGCGAATTAAAGATAAGCAATTTAATGACTGAAGCAAGAGCTATGTAGACACGAAAGTGCTGAAGGGGATAAGGTCTCCAATCGCATTAGTTTTGTTTTACTTGTTTGAAAAGTTGTCATAGTATTGTATGCAATTAAGCAACTAATAATCAATCACAAAATTCAAATGAGATCACATTAACAAGTTTCATTGTCAAGTTTTGGAATTGTGTGAGTAGCTGTTGCCACATGAGCCCGATGCGCTCGTAACTTAAAGGCAATCAGTTAATCGATTAAAGTGTATTGCACAAGTCCTTATAAATTAATTTCATTTGACTGCTCGTTCCTTATTATTATTATTTAAATGTCTCGATGTTTGATTAAATTAGATGTAAATCAAATCTCGTGTAATCCTTTTGGATCAAGACTTTTTGACAAATATAATAAAAATATCTTAAGTAAATTCCTATGCAGTACCCACGGTGTTGACTGTTCTATTGTTATTTTATCAACAATGGGTGCCATGCTGCCATTATTCTAATTGCAAGATTATATGATTGTTTATATTCATCAACAAATTTGTAGTGAAAAAAAAAATCCTTATGATTTAACACACATTCAAATAATTTAAAGGACATCAAGAAGCTTCCCATACAATTTCTAATTTTATGTGATATGCATGTTACACGTTTGTAAAAGAGGGATAAAACTACGTTGTAACGGTTGCAACATACCAGAACCTTTTTTTTCCTTTGTAGTTTAATTATATGGCAGTCCCTGATGTAAAATTTTAAATTTTTACATCTAAGTCCCCCATAGGATGAAATCACATTTGAAGAGAATCTTTTAACTGCTGTTAACACTTGATTCTTAAGTGATGGCGGCCTAGAGGGATGCAAAGCAGACAACAATGAGCCGTCATGCACCTAATTAATTACTACAAAGAAATATGGTCTTTTGGGATGGCTTATTACCATTAGAAAATGCCGATTGCCATGGGTTCAACAGCGAGATATAAAAACACCATGGCAAGAATCTTTTGCGATGGTTTATTATCCTTTGCCAAAAAGAAAAAAAGTCACTTTCATTTAAAAGAATAGATAGAAACTAATAAATTTATTATTTAATCACTTTTGGTTAAGAATAAAATATTATTACGTAGATTCACACGTCTAAAATTTTAAAACAAAAAAAAAACATATATAATTTTTAGGAAATATAAAGCTCAAAAGCTTTTGAGTTTTTTTTTTTTTTAATTTTGAACTAAATTCTTTCATATCACTTTTTTCGTTTGTCATTCTATATGAATTTATTGGGCCACCTTTAGAAATTCAAAATGACTCTTTTAAAATTTAAGGGCAATGTTGGTATTTTATATATAAACAAATAAATTGTTTGTATGGATAAACTAACATATTAACTAATAACGAAAAAGAAATGTGATAATAAATTTTCATAATAGTAAAATAGTAAAGTTTCATAGTCTAATATAAAGCTGGCAAAATTTGACACAACTCGATTATCCGACACGAACACGACACGAATAAATGGGTATGGATCGTCGAATTTAATACGATTATTCAATAGGTTGGGTCCGAGTCGGCATGATTTTTTTCTATGTCGCTTTAGGGTTCAAGTTTTTGACCTATTTACCCGATCAATGACCCGATTATATTTTCTATTTTAAAATAATTTGTAGTTTCTTATTATCAAAACTCAAATATTAGAGATAATTTTCTTTTATTTTTTGAAAAGACGAATATAAACATAGTATTTATTTATAAAATTTTATATACATTTAGAGCTTCAATAATGTAAATGTGTAAAATATTGTTAGTGAAATGCAAGTTATGCAACTCAAGAGGAGGGTGAATTGGGTTTTTAAAACTTATGCTAAACAGATTGCACAACGATTCAATTCTAATGCCTTAATAAACACAAAAACAATAAGTTTTATAACAATCAAATAAAATACAATAAATTAGACAATGCTTAAAAATAAAAGAGTAAGGGAAGAGAACGCAAACACAACAATTTTTACGTGGTTCGGTAATTCCCGCCTACGTCCACGCCTCCAAGCCAACTAAGCTCGATGATTTCACTATCCAAGCCTCCCAAGGCTTTAAGTTCTTTACAATTGACTTCAAGGTGTCAATGAACCTTTACAATCAAGAGATTATCACCCTAATCTCTTTACCCCAAGTGTTTCCCTCACTTGAATACTCTCAATTTGATGAGAAATGAAACTTACAATAATGAAACTCTTTTTAAGAGTGGATAAACAAATTATAACTCAATGATGATTCAATAAATGATGATTTGTAAAATGGAAGCTCAATATATATTTTAGGAACTTGTTTTGCCTTGCTAGAGTCTTTAAAATGAAGTTGGAGTTGAGTTTTTATAGTTAAAACCTGAAAAACTAGCCGTTATAGACAAATTCCAGCGCCCAAGCGGTTAGCCGCTTAATTTATCCTGCTCCCCGCTTGTAACAGTGAAGTTACCATTAAATTTGAATTTTCCTACAGTAACACTGTTCACAGAATTATAATTTTATCCAAAAATATTTTATAATTATATTATGACCCAAAACGTCATAAAACTTTACATAAAGGTCCAATTCCTGAATTTCTAAATAATATATAATTCCCAAAATTTTTTAAAATATAATATGGCCCAAACTATAGTAAACCTTTTCAAATAAGTCCTTTTTAAATTTTAACAAAATCATCATAAAATTTTAAAATTCTCAAAAATTTTCACGTAGACTCTCAATCTTTTATAAGTTACAATATAGCTCAAAAGGTTTAAAACTGGACAAATAAGTCCAACTCCGAAATTTAAAACTTTTTCATTTTAAACCAAATTTCTCAAATTCACAAAATATTTTATCTTATAAATATAAAACCTTTTAGTTTGTAAAAAGTAATTATTTACTAAATAATATATTGAGCTTCTCAAATGCTAATCCAAACATAAATTAAATCATACCGGCTTTACAAGAAATTGTCGAAATAATTTATCCGTTGAGCTCTAGACTCTATTCTTGATTTCGCCGTTGTCCGTTGAATGTCTTGAACTTGATTTCATTTGATTCACTTGCATAAAAATTATCCTTAAAAAACTAGTGAACTTGTGAAATACAAAATTTATTAAACCACTTAATACATATGTTTGTTATCATCAAAATTATAATATGTATAGCTCTTTAGGCTAACAATCTCCTTCTTTTTTATGATGACAAATATCTCATGTATTTTGACATATATACTTCCATTTAATACATGACATACATAATAAAACATACAGATCAAATTTAAGATAAAAACTCCCCCTGAAAATGTGGTCTATAGCAATTTGTAAACTCCCCTTTAATATTTAAAAACCATGCATAAATACTTCAAAAACAAATATTACCTGTCTCTAAATTCAAAAATACAATTAAAAAATACATGATGTCTCCCCCTTCATCATCAAAATTAATATAAAGCAATGCTTACACATAAAAAAAAAAATAGAAGATACAAGCAAGAGATATTAAAATTTAACAACCAATTAATCAAAGATTCACAACATTTCAAGAAGTTATAACATATCATCCAAATATAAAGCATCCAAACGTCTCATAATAATCATCCGCAATCCATACTTAAAACATAAATGCATATAAAAAATGTAGTGCAGAGTGACAGAGGACGGAAAAATAAAAACAAAGTGCTATGAAGATGGTGGATGTGATGAAGATGATGGTGGTGGAAACCCAAGAGCTGCAAAAAGCTGCTGCTGGCCATCAAGAATCTGCTGTTGTTGAGCAAAGAACCGATGTTGTTGATCAAATAATTGCTGCTGCTGCTCAAAGAGTCGTTGGTGCTCCGAAATGGATTGAATTTGAAAGGCCTCAAGCTGAGATAGAAGTTGGCTCTGCTGCGTGGAAAGAGAATTCATTTTAGCCAACATCTGCTGCATCGGATCCTCAGGGGCAACTGAAGAGGATGGAGAAGGACCCGCAAAAGGTGGATAATGAGAGCGCTATGGGACACTAAGATCAGGAAGCTACTCTGGTGGAAAAACATCGTTAAAGAAACGATGATCTGTAGGAGCAAGTTCAGTAACCTTGGATGAGTGTCTCCGGTCCTTAGACCATTTATTTTCCACCCATATAAATCTTAAATTAGTGATAGCTTCATCTCCTAGTTCCCTCGTATTTAAAAAGGTTGGTTCGGTAATTGGTACTTTGAAATATTTGAGGATGCGGGTAATAATACTACCATTAAGGAGGGATCTTTTGGCTATACAAGGTGTGCGAAACATATGATGAAGTATAATATAACCAACATTGAGCTTCCTACCCTTTAAAATACAATCCAACAAGGCCACATCCAATCGATTAACTTCATCCCCATGACCATACCTAGGAGTGATAACATGGTGAAGAACATAATGAAGGATTCTAGTTTGAAGAGGTAAGACTTGAGATTTCAAAGGTGATCGACAAAACTCGGAGGACAAGTCATGTCGTCGACAAATTTTCCGAACAGCATTTTCAAGGGAAAACCATGGATAATCTATTTTGGTTCTAGCACTGTATAGCTCCAATTCATCATTTGGAGTTCCAAGAATACAATTTAACTCCGCAACATGAAATTCAATATGAACTCCCCCAACACTTGTAACAAATTTATCCGAGATTTCTATATCCATATTCGAATAAAAAACTTTGACCAAATTCTCATAATATGGCTCCTTAATAACTAAGACATTTTTCCAACCCATGGAAATAAGAAATTTATCAAGAGATGTATCACAAATTGCCAAATTTATAAAATTTTTAAGATTAACAACAAGAGGAGGAACGACCGACCTTGGCATGAAGTTGTTGAGAAATCATTTGCGAGGTGTGAGATGTCGAAAATGGGTGGACAAGAACTCCGTATTATCTCCATAATATTCCTTGCGTCTCTTGGCCATTTGTTTGCTCTTGGATTTGTCACCACCCACCATTGTTGAAACAAAGCCAAGCTTAAATATGTAAATTTCGGGTTGCCAAAAAAAATTAAGTGAAATGGATGTGTTTGAGTCAAGAAAATTAATGTTAGAGATGATTGAAGACTAGAAATAAAGTTGATTAAGTCAAAATAAGTTGAAGAAAACCGAAAAATTGTAGAGAGAGAACGGTCAAGCTAGGTTTTTGAGATTTGGAATTTTTGTGAGAGGTGATGAAATGATGTTTGGAGAATAAAAATTGAAGGAGTAATGGATGAATAATGGGTTGGATAATTGATTTTAACAAGAAAATAAGTGAAAGATGAAGAAATTTGAGAGAGAAATAGATAGTTACTATTCACGTGTGAGGAAGAGGGAGAATAACAAATGAAGAATAAGTGAAGAGAAGATGATTTGAAAGTGTTTAATGAAGGTTAAATATATGGGTAATGGTTTGAGAGATTGATTTTGGCATAAAAAGAGGTGAGAAATGAAGAAAATTTGAATCAAAATGGAGGAGAGGTTTACAGTTTTGGTGAGAGAAAGAACAAGTGGAGATGAAAGAAAAATGAGGAAGAAAAAGGGGTTTAAACCTGTGAGCAAGCGGCTAGCCGCTTGCTCTCAAGTTTGGGCAGTGCCCAAGCGGCTAGCCTTCTCCTTACTGCCCCTCTGCACAAATGTTTGCTTTCCGGCCATTTTTTATCAATCCCGTCATCATTTCTTGATTCCGAAACATCTCAAGAGCCATTTTAATGCATGAATAATGATTTTAAACATTTAAAAGATGATTAATTCAAATAAATAATTCATGAATCAAGCATATATCATGAAGCACATAAGCATCCAAAAATGAATAAATCAAACACCTCACATATCTATCATGCTCAAACACTTCATAAACATCAACAATCACCAAGCAAACAATTTTAATAGATTCAATAACATAATTAGAGATGTTAATGCGAAAATTTCATCATCCTAAGTTCATGCCGAATTTTTTAAAATTGTTCTTCGCAAAGGGGTTTTGTAAAAATATCGGCAAGTTGTTTTTTTGTAGAGATAAATTCTAATGCAATATCACCCTTTTGTACATAATCTCTTAAGAAATGATGTCTAATCTTTATATGCTTGGTTCTAGAATGCTGAATGGGATTCTTTGATAGATTAATAGTACTAGTATTATCACAGTTGATGGGAATTTGTTTAAGATTAATGCCATAGTCTCTAAGTGTTTGTTTCATCCAAAGAGCTTGTGCACAAAAACTACCTGCGGCAATATATTCCGCCTCAGTGGTTGAGAGTGCAACCGAGTTTTGTTTCATGCTAAACCATGAAACAAGAGAATGACCTGGGAAATGGCAAGTCCCACTAGTACTTTTTCTATCGACCTTATAACCGGCAAAATTGGCATCCGAATAACAAGTTAAATCTATACGAGTTCCTCTAGGATACCAAAGGCCAAGATCTATGGTTCCACTCAAATAACGAAAATTTCTTTTAACAGTAAGAAAATGAGATTCCTTGGGACATGATTGAAATCTTCCACACAAACATACACTAAACATGATATCGGGTCTACTTACAGTTAAGTAAAGTAAAGAGCCGATCACACCTCGATATTTTTTAATATTAACTTCTTTACCTTTTTCATCTTTGTCAAGCTTAATTGTTGTGCTCATTGGAGTGATCTTGGTATTTGAGTCATCAATTCCAAACCTCTTGAGCAAATCTTTGACATATTTAGCTTGGTTGATGAAGATTCCCTCATTGTTTTGCTTGATTTAAAGTCCAAGGAAATACTTCAATTCTCCCATCGTGCTCATTTCAAATTCCTTACTCATACAAGATGAAAACTCCTTGCACAAGGACTCATTAGTAGAACCAAAAATAATATCATCAACATAAATTTGAACAACAAGTATGCCTTGGTTTTTATACCTAACAAAGATTGTAGTATCCGTTTTACCTATTGAAAAACCATTATCTAGCACAAAACGTTTAGCCTATCATACCATGCTCTAGGTACTTGTTTCAATCCATACAATGCTTTGGATAACTTATAAATATGATATGGAAATTTTTCATTTTCAAAACCAGAGGGTTGTTTCACATAAACTTCCTCCATAATATAACCATTTAGAAAAGCACTTTTGACATCCATTTGAAATAAAATGAAATCTTTATAACATGCATATGCTAACAATATTCTAATGGATTCTAATCTAGCTACAGGTGCGAATGTTTCATCAAAATCAATTCCTTCTTCTTAGTTGTATCTTTGAGCCACTAATCTAGCTTTATTCCTTACAACCACACCGGATTCATCCATCTTATTTCTAAATACCCATTTAGTACCTATGATGGATTGATGTTCCGGTTTAGGAACTAATTCCCACATATTATTTCTCTCAAATTGATTTAACTCCTCTTGCATTGCCATAATCCAAGATTCATCATTTTCCTCATCCGTTTGAGAAATAAATGCAGCATGCTTACATGTGTTCCTAAGTGATGATCTAGTTGTAACACCTCTTGATGGATCTCCTAAAATAGCATCCTTAGGGTGAGAAAAAACATACCTCCACTCCTTGAGGAGTGTTTAAGAAGAACTTTTATTTTGCTCCGCATTTGCTTTTTCATGTTGCTGCTCTTGATTTTCTGTATTCTTTTAACTGTTCTTTGATGAATTTTCTTGTACATTTTCATCTGCATCATCACCAACAACAACTTTCTCTATAGAGAAAGAGTTAGACTCGTCAAATGTAACATGCATAGATTCTTCCACAACTAAAGTTCTTTTATTATAAACTCTATAAGCTTTGCTTGAGTTTGAATACCCGAGAAAGATACCAACATCAGATTTTACATCAAATTTTTCAAGATTATCTTTTGTGTTCAAGATAAAACATTTGCATCCAAAAACTTTGAAATAACCAATATTGGGTTTTCTATCTTTCCAAAACTCATAGGGAGTTTTATTGAGATGAGATCTAATCAATACCCGATTTAAAACATAACAAGTAGTGTTGACGGCTTTAGCCCAAAAATACTTAGGTAACTCATTTTCGATTAACATGATCCTAGCCATTTCTTGAATAGGTCTACTATTTCTCTCAACGACTCCATTTTGTTGTAGAGTTCTAGGTGACGAAAATTGATGCTCAATGACAAAATCATTAGAAAAGGTCTCAAATGCATGATTTTCAAATTCTCTACCATGATCACTTCTAATACAAGAAATATAATAACCTTTTTTATTTTGAACATTTTTACAGAAAACTCTAAATGCATCAAAGGCATCATCCTTATTAGTTAAGAACAATACCTATGTGTATCTAGAATAATCATCCACAATTACAAATGCATAATACTTGCCATTCAAGCTAGCATATCTAGATGGTCTAAAAAAATTCATGTGATGTAACTGAAGTGGTTTTGAAGTAGAGACATGATTCTTGTTTTTTAAAGAAGTTTTGATTTGTTTTCCAAATTGACAAGCTTCATAAATTCTATCATTTTGAAAACTGATTTTTGGAAGTCCTTTAACCAAATCATTTTAAAAAATTTTTGAAATCAAATCCATGTTTGCATGACCTAGTCTTCTATGCCATAACCATCCATCGTCATGCAATGCTGAGAAACATTTATCCATGGTAGATGCACAATCTATATTAATGGTATAAACATTAACACATCTATTTCCTACAAACAAAACTTTTCCATCACATGCATTTTTAATAACACATCTAGTTTTATCAAAAATCACTTTATAACCCTTATCACATAATTGACTAATGCTAAGTAAATTGTGTTTCAAGTTTTCAACTAAACACACATTTTCAATAATAGTAGAGGATACATTACCGACATTGCCAATACCAATGATCTTTCCTTTTGAATTATCTCCAAAAGATACATCTCCACCATTTTCAATCTTGGTAAAACTTAAAAACCAAGAATAATTTCCAGTCATGTGTCTTGAACAACCGCTGTCCAAGTACCATTTATTTTTCTTCTCCTTTAAGCCCTACAAAGAAAATTGCAAGTCTTAGATACCCAAATCTTTTTGGGTCCTTGAATGTTAGCAATGGTTCCTTTTGGAACCCAAATACATTTCACACTATAATATGCATTTCTTTTCACAGGACATCTTTTTTTCATGTGACCATTTCCATTACAATAATGACAAACAATCTTATGATCACTAGTATAAGTAGCTTTAACAAAATAATTCTTATAATATTTTTGCTTCAAGTTAGGCTTATACCCAAGTCCTTTATCAAATACACAATTTTGAGAGTTAAGCAAATTATCCAACATTTTTTGCCCATTCGTGAATTTTATCACAATTTGATTTAACTCATTATTTTTCTTCTTAAGCACTTCATTCTCTTTTATCAATTCTTGTGATTTTTTATGCTCATATAAGGTATTAGGTTTCTCATTTGATAATGCAACTCCATCATGCAATATTTTATTCTCTATTTCTAAGCATGTAATCTTTGCACTTAATAATTCATTGTCATTTTTTAGCTCTACCATTTTTTTTAAGACATACAGTCTTTTTACCAATTTTCATAAACTCATCATGTAATTCTTTAAAGGTATCATGTAATTCATTATAAGTAGGAAGATCATTTACCTTATCTAATTCATCATTCGATTCATCTCTAATTGTCATAAGAGCTAGATTTGTCATTTCTTGATGCTCTTCATCATCACTCGTTTCTTCATCTCTATCATCCCACGTGGCCACATTGCTTTCTTCTTAAACTTGTTAAGAAGAGGGCATCCCGATCTTATATTGCCAGCCTTCTTGCACTCATAGCATTTGATTGCTTCATTCTTCTCATTTTGGTTCTTGAAGTCTTTAAATTTTCTTCGCTCACCGGTTTTCTTGAAAAAATTTTTGAACCTCCTTGCTAGCATATCCAACTCATCATCATCCGGCTCACTTTCCCCATCACTCTCATATTTTGTGACTTTGAGAGCAATGCTTTTCATCTTCTCCTCATTGGCTCTTTCGGCTGCCAAATCTTCCTCATAAGAAATAAAAGAACCAATTAGATTATCAATAAGTAAGACATTTAAATCTTTAGCTTCCTCAATGACAGTTCTTTTTAGTCTCCATTCTTTAGGTAGCGATCTAATGATTTTCTTAACTTTCTCGCTATTTGAAAAGGTCTTTCCTAATACTCCTAGAGTGTTCACTATGTCCGTAAATCTAGTATACATAGAATATACACTCTCATTTTATTCCATTTTGAAACAATTCATATTGTCGAGTGTACCTACTAATTTTAGACTTTTTCACTTAATTCGTGCCTTCATAGACAACTTCGAGTTTGTGCCAAATTTCATAAGCACTTTCACAACTTGACACTCTATGAAACTCTTTCTTATCTAATGCATAAAATAAAGCATTCATAGCTTTGAAGTTTAAAGAAGTTTTTCTCTTTTCCAATTCATTCCATTCCCGTGAAGGTTTTGAAATATCTTCCCCGATTTCATTTTTAGTCAAAGGCATAAATTGACCATCGCATACAACTTCCCAAATTTCATAATCTAGGGCTTGTAAATAAATTCTCATCCTAGTTTTCCAATATGCATAGTCATTTCAGTCAAAAAACGGTGGTCTAGTTGTGGACTGTCCTTCCTTAAAGGTTAAGTCACTTTGGGCTGCCATGGATCTTTCACTCTAGACGGCTAAGTCCTAATAAGAGAACCAAGCTCTGATACCAAATAAAATGTAAGTTATGCAACCCAAGAGGGGGGTGAATTGGGTTTTTAAAACTTATGCTAAACAAATTGCACAACGATTCAATTCTAACGCCTTAATAAACACAAAAAACAATAAGTTTTATAACAATCAAATCAAATACAATAAATTAGACAATGCTTAAAAATAAAAGAGTAAGGGAAGAGAATGCAAATACAATAATTTTTATGAAGTTCGGTAATTCCCGCCTACGTCCACGTCTCCAAGCCAACCAAGCCTCCCAAGACTTTAAGTTCTTTACAATTGACTTCAAGGTGTTAATGAACCTTTACAATCAAGAGATTATCACCCCAATCTCTTTACCCCAAGTATTTCTCTTACTTGTACTTGAACACTCTCAATTTGATGAGAAATGAAAATTACAACAATGAAACTCTCTTTAAGAGTGGATAAACAAATTATAGCTCAATGATGATTCAATAAATGATGATTTGCAAAATGGAAGCTCAATATATGTTTTATGAACTTGTTTTGGCTTGCCAGAGTCTTTAAAATGAAGTTGGAGTTGAATTTTTATAGTTAAAGCCCGAAAACTAGCCGTTATAGACAAATTCCAGCGCCCAGGCGGCTAGCTGCTTAATTTATCCGACTCCCCGCTTGTAACAGTGAAGTTTCTGTTAAATTTGAATTTTCCTACAGTAATACTGTTCACAGAATTATAATTTTACCCTAAAACTTTTTATAATTATATTATGGCCAAAACGTCATAAAATTTTGTAAAAAGGTTCAATTCCTGAATTTTTAAATAATATATAATTTCCAAAACTTTTTAAAATTATAATATGACCCAAACTATAGTAAACCTTTTCAAATAAGTCCTTCTTAAGTTTTAACAAAATCATCATAAAATTTTAAAATTCTCAAAACTTTTCACTTAGACCCTCAATCTTTTATAAATTATAATATAGCCCAAAAGGTTTAAAACTTGACAAATAAGTCCAACTCTGAAATTTAAAAATTTTTCATTTTAAACCAAATTTCTCAAATTCACAAAATATTTTATCTTATAAATATAAAACCTTTTAGTTTGTAAAAAGTAATTATTTACTAAACAATATATTGAGCTTCTCAAATGCTAATCCAAGTATAAATTAAATCATACCGGCTTTACAAGAAATTATCGTAATAATTTGTCCGTTGAGCTCTAGACTCTATTCTTGATTTCGCCGTTGTTCGTTGAGCGTTTTGAACTTGATTTCACTTGATTCACTTACATCAAAATTATCCTTAAAAAACTAGTGAACTTGTGAAATATAAAATTTATTAAACCACTTAATACATATGTTTGTTATCATTAAAATTATAATATGTATAGCCCTTTAGGCTAACTGTTAGATATGTATATTTTATAATATCGATATTTAATATTATATATATATATATATATATATATAAGACTGAAGAAAGAGACATAACCCTTTCAAAGCCATTTGAAACAATTTATTTGTTTTCTGAACAATCTTTAAAAAGATTAAAAGAAAAGAATTTTAAGTATATTCACATAGAACTCCTTTCAACTATAAAGAAGCTACTGGCTACAAATGTGGCAAGAAAGGTCATACTGCAAAATTTTACAGAATGAATAAGAAGCTTCACGAGCTTGGTCTTGATGAAGAGACATTGTCTAAAATTGCATCCTTGCTTGTAGAGTCTTCTGACTCTGAGTCTTCCATGACGGGAGATAATGAGCCTTTACAGGTTGATGAGTTAAATGATTCTGATATTTCTGTTTCAAGCAATAGTGATTCTGATACAGAATCCTATTTAAAGAAAATCAATGTGTTAACTAAAGACCAAGAAACTTTTCTTGAACTAGTTAAATATATTTCTGACCCTGTCCTTCAAAAAGAATAGTTAGATAAACTCTTAAAAACCTTAGAACAAGGGGATAAACCAGAAACCTCTAAAGCCCCTATAATTAAAAAGAATGCATATGATCTCACTGAAATCCTTGATAAAAAGAAAAAAGATAAGAAAACAACACCTAGTATTCAGGATCTCCAGAAAGAGATAAAAGAAATCAAATCTGAAATAAAAAATTTAAAAGAAAAGCAAAAAACTGATTCAGATACTATCCAACTTCTGTTACAAAAACAGTTAGAAGATAATTCTGATAAAGAGTCTAACCCTGAAAATGATGATGAAACACAAAATTTAGAAAATATTGAGTCCTTACCCAATGATTTCCTTTTTGCTCTAAAACAAGTTACCACAAGAAAATACCTAATAAAGATAACTCTAATTCTTTCTAAAGACTTTGAGATTGACACCATTGCCTTGTTTGACACTGGTGTAGATCTAAATTGTATCAAAGAATATATTATTCCTAAAAGATTTCATGAAAAGACGAGGGAAAGACTTTCTGCCTCTAATAATTCAAAATTGAAAATTAGCTCCAAAGTTGATGCTTCTGTTCTTAATAACGGTTTTGAATTTAAAACTTCTTTTCTTCTCACAAATGATATTCATCATATCGTTATACTAGGAACTCCTTTCATAAATCTCATCACTCCCTATACTGTCAATTACGATAGTATTTCTTTTAAAGCAAAAACTAAAAAATTAACTTTCCTCTTTGTAGAAAGACCTAAAACCAGAAATTTAAATATTGTAAAAGCTTGTTCTGTTTATCAGAATAAAATCAATGTTTTAATTAAGTCAAAATAGAATGACTTAACTTGTTTGAAGAAATAATTAAGTCTTCAAAGAATTAAAAGTCAACTACAAAATAATTTTGTAAAGAGAAAGATTTCTGATTTTCAAAACTTGATTGAAAAAGAAATATGTGCTGATTTACCATCTGCATTCTGGAATCGAAAGCAGCACATGGTAGATTTGCCATATGAAAATTCTTTTGATGAAAAACAAATTCCTACCAAAGCCCGTCCTATTCAAATGAACATGGACTTAGAAAAACACTGTAGGAATGAGATTAAAGACTTAGAAACCAAAGGTTTAATCGTTAAATCTAGATCACCATGGTCTTGTGCCGCTTTCTATGTGAATAAGAATTCTGAAATAGAAAGAAGAACACCTAGATTAGTGATAAATTACAAACCTTTAAATAAAGCTTTAAAATGGATTATGTATCCTATACCTAACAAAAAAAACTTACTTCAAAAACTACATTCTGCCTTCATCTTTTTAAAGTTTGACATGAAATCCGGATTTTGGCAGATTTAAATTCATCCTAAAGATAAGTATAAAACTGCATTCACTGTTCCTTTTGGACAGTATGAATGGACAGTAATGTCATTTGGTTTAAAGAATGCACCTTCTGAATTCCAAAGGATAATGAATGATATTTATAATCCTTTCTTTGAATTCTGTATTGTTTATATTGATGATGTATTGATTTTTTCGCATTCCATTGATCAACATTTTAAACATTTAAAGACATTTTACTTAGCAACTAGAAAAACTGGATTAGTCATTTCTAGTTCTAAAGTTTCTCTTTTTTAGATTAAAGTTAGGTTCCTAGGACATTATATTTCTAAAGGAACTATAACACCCATTGAACAATCTCTTGCATTTGCTGATAAGTTCCCTGATAGAATCTTAGATAAAACACAATTGCAGAGATTTCTTGGTAGTCTAAATTATGTACTTGATTTTTGTCCAAATATCAATACGATGTCAAAACCATTGCATGATAGACTAAAGAAAAATCATGTTCCTTGGACTGAGGAACACACTAAAGTTATTAAACAGATAAAGAATTATGTTAAAGAGATTCCTTGTTTATTTCTTGCAAATCCTGCTTTACCTAAAATTGTTGAAACTGATGCTTCAGATTTAGGTTACGGAGGAATATTAAAGCAATTAGATAATGGTAAAGAATAAATAATTCAATATGTTTCCGCACACTGGAACGATTGTCAGAAAAATTATTCTACTATAAAGAAAGAAATTTTGTCTATTGTTCTGTGTGTGTCTAAATTTCAAAGTGATTGTTAAATCAAATTTTTTTGCTTAGAATTGATTGCAAAGCTGCAAAACATGTTTTAGAAAAGGATGTTCAAAACATTGTATCTAAACAAATTTTTGGAAGATGGCAAGCTATTTTGAGTATTTTTTATTTTGATATTGAATTTATTAAAGGCGATACAAATTCAATCCCATATTTTCTAACGAGAGAATTTCTTCAAAACAGGTAAAAATTCCACCAAAAAAGAAAGACAAAGGCAAAGCCATCTTTAAAGACCCTGAGAGTCCACCCATTTCTAAAGATGCCCAAAAAACCCCATCTAAAGCAAAATTATTATCCTCTGCCATGCCAGTCAAATCCTGGATTAACATGATCGATGAGCAAGAAGCTCAATATAAAGCCATTGCCACAGATTTACAGGTTAAAGAATGGATGAGCTCAATCTCGAGTTCTCTAGAGCTTATGCTCGCTCTCTAAAGATTTTCTCAAAGTCAAAATCTTCTTGAGGCCACTTCGGCCAAAGAAGAAGAAAAATCAATTTCAAAAGAACTTTCAAAACCCATTTCCAAAGAAGTTTCAAAAACAATTTCTAAATAAATCTCGAAGGGATCCTCTTCCACTTTGGTCCTTTCTGGTGAAAGCTCAAATTCCTAGATTGTTCTTTCACAATCAAAACTTTCAAAGAAATCTGAATGGATTAATAAGAATCATTTTCAAAATATTTTATCAATTGAAGATGGTTTTTATCACAATGACCCATTCATTGCTATTTCAAAGATTTTCCCAAAAGGCTGGTTTTTCAAACCATGGGATTTGTCAAAACCCTAATCTTTCTACCAAAGTATTCTTGAGTTCACCGAGTCATTAAAATTCAAACATTTCTTTCTCGATGAAAAATACCTTGAGCCAGCTTATTCAACGGCCACAATTTTAAAAGTTTTGAGTCCAAAACAGTGGAGAGACCAACTTCACAAACCAAAACCTTTTCCCACTAATTTTCATATGAGTCTTAACCATTGCTTGCTTTTCTCTTATTGGGATTACCAGCAGGCCTGGTTTAACACTTTCCTGATTCAAAATCCAAAGAAAACCCATTCTTGGTTATTTTTCTTTAACTCAAAAATAACCACCCAAAGCCTCCCAAATTAGTTCAAACAATGGTGGGACTATTTTGGTCCGAGTCCTGAAATTCTAACCCCAAATGCCATCAATTGTTTAAACCTCTTTAAAGCCCATTATGTTCCTTCAGAGTCTGAGAAAAGATTTCCTCATTTTCTTTGTTTTTGTACAAATTTCTTCCTTCCTTGGGTTTGGATGTGGGATCTCCGTTATCACAATCATGAAGCCCAATTAATTCTACAGAGAACTTTCAAAGTCAAATGGTGGTCAAAATTTGATGAAGAATCAAAATTAAGCTTGGCTTTCCTCAAAAGGCCTTCTAAAGCCCAGCATTGAAGAATCCAGAGCCCAAAGTACATTTCTAACTCAAATGTCTCGAGCCCAAGCTCTTCTGGCCAGTGCAAAGAATGAAGAAGATTATTTTGAGAAAATGAAGCAGCTCCTCGCCTCAAGATTTGAGTCATCTATAGCTGGTTCTACTGAAGACGATGATGAGCCATTCATTTCCCTTGGAGATGATAATGAAGATGACTGTTTCGAGATCGTTTCCCCTATAAAGAAAATTTAAAGTCATTGTATTAATTTTGTATATATTTGTATTATGTACTCTAAAAAAAAAAAAAGTAAATAATTTTTCAATTTCCTTTCGTTCCCTTTTTCTAAAAATATGTCTTCATTCACTCACCATCCAAAGAAGCTATGGAGACAATTTTCTAAAAGTAGCATAAAGTCAAAAGCAGCATGGCCCCCGTACATGGACTTCATTATCAGCATAAAGACTAAAGCATCTTGGCCCATGCACATGATTCACCCCCGCGTGAATCTCGCTACCACCTCTCTTGTCATTTTGCAGAAAAGAAAAAGATGCCTCTTGAGACTGTCGATTGATGTTGTCTCCCACGTGAAGACTTCTAATTTTTTCGGTCACGAGTCTTGTAAAGCATTTCTTTCTTTTCCTATATATTGTAAGAATTTCTTTTGTAAACGCAGAACGAAATCGAGGGAAGAAAGTTTAGGAAGAGAGAAAACCAAAAGCCATTTGTAACACGATTTCATAAAAGCTAATAAAAGGTACATTCCTTTGAAGCATAGAGACCAGATCTCTCCCTTCGATTGTATTTCTCTTCTCCCTCCATTCAATCAGAATATTTATTTTTGGGATCCAGAAATAAATATTATGTATGAACCTAAAACTTATGTTTTAGTATTTTATTTAAAAGCTTTTATAAACTGCTTCTGTGCCTCCAACAATTTAAAATCATGGATACTAGACTTGTGAGCCTTTCATGCTTCTGTCTGGTTTAACGAAGTGATTCCCTTTATAGGGTTTGCTGGCTTTCCTTTTATTGTGCTTATTTATTTCTGAAATCTTTTATTCTGTCCAAACTCACACACACTCCACGATTCTGGTTGTATATATATATATATAATTAAAATTTAAATAGTATAAATGTGTAATATTTTGGTAGATATGTACATTTTATAATATTGATAAATTATAAATGTATTTATGTATGTACTACAGTGTGTAAATGTTTGATGTAAATTTTGTTTAATATATACATATTAAGCGGGTCATTGGGTAACCAGATTATTTTTCCGTGTCGGGTTTGGATCTTAATATTTTGATACAATTATTAAATAGGTTGGGTTTGGGTTGACCTAAATTTGACACGACAAAAAGTTGACTCGATATGAAGTTGACACAAGGACAAACATGATCCAATGACCCGTTTTACCAGCTCTAGTCTAATATGTCTTGTTATTTCTATAATTTTTTATTTATAAATTTCTTTAATAACTCATATTTTTAATACAAAGTCAATTTAGTTATTCCGTACTAAATTTAGAAGAAATATGGCCTTTTGTGACGGCTTATTACCATCACAAAAGGCCAGTTGCGATGGGCACAACAATGATACATTAAAACACCATGGCAAGAATTTTTTGTTATGGTTAGTTATCCTTCCCCCCCCCCCAAAAAAATCACTTACATTTAGAAGAACACGTAGAAACTAATAAATTTATTATTTATTCTTATTTTATTAATAATAAGATATTATTACGTAGATTCACACATCTAAAAATTTAAAACAAAAAATATAGATAATTCTTAAGAAACTTAAAGCTTGGAAGCTTTAGATTTTTTTTTTCAAAAGATTCAAACTAGTTTCCTTCTCTCTCTCTCTCTCTCTCTCTCTCTCTCTCTCTCTCTCTCTCTCTCTCTCTCTCTCTCTCTCTCTCTCTCTCTCTCTCTGTGTGTGTGTGTGTGTGTGTGTATCTTTCTATATGAATTTATTGGGCCTTTTTTAAAAATTCAAAATGGTTGTTCTAAAATTTAAGGGTAATGTTGGTATTTTATATATAGAGTATGTACGATAAACTGAAATGTTAACTAATAATAAAAAGGAAATGCGAGAATAAATTTTTATAACAGTAAAATAATAAAATGCTATAACCTAATATGCTTTTCGTTTCTATAACTTTTTTATTCACAAATTTGTAAGGGCACTTTAACCGACCAGTTCCTTCTGGGTTTGCCTTTGACTTCGTCTATTTCTCTCAATTCTTGATCTTTCTATCTTTCTTCCGCCCGTTCTAATAACTCATATTTTTAATACAAATTCAATTTAGTTGTTCTACATTAAATGTATGTTACATATAAAAAAATTATTTATGCGAGATTAAGGTGAGATTAAGTTGTTGCTCTTATACTGTCACTCATTTTTATGGTCAAACTAAGTTGATGGGTCAAATTTACAAAATTTAAAACAATATAACTTATATGTAAACCTTTTAGCATTTATGATTTTACAGTAAACAATAGGGACTGCAATGTTAATAACCAATTCAACAAATCTCTAGCCGTTAAAAAACTTTCCATTGGATCTATTGGCTCACACAGAGAAGGAAAATTTTGTGGTACTACTTATTGTATCTAGAAATTGGTTAAACATGTGCATTATAATACAGTTGTTATTAGTTTTGGCAATAATATTCAAATTTTGGTTTTTAAGCTTGATCTTGGAAGTTAATTATATTTCTCTGATTATTTGGTTGGATTTGAACAGAATGTAGCACGTGCTTTCTTTTTCAGGTATGTAAAACAGAGCGAAGCTTGCTGTTATTGCAAAAGCCGGTCCAATTGGAACCTATATTTTGAAAACGTCATTTCAATCCCTACACATCCTCAAGTTCTTCATTATTCTAATGGTGATGCCTTTTGGTATACTTATTAACCCAAAAGCCAAAGGCCAATCTCTCACTGTGCAGAATTACTATTTCCTCTCTTGCCTCATCTTCCACGTCAACAGATACCAACTCAGTCTTCCCTCTTTCAAATAACTCAAAACTCCTACATAGAATGCGTATGTTTGATCCCTAATTTCAACCCAACTACAGCCGGGTTCTTTGTGAATTCCCATTCGCTTCATTTCAGAGCGAAGACTATGAACATTTTCCCATTCCACGAAGGCTACTAGCCGAGAGAAGGGTGCCCCATAAGAGAGGGCCTGCATCAGGATCAACTTGTATACATTTGGCTAGCTTGTAGGCCTCGTCAAGACGGCCTGTTCTGCCAAGCATTTTGGATTAAAAAAAATAAATTATTTAAATATAATTATAACCATTTTTTTAACCGGAGAATTTTTATAAAATATCTATAACCACCCTTAGATTTAGAAACAGTTTTACTCGAGTAATATATTTTATTTAAAAATCACTTTTTAGTACTCTTTTCAATTTACATTTCTTTTGAAAATAATTTTTTTTTTTAATCTATTACTATTAAGTGTAAGGTATGATATCTAATAAATAAAACAAATTAATTAAAGTATAATATCTCTATATAGTGAAACACCAGTATATGTAACAACTAAGTAGATACGTTTTTAAGTTAGTGTCATAAATCACACCAATAAACTTTTAGGTGAGATTTTTTGTAACCTAAAAAAATTCTTGATCACCAATGTTTTAAGAAATTTGATATTATATACTAAATACCCACTGCTCGCTATACTATTAAGGATTTAATGACATCACATAATTGATCATGAATCATATATTATCTTGATATTAATTTAGCATACCCATACAATGAAATTATGCTTTATATTACAATTAATTATATATAACACCATTATTCTACTAAAAGTAAATTCAGACTCTTTCATTTGCTTAAAAAAATACATACTAAAGACATAAAAACACATATTTAAAAATACTACATAACAAAATTTTATTAAAGTACACAATTAAGTGTTGTTTTATTTATTTTCATATCATTAATTGTTAGTAATATTTCATTATATAATAAAATAACTTCGAGTTTAGCAAAATTCAATTTATTTCATGTCCTTGGAATAAAAAGGCACTTCGAAATCCTAACGTGCCATCCTTTTAACAAAATCTCAATCAAACATTCTTTTGAGGACGCGAGTTTTTTTAATCTTTTGTTTTTGCTTTGCAGCTTGAGCTCAGCTTTGTGCTATAACCTATATAAAGGTTTCAGTTTAGACTTCTTATGCACAACTTGCTTGGTTAGTGCTCGATTCCCTTTGCGGCAATTAATAATCTGTGCCAACTGAACCAACATGCATACATGATTGGGCTATTTTCTCTTCCACCATTGAGAAAAAGCTCTAGCTCTTTCCCTTAGACAATGGAAGACCGATGGTTTTGTCCATTTTCTGTTTGATTCTTTCACAAAATACATTTTTATTAGTAATTTGTGGTTCCCCACATCATGGGATGATTCTCTTCTTACTAAGAATCTGATAAAGCCAACAGTAAAAGCAACATTTCAATTGGATTCTAAGTTCTTGTTTGCTTCCAACATACACAACGTGACAAGGAAAAGATATATATTTGACTGGCCTATATATATACTAATCATCAACAGTATTTTCCATCATAACATGCAACCTGTATTAAGTTGGTTGTTTTAAACTGTGCTGAACGCTAATAGAACTAAAATTTTGATAATAAAACTACTACTCTTCCTCGTTAAATTCAAGCTGAATCTTTATCATGAGTGGCCCAATATTGAGGAACAAGTGATAGAGCCTTTCTCAAGTTGAGTTCTGAGCATGAATCTTGGCAAACTCAAGTATTTTTTTGCCTTGCAACTTGTTAGTTACGCAATAATTACCGTATTGTCCATGATTGTATCTTCTATATTTGCAT
The DNA here is from genome assembly GCA_030449925.1 of Citropsis articulata. Lineage (NCBI taxonomy): Eukaryota > Viridiplantae > Streptophyta > Magnoliopsida > Sapindales > Rutaceae > Citropsis > Citropsis articulata. The sequence continues at coordinate 10,374,709 of JASUUH010000160.1, forward strand.
GGATTGTTCTCATTCACTAGTTCAGGCATTGGCCCCAGCTCCACTTCATAACTTGGAGCATAGAACGTGACTATTGAAAGCCTTTCTTTTTTTTTATGTGTCACTGCTCTGTGCTCAACACTTTTGTATCTCCCATTTGTAGGAACCTGCGTAACAAAAAAACAAAAACAGAAATCAGGAAAGCAACATGGATTAAATTGATGCTAAAAGGAGAAGCTAAAGATTAAAATTTTTCGTTACAACATTGGGTACCTCTGCTGTGTCCCCGATGTTGATCACAAGTGCATTTGGAATAGGCTGCACAGGAACCCAATTGTTATTTTTCAAAATTTGAACTCCCACTGAGCTGCCCTTTCCTTGCTGCAGAACTGTGAGGGCACTGCCATCTAAATGTGGACTAAGACCCAAAACAAGGTCAAGTCTTGGACATGGCGGGTAGTAATTCATCCTCACAGCCATCACAGCAACCCCAAACATTTCTTCAAAAGTTTCTGCTTTCAAGCCAAGGCTCCTTGCTACGTACCTGAGCAGACTCTGGCAAAGTTTATGGAAACAATGGGCTTGAACCACTAGTGACACCTTTCGATCCACCAAACAACACCGAAAGTGTTAGTGCCTAGAAATAAAATTGGGCCAGTAAGGTTGGGAAAAAAAAAAAGAAATGCTTCTGGACCACACCTTGACGAACCACTCTAATACATCATGACTATGATCAGGTAATTACATTTCACATAGGTGTTGAAAGTTGAAACTGTGGATGGCGACAATTTTCTGAAAACTTAATGTCATTTTTCACCATCTAGTGAAAAAGTTTTAAGCCCGTTGATTTTAGTTCCAGTAAAGCTCATTAGTTCTGTTTTGTTTCTTGATAATTGGCGAAAGTTGGACACTGCTATGAACACCAAAATTCTAAATTGATATTTGGTGAAACCAGAAAGGGGTATTTGATGTTTTACCAGGGGTGCGCAAATCTTATGGCCATTGATAGTTCCATTAAGAAGATTGTTACAAAAGAATTTCACAAAGCTTCTTAAAATGCTACACGGCAAAGTGCTTCTCCAACAAAACCCTCCGCCCCCCCCCCCTAAAAACACTTTAAATGTTTATAAACTATAGATGTGTTGCGTTAACTTTTTGTAGTGAAATTAACTAGTTGATTCGATTAGTAAAGTCTCGTGTTAAAATAATAAGTCTGAATTTGAACTCCATCCGCACAAAGTACGTGGTAAATTTGGTCTTCATTCTTCCAACGCTTAAAATTAAATCAAATAAACAAAAAAACATTTAAAAAAAATCTTGTGTCACCTCCAAAAACGCCCTTAATATCCTTTCAAAAAAAAAAAACGCCCTTAATATAGCATAAGGGTCCAGCAGCCCTTGATTGACACGTGTCCATACAAAGTGACCCCAGTGCTAGACTGCTAGTGCAGTAATCTTGCACGTTTTTGTTTTTCCTCTTTTGACCTTGTTTGTTGGCTTGCCATTGCGTGTGCTAAAAATCAGATTAGTGGCAGATGAAACCAAGGCCGGGGCCCTGGCTCCTTAAAATTTCGGAAAATGAGATTCTCACCACAGTGAGAACCACACTTTGCATAAAACGAATCGTTTTGTATTAACTATAAAAATAGTTACTGTGCTTTCAAAACACACACTCGCCTCACAACTCTCACGCAACACTCGCTTCTCAACTCTCACGCAACGCTCTGTCTTCGGCTTGCTCTCCCTCTCTCACCGTGGGTCTGTCTTCCGGGTCTGTCTTTGGCTTGCTCTCCCTCTCTCACCGTGGGTCTGTCTTCAGCTTTCTCTTTCTTTCGCCGTGGCCGTGGGTCACGTATGTCACTGCTCTCTACTTCGGCTTTCTCTCTCGCTCTTTCCCTGTCGTCGTGGGTCTCTCTCACGCATCTCGTTGGCTCACGCATGTCACTGCTCTCTGCTCCGGCTTTCTCTCTCGCTCTCTCCCTGTCATCGTGGGTCTCTCTCACACATCTCGTTGGCTGCTGTAATTGATTTGTGGCTGCTGTAATTGATTCGTGGCTGCTGTAATCGATTCGTACAGGTAATAGTTATTATTAATGCCCAATTTTGGTTATGCTAATTGCGAAGTTATTGGGCCTTTGATCATCTCGTTATGCTAATTGCGAAGTTATTGGTTATGCTAATTGATTCATTTTGTTATTGGAAATTAGCAAAATGCTTTTGTGTTGTGAGTTATAAGCTGCGAATTTTCGGATGAGTTGTTGAATTTTGGGGTGAGTTGCTATTTTTTAAATGAGTTGTTGTCGGATTTTGGGTTGAGTTGTTGATTTTGGGATGAGTTATTGTTGGAAGTTAGGGATGAGTTATTGTTGGAAGTTATCTGCCGTATCTCTTATGAAAACTTGCTTCTAGAAATTGTTAAATACTGGAAAATAGAGTTGCTGATTTTGGATGAATGGTTGTTGGAAGTTATTTGCCGTATCTCTTGTGAAAACTTGCTTCTAGAAATTGTTAAATACTAGAAAATGGAGTTGCTGATTTTGGATGAATGATTTGTGACTGCATTTTTTTATAGTCTTAGGAACAAATTGATATGTATTACTGAGTTCTTGCTTGAATTCAAAAGGATTGCTGGTTTTATATTCAGTTATTTGTGCTCTGCAATTGACATGCTATTTGTTTATATTGTAGAGAAATTGTTCAATCAGTATGTCTTGTAGCAGCACAAGTGAAAATCGAACACAACTGAAAGCTTGTGAAAAATGTTGCAATAATAATAAGGTCTTACAAACTTCACGGACGAGAGAAAATCCGAATCGTAAGTTTTGGAAGTGCAAAGGATGTGGGGCTTTTGAATGGGATGATGATCGGAAGAGTAGTGAATGTAATGACTTTGGAGGGAAGGAAGATTGAAATATGAACGAGAATAAAATTAACATCTTATTAGGAGAAGTTCGTAGGTTGGGGCATCAAATAGAAAACTTGTCTCTTAAATTTCAGTTGTTTGAGAAAGAACATCGGCAAAGACAACCACATGAAGATCAAAGGCAACGGATGGAGGATGAACGGCGAACAAAAGAACTAAGTGTTATTGTAAAATATGTTCCACAAATAATGATAATCATTATGTCAGTATTATATTTAAGTTGTATTCTTAACAAGTATATTTCAATAAATGAATGTTTTTCACAAAATGAATGTTAATGTATTATGAATGCTTCAGTATATCCAGGAGCATTCCACTAGCATAACAACACATATTTCAGCATGCTACTAGCGGAATTGAAATCAACTTGAAATCAAATGCTTCAGTATATCCAAAAGTATATCCAGAACAAATTGAACTTGAAATCAACACTTATATTCAGAATTGCAGCATACAACTAGCGGAAAAATGTCACTTTAGGAATTGATTGGATAACTACCAATATTCTAATACCACATAAATTGAACCTGAAATCAACCATATATCCAGAATCATTTCAATACCATACAAAAAAAACTACTAATATTTCAACACCACAAGATTGAATCTGATAGCAACATATATATCCAAAAATATTCTAATACACCACGCCGAAAATGCTATTCTTCAAAATCACTTCCAAACTCCCGATTAACTCCATATTCATATTATCAAAATGGAAATTCATATTACCAAATACAAAATAATTCATGACAACAATATGAATTCATACCATCAACACAAAACAATTCATGACAACAAAATTAAAATAATTTAGATTAACAAAACTAAGCAAACGTGTGTGCGTTTATTCATGGTCAGTAAAATTTAACTAAGCTAACGTGTGTGTGTTTATTCATGGTCAGCAAAATTTAACTAAGATAACGTGTGTGTGTATGGCCAGCAAAATTTTATTGTATAACCAAAATAATTCATGGCCGTCTCCACTTGTATGCTTATATTTTCTTGTATAATCCAAAATAAATTCATACCATCAACACATATTAATACAAAAGTAATTAAATCTTCACAAATCAAGAAGTGCCGTGATCAATGCCTATATTTTGTTGAAGCAAATTACCTCCACAAATCAATTAAAGCACCCAGAGAGTGAAGTCATTTGGGTCTGAAATTTCGTCTTGTGATCAATTAGAACATTGAGAGAGTGTGAAATTTGGATCTGAAATTTCGAAGTGCCTTGATCAATTACTGAATGAGAGAGGTTCTAGAAGTGCCATGAGAATGCAATCCACGGACGGAAAATGAAATAGCTTGCGTGAGTGTTGTTGAGTTTGCTTGATCTTTGCGTTCCAGGAAGATGAGTGGGTGTGTGGTCTCCGTTTGCACTTCAGTAGAGCGAGCGTGCGTGAGATTAGCTTGCATGAGTGTTGTTTGAGTTTGCTTCAGTGCTGCGTTCCAGTAAGATGAGTGTGTGTGTGGTCTCCGTTTGCACTTCAGTAGAGCGAGCGTGCGTGAGATTTGCGCTTGGGTTTGAGCGAGCAAGAAAAGTGCGTGTGTGTTAAAGCTACAGGAATCGCTATAGTTATAAGCAGCGAAAACGAACCGTGAGAATATCGCTGCTGGTGACCAAATTTTCACGTCCTTATAATGGTGCAGCGTTGAGATATTTTTAGATTAAGTTCAATTATGACATATCAAGATAGCCAATAATAGAATAGGTTTCAATCAGGGCTGTAGTTAGAAATATATTTTATAGGAGCAACTTAATAATAAATTCAACATAAAAGGTCGCAACTTAAACTTATGGGAGCATTTCAATTAAGTTTTAAAAAGCAGAAGCTTAAAAAATGGACGCAACGCAATTTAAGGAAATTTTTTTTTAATCAAATTGAGGCAGCGAACTTCGTATCCATGATAGTTTTATAATGTATCATGTAATACAATGTACTAAATAAATTTGGGTTAGTTTATTTTAATCTTTTTTTTTTATCAAAGAATTGATCAATTAATCTCAAGCACTTTAATGGTGAGTGAAATTAATCTCAAGCACTTTAATGGTGAGTGAATTAAGATAATTAAATAGACCTTTATTTAAAATTTACTGGAAGTTAACTAAATTTAATAGCAAAAGTACACCCGACCACTTTGGACCAAAATCCCACTGACACCGATTTATAAAAGTTAAAAAACTATAGAAAAAATAAAATATAAAATTTTTATTTCATTTTCATATTTTCCATTGAAGATGAAATGAGAGACCGGTTAATCAAGCTGTGGATGCCACGACACCATTTTTCGATGCCTTGTTTGCCCATAGCGGTTAGTTGTTGGCGCTTAAATTTTACACACCAAGGTTCAACAGCTACTTTTCACGGATAAATTTAATTATGAGGCACTAAAATAATCAATTTCCTAAACACTAAATTCAAATTAGAGACATGATCTAAGAATAACCCTAAAACTTTTGTAATTTTTAAATTTAACCCAACCAATTTTTTCATATCATTATTAGGCAAAAAATATTTGTTTACCCTAAACTACCTTCCACATTTCCACACTCTAAACTCTCTCCAGCCATATTACAATTTTTTGGTGTTGAACGATGACCGGCGACCGGCGACGGCAATGGCAACAATAACAGCGACGGAGACGGCGACAGTGAAGTAAAAATTGAAAGAATCCAAGAAATTAAACTGCAAAACGAATCCAAGAAATTCAAAAGAGTCCAAACCCTAGGTGAGCAAACTTCAACATTTTATAATGATTTTGAGTGCATTTGATTGTGATTTTAGATGATTATAGGTTGTTGGAGTGATATAATGAAAAAAATATGTAGTTGAAATGATGAGTTATAAATTTCGCATATTAGGTGTTTGATAAAATTCCTCAAGTTAATTTATATAGAGTTTTTGATAGTTGAGTTGTGTGCATTCTTTGACATATACCAAGTGCGATGAGATGAAAATTTGACGATGGGTTAGGGTAATGGATGCGTAAGACCTAGCGAGGGCGCATCAGGCGCAGGTGAGATGCGTGCGACCAACGCATTGCTCGCGCGGGCGGGCTTGTATCACGCATTGCCCTCGCGCGACATGCGCATCTCGCTCACGCGGACGTGTGTCTGTCGCACGCGCGCACGACATGCGCATCTCACGCGCTAGCCTGTCACACGCATCGCGCGCGCGAGGTGATAGGCTGTCACCTTCCTCGCTCGCGACAGGCACATTTGCGCTCTCTTGGTGTGACCACGGCACCTTTTGGTGCGACAAGCACCCCACTGCACCAAGAGGCACCAGGAGGCTGTTGTTTGTCTCTTGGTGAGACAATCACCATGTCGCACCAATCGAGTAGAGTACCAAGGCCAATCATCGAGATGTAGTTACAGTTACCCCATAACCAAACCAAACAGAGAACAGAGCCTAATCGTATATGTGAATATGTTTTCATTAGCAGTCACCTTACACCTTAAAAAGGATCGTTGAGATAATCTTCGACTCCAGTTGGTATGGATCTCCAGTATCACATGGTCAGGCAACATACTGACCTACTTAAATGCAAAGTAATCTTCCCAAACCGTGCGAATAGGATTATGATCAATCCGACGCATAATTGAAAGTGGCATTCATCATTTTATTAACCATCATGTAATCCCAAATAAGTGATGGGGCCAAAAGAAAAATAAACCCCTAGTTGATTACAATATTGTAACATTAATTTTCCTTAATGCGATCGTCTACAGTACTTGTAAATACTAACCAAAGTAACAATTGTGTGTATAAACTCTGTGTTTCTTTGCGTGCGTTGAATATACGGCAAAAATCCAAGTCTTTCTTCCATATTGAGAACTAGCTGATGGGCAGAGATGCACTGAGAAAGGCAAATCTCTCTCAACAGTTGATTTACTCAATAAATATTTGCCGAGCAACATCCACTTCAAACCAAAGCTCTCCTGCCCAATCTCTTCATTTCATCTATGCATGTCGAGAAAATTTCCCATACAAAACGTATGCAATATCTGCATTTTGAGAGGGAGCCCAATGGCAGTCACTTCCGTTGTACGGCTGTCAATTATTGGACCCTAACAGAGGTCGGCAGTCACTTCTGTTTATCCATCAGAGAACTTATACCCACTTAAAAGCTGACCCAACTCCTCGATTCAGACAATGTCAACAATGTGACTCCACATAGAACTAGTTACTATTTGCTTGTTTCTTACCATCGAGAATATGAATTTCCATATGTCTTCCAGTTATCCTGCCGACTTTGTCTTCTGGAACTCCTATACGCATATCCGTATGCATCTGATGATCTTCCATAATTGCTATTTCGTGGACTTTCCTTTGTAGCCTTTCTTATTTCCTGTTCCTGATCATACTCTGATCGCTGTAAAGAGAACAAAGGGTCATCAAAGTAGCAAGGGAGAAGCTATAGCCAAATTAAAAATGAACTACCAAGAGTGCAAAAATGATAACCCTTTCAAGGCATCTTGGTGACTTGCTCAATATCAACAAAGTTATATTGCGGTGAAGTTTGTCATTTTTAGCTTGCAAATGCAGGCAGGGGCTGCACTAATAGCACAGACTATTTTTCAAAATAGGCAGTGAGGCATGTGATGTGCTCACCCTACCACTATTAAGTCTCAAACAGGTGATTGTGAGTTAAATTTAGGTATTAGAACAAGTTCAATCCTTCGGATTTGAAGAATTTCCCAGGTTGAAGTCATCCATATTTCCAGTTTTCGATTAATTATGTATTGTAAAAAAATTGTCCTGTGCAGAACTATGATAAAAGCTTTGTATATCTTGTCCAGATCCATGAATAGATTAGTCCAATTTTCATTCCCACATGCTGCTACATAAAGTCTCATAGAGGCTAAAGCAGCTGGATATAATGTTTTGATCAAATGCTTACCTATTGAACAATTAATATGTTAAAGACTCAGAAACAGAAAAAGAACAAAAATCTATTTTAAGAAATTTTAAGACAAACAACTGAAAGTGAAACGCAGATAACAAGGTGGAGGTCGATGACATACATCATTAGTGTTTTATAACCACAATATATCATCACACATTAAAAGCTCTCATGTTGTAATCAAAGGGAAAGCAAACCTTAGTGGGGTCTGAAAGTACTGCATATGCCTCTCCAATCATTTTAAAAAGCCTGTCAGCATCCTTGTGAACCTCATGAGCAATTTCTTTCCAAAGTCGTCCTTCATCTCCATTCTCAGTCCTTACCAGGAACTGTCCAGCCTATATCAAGCAGCAGACAAGCAGTCATCGGAAACAAGTTAAAAACAGTATGATAGTACATTATAAATAAGTTAAAAAGAGCAGGTATGAAGATGTGGAACCTTGTCTGGGTGATGTTTGAGTGCTGCCTTTCTGTATGCCTTTTTTATATCAGCTACCGTATCAGAAGCTTTAACTCCCCTGGTATCACAATAAGAAATGGTAAACAACTTAAAGGTCCGTTTAGTTTAAAAATTCACCTAAGAACCTTGCACAATCTCTTCTGATTCATAATTGCAACTTAAACAAGATTAAAATAACTTTTGAGATTTATTTTGCTTCTGACAAGGAAAAGCATCTGAATAACACAAAACATGTCAAGACAACTGATTTTGAGCTGTGGGAAAAATAGAAAAAAAAGAAGCATCCCCAAAGAAAACAATTTTGCACATCAAGATCATGACTTCTTAAGCACTAGAAGGACTAATTCATTAATAACATAAGTATTATTTCTTTTATTCACAGGACATTGCCGATCCACTCTGAGTCAGTAATTCTGATAGAACATGTTTGATAAAGGTTATACAGAAAATATAAGTTCAAAAGACTCCAACAGAATAGACTTACAAGATTAGGTAGAAATCCAGCGGCCCTCCCTTCTTCGCATCTTCTTCCATTGAAGACATATGTCGACAAGCTTGCCTTAAGTCTCTGCTGCTAATAGTCCGACCGGGTGATCTTGACTGTTTGGCCTTTTCAGCAGATTGATTTTCAAGAATTGATACAAGCCTCTGAAGGTCACTAGCTGCTTGTGTGTAGTCTCTGATCATCTCGTGTAAGGCAGCTCTTCTAGAAACAGCCTGGAAGGGGATGAATAGTCAGACACTGAGATAAAATAGAATTAAGACAAAGGTTAATGCAAGCACAAAACTAAGCAGCAAGGACAGTCAAAATTTATATTGACAAGAAAATAGCGGACATTAATTTTGACAAGAAAGTAATCAAAATTAAGTCTTGACAAGAAAGTAATCAAAATTAAGTCTCAAATGATAGCTTCCTGGTAATTCTCAAATCAATAGAAACTGACACTTTCATGTCTCATCACATTTTGAGCAAAAAAACCTAGTGAATTTGCCTTTTAAAGAAAAGGGGAAAAAATGGAAATACTCAAAATTCTAATGATCAAATACATGTACAGGTAATTAGTCAGGCAACAGTCTAGACTTGTATTTAGATTGTTTCCAGATTTGAGAAACACTCACTTACCACATCCAAGATTTAACCAATAGATTTCTTCAAGAAACTTCTTCTGCCAAACAGCTGGCAGTTTCACTTCGGTGGGTAGGTTTAACAATTTGAAAGAAGTACACATAACATGATCCAACAGCATAATTTGAAAGACAGACAAAGACACACACACACACACACACACACACAGAGGAAAATGGTAAACGTCATCTGACAAATCATCCTCATAGAATCCAAGTGAGCTACTGTGCCACCAAGAAGCACCAAAGATAAATTATAGAGGCAAACCTTAGTGTAATTTTCATCGAGGGCCATTGCTAGACTACAATCCGCGATAGCATCAGCTATTTGGCCCAAAGCTTGAAGTGCAGCAGCACGATTGCAGAAACAGATAGATGCAAAAGGGCGAGATTCGATATTGGTTGATAAAGCAACAGTGTAATGCTCCACTGCTTCTGTATACCTTCCTGATTTAACTGCTTCATTCCCAGCACTCTGAAATTCAAAAGTGTAGTAAAATAAATTATCAGACAAATTAATATTCATACCATTTAACTCTCAACCCCATTCAAAAACAAAAGGACAGACAAATAAAGCACTGAATCCAGAAAAAAGGACAGGTTTCACTTGATTTTATGCGACAGGATTTGAATTCACAATACAGAAGATTTTGTGAAAATGAAACCATGCAGCAAACTTCTGGATTTTCTGATTCCCAACCTAATTAATTCTATCAATTCTGCGCAATCTTCTACAATGTGCACATGCACTTAAGTTTGTCCAAAAATCACAGATAACCATTCATATGCCATACATTAAGGGCACATATAATACTTAGCTTGTGAAAAACAATTAACCCAGAAAAGCTTGCCCTACAAGCTTAAGAGATTACAAATACTGAATCTAATTAATGTAGATGACAAGACGCTGAAGCAAAAACCGGAGGGAAGAAACAAGGAAAATCCAAGGCATTGTCTAAACTAAATATAGGTTTAATTGGAGTCACAAATAGCTGTTTCTATTTAATATTGATCACATTATCAAGCTTTATCAAGTTAATATCCGGGTGGGTTTTTTTTTTTTAATAAGTTAGTTGTATTTTGCTAAATTTTAGGTTTTCTGTGGCTTAGGATACAGGCTACTACTTTTGGCTTAGATATTATATTGATTTTCCACAAGAAATCTCCATATGATTTTCTCATCGATGAAGTTGTGAATTTTCTTTCTTAGTTTCTTATTAAGGAAACAAAATTCTCACTGCATTCCGAAAACTCAAATTAAGTTAAGCTCTCTATCATTGATGAAATTTTAGTTTTAGTTAAGTTTTACACATCCTTTCACAGCCAACCTGATTTCTTGTACCAGAACCCAGTTTTCATATTGCTGTCGAGTGTTTCTAGCAGCAATATCTGGGTTATCTTTTCTCTCCCAAATCACTATTTTTATATATAAATGACTTGCCTTGTAAATTCCAAAAACCTACAATTACAACTAAAAGGCCGGAGGAGATGAGAAGAAACTTAAAACTAAAACTACAAGCAACCAAGGATATTGTAAACAAAACTACATAAAACAGCGCACACCTCTTCAAAATTCTTTTTTCCATAATATAAATCCTACTTCTTAAGCATCTATGACTACTATTGATTTGAAGGATTACCTTTCCCTGCAACTCTCTAGAAATAAATGAACTGCCATGATTTATCTATTATGCGAAGTGTTTACTTAGTATAGTACTGACACCAGATTGACTATGTGGTCTTCTGTTCAATTCACTCCATCATACGAATAGAATTTGAACACGTTGTAGTTGTGATAGTGTATGACCATGTGTGTTGCCCATGAAAGAGTGCCTTACAGCCTAAACTTTTGGAGAAATGGTAGCTTAACAAATACAAATGAAGACAACAAATAAACAAATCAAGGCAACAATAGGTAAGCCCAACCAGATCCCAAAGTCCTGTTAATATACAAAGCTAACTATCAAGGCTCCGAAAATGCCATCGGTCCTCTGCAAGAACCATTCTGCATTGGATTTTGTCTAGCTATTAATTTTCAAAGGATTGATAAATTTTGTTTCTGTGATGATCCATGAAAAGTAAAACACATAGTGTTTCTGCCACATTCCTCCCCGTTACATACACCACGAAGTTTTGCACTCATGATTTTCCAAAAAATGGAGATGGCCTATTTCTTTATCTATCTCATAACACAAATCAGGCTAATAGAGATTAAATGCATCCAATTTATTAAGTACATTCAAATAAGGACTTCAGAGGCATTCTAATGACTATCTTCTCAAAAATACAGACAAAGAAATAACTTAAGAGCAATAAATAGGTACCTTGTGATGTAGAAGTGCACGAATAGTGTCAGCTAATGACATTGATGATTCCAATATCTCAATTCCATGCCTATATAGTTCAAATAATGATAAGAAAGAAATTCCCCAATGCAATTGGACATAGAAAATTCAAGAATTATTTATGCATGATAAAAGTTCTGCATTACCTGTCGCTAATGGATCCAACTTGCTCTAGCTTCTGAAGTAAATCCAGTGCCACCTCAAGCTTTCCTATGCAAAAGTAGGACTTGGATATGAGGCGCCACCTCCACAGCCTTGCAAGATAGTAAGTTACACTTCCGTTATCCGTGAGCACTGAAGCAAAATTCTTCTCAGCTACAGGAAGAGTCTGTTCACACAGTTGAATGGCTTCCTCATATTTCCGCAACTGCAGATGCCAACTACCATGTTAGGATCAAACTTAATGACATACAAATAAAATAATTCACACAAATAACAATCTACACCCATACAATAAATCAGAAAATTCAATATTTCTTCAAAAGGGAATTAGATAAATCAGCAGGGTTACATGTTAAAGAAAACAAACCATGTACAGAGCATCTGTTTTCATTTCAAGTAACTTTTCTGAGCATGAACTAATAGACAAGGCCTCATTAATTCTATCTAAAGCACTAGATGCTGCTTCTGATGTTTTCTGCTCCAATAGTTTTCCGGAACAATTAATATACTCAGTCACTTTCTGCAAGGAAAACCACACAATTAGTCATCAACAAAGTTACATCAATCTCTAAAGGTGCAATAGAGAAAGAGAGAGGCAAAAAAGAAAGGTCAACAAGTTTAGAGACAGAAAAGTATAGGATAATTCCATTCATGAGGATCTGTACCATAGTAATAACAGGATCAGCTCACTAAAGTAGAAATACAGTTAGTAATTTCAAAGAGAAACATATGCTAATAACAGGATCAGCTCACTAAAGTAGAAATACAGTTAGTAATTTCAAAGAGAAACATATGCTAACTAGAACTTCACATAATCAATTATAAGCAAAAACATGGCTTTTAAGATTAAATTTGAGGGCATTGAGCTTGGTGTGCATAAATATACATGTGTTCCTCAATGAATTTCATTTCCTTGTCTATCATATTCAATTTGGTTTCATTCTCTTCTTATACTATCTTTTGGTGTGCTTTTGATTGTAGGAAAGGTACAGGCAGAGACTGAGAGACTAGAGAAGCTCTTTCTCTTGCATGCTTCCCATGCTTCTCAAACTTTCAGTGAATTATATAATAATCCAAAAGAACCAACTCATAAAATTGACACTAAAAGAGAAGCAGTATCTTGTATTCCACTGGTAAGAAAATCTTTATACTTTCTTCCTTTCTTATTCCATTTCTCTGTTGCCTCTTGGCTTAACAATTCATATAAATTCCTTGTACAGATATCAAACCCACAGCCAATAAACAGATGCTCACCTGAGCCTTTTGTAGGCCATCAGCAGCTTCAATTGTAATTCTGCGATCCAAACACACAGCAGCCGCTGAATTCAAGAGCTTGTGGTAATAGTGCTGTGCTTTTTCAATTTCCCCAAGCACAAGATGACAACTGGAAAGAAAAGATAAACATGTTTAGAAATGCAAAACAGCGATGCATGCAACAACTAGCATTACATAATTCACATGCAAAGACCACGGGAAACCGAATGCAAGGGGCAGTAAACCTCTCTCCTTCAGATGACATTCCTGATATTGAAATTTATCCCTCTAGATTTCAATTACCTTGCCCATTCAGCACATAATATTAAATCATGTCAATCTAAAATTATCAGGAGTAATATTCTAGGATTGCTAACAAAATCTACTATGAGAACAAAAACACAATTTCCTCATTGAACAGCTGCAAACGAATATCAGTACTGAATTTAAACAAATGATTGTATATGCAGTTAAATATCTCAGTTAAAGAAGATTGAACATTGAAGCATAGCACAATTTTAAAGTACAACTAGGTTGATACATTCAACATTTTAGATAATCATTGACCAACCCAAAAAATCAATATTCAAAAAAGTATTCTCCTGGTAAAAGAGAGAATCACCGAATCTAGGATTACCCACACTATGCAATAAGTATGTTAACGAAATCTCGGATTTCACACACTATTGAATCAAGTATGTAATTAACACTAAGTGGTTGTGTTTGGTTGTTTGGCAATTAACCAACTGATTGACAAATCAGAACAAAAGTGTAATTGTACACATTTATCACAGTACAAACAAATGCCTTACTTTGCAGCTCTCATGTAAACTTTGAGAAAGTTGGGGTCCACTGTGGCAGCCATCATGCAGTCCTCTAAAGCTTCCCTCATCCTCCCAAGAGAGATCCTTGTAGCTGCACGATTGCTATAGCAAAGAACGAGAGGTTTGATGCAGCATCCTGCAGTCTCACTCAAAGGGACAGAGTTGATCCCCTGCGTGTAAAAGTCCTCAGCTTCAGTCAAATTATTGTTTTTATAAGCCTGATTTCCCCTAATACAGACAAAAGATTAGAACATTAGATACGTAATTGATGTTATTGGAGGCAACATGGAATTAAGAAATTAATGTCAGAATATATAATGACTCAAGCAACCTTAGAAAATAACCAAATCAGTTATCGGATACCTGAGTCGCCACATCTCGCAGGTTTCCTGGAAAGCAGCAGTGGGCGAGACAGATCTCTGCTTGACCTCTTCAGCTGCTTCAAACTTATTCTGCACTTTGTCTTCATATTTATTTTCTTCTTCACCATTGACTGTTTTGCAAAGCGAAGAATTGGCTTGATGTGAAAAGCCCACCTTATCATTCGGACTTGGAGAGATCGCAAAAGAATTATTACCAACTTTCTTCTTACTTTTCTTTCGGAGTTTACATTTTCTCAAAGTTAGACCTCCATCAGCAGATGATAAAGAAGAAAAGGTAAAATATTTCCGGCCATCTACTTCTGAAGCAAAACAATATTTTCCACTTTCATGACTATCAGACTTCGTGCCATCCGCATGCTCTGCAGAAGCAACAGCATTGCCACTGCCCCTCTGCAACTGCTCTTGCTTGAAACTGGGGTAAGCAGTTTCAGATCTAAAAACAAACTCTTTCCAAGGACTCTCCTTATTTGATTCTGTAAAATTTTGATTAGCTACCTCATCATCACCTTTCTGAGCAGTGGCAAAGCTTTTATCGTCCAGGTCAGTAGTAACAGTGGCGTGAGAAGTGGAGGGTGCAAGATCATTGTCTGGATACAAGGGTTCTTTTGATGTCACACATTTTTCCTGTGAAGGTTGATCATTCACTGTAGTTTCCATATAGGGAGAAAAATCCATGGGTGAGTAACAATCAGGGGTACTTGGGCTTTCCTGTGAACTGCTTTGCTTTGGCATATGAACCTGCTTCTGCCCTTGCTTCAGAGAAGGTTGCTTCGACTTTCCCCCTGTTTTCTTTGATCTTTGGTCCTTTATTGATTTGCTCTTTACACTAAATTCCAGTTTCTTGTTCAGTTCAGTATACAGACTTGCTTTAAAACATGACGGATCCCAGTTGGGTATTACAAATTCTGTAAAGCTCATCCCTAATTCATGTTGAGTATTTGTAGGACTACTCTCATCCTTCTGAGCTCCAACCATAGAAGGCAACTCAGAAACATTATCAATTTGTTGGGATTCAAAACCGCCTGATGACAATGAAACCCTTCCAGTAGCCACATTTTTCTGCGTCTCAGAATTTACTTTGGAACTCTTAGGAAGTCCTGCCTGACTCATAAATGACTGATAATTCTGATCACTATTACAATTGCCAAAATTATCTCTAGCCATTTGGTCAACAGATGCAGAGTGACCTGATATGTGCTCATCAGCACGACCTGAACTTCCATCAGAAGGACTAGAAGGCTTTATACCACTACTAAACACAAAAATAGTTTCAGCATTAGAGCACGAATTCGTATTTGAATCATTTTTCATTTCAGTGCTATCATCATTCTCATCCTCATTAATGTTCAGTTTCTGCATCTCCCCAGGGAGTTTAAATGCCGGATCTGTAGTAGAAGCACTGCCCATAACATTACTACTACAGCTTTCAGGTGCAATGTTGCTTTTCTTATTGACATCAAAATCAAGATTAACATTTTCAGCCTTTCCAATGTTATCGGCATTTCCAAAACTTTTGCTGTCCAGCTTCACATCATTTGAACAATTCAATATCCCACAATCATCAGAACATGAACTTTTCTTCTTGCCACCGCCAAATACAAAAACACCCTCACCATAACCCTCACAGCAACTGAAACCTCCATTACCATCAAATCCAGCTTCACTAGCTTTCACTTTCTGGGACTCCATCTTACTTTCTACTTCCTTTTTCCCCAGATTGCCATAAACTTTTTTTCCATTATTTTCAATAAAATCACTCCCTTGTGGAGTCAAGTTCGAGGCTGAGACATTACACCAACTAGCACCAAACACAAAACCCGAACCAGAATCACTAACATTCCCATTACAATTACTCTTTTTGCAATTTGAACGTGACCCCAAATCATTATGACTAACACCAAACTGTTGGTTAGAAGCAGACTTTTTCAGAGTCTCACTAACTTCTTTCTT
This sequence comes from Citropsis articulata, assembly GCA_030449925.1. Classification (NCBI taxonomy): domain Eukaryota; kingdom Viridiplantae; phylum Streptophyta; class Magnoliopsida; order Sapindales; family Rutaceae; genus Citropsis; species Citropsis articulata. Next base: position 10,391,028 of record JASUUH010000160.1, read on the forward strand.
CGAATTTAAATTCAAACATAAATCATCTCCTAAGCCTGACTTTGCTGTACATTCACCGCTAGTGCCTCTCTTTTCAAAGTTCAAGTCTGCTCCAACGCTACTACTCAAATTAGCACCAAATACAAAACCCCCATTCTCATTATTCACAAAACAATATTCATTCAATAACCTGGCTTCATCACTCACCCCATTATTAGACAATGACGAATCAAAACTACAGCTACTGCTATTTATAGGACCCGCATCCTCACCTGTTGATCGAAACGGGTTAAAACCCAGCCCGGCCTCTGTCTCAGTAGCACTAGCCCTCGACCTCCGCATCTGCTTCTTCGCTTTCATGATCCTCGGCCTCCGAACCGACCCGACTGTAGACCCATTGCTAGAAACGAATCCGCTTCCATCACCGACACGGAATTCTTTCGCGTCATGCAAACCCGGAGAAGAGCTAGCGTTAGTAGCATTGTGCGATTGATTCTGCGTCTGCAAACGACCATTTGTACAAGAAAATGGATTTAAAATATTAGGGTTCGCCGATGAAGATGAAGAGGGTTTAACAGTGAATGGAGATTGGAAATCCGCCTCCGCCGCAGCCGCCGCGGCCGCCGCCGGCGACATTTCTGGCGAAATTGGGATGCGTATGGGCTAGGGTTTATGGGTTTTGCTAAAATAAATTCAAAACTCTTTTTTCTTTCCTTGTGTATGTAATTTCAACGGTAAACAAAATGTCACCAAGTTTTTGTTCACTGTCTGAGGCTTTGGCTTTTTGCTTTGCTTTAAAGTAACAGAAGAAGAAGAAGAAAGTGTAGACTCGAAAATCAATCGATGAGGTGGCGTGGCATCATTTGTAGCGTTGGAAGTTAAATTCGTGGGCGGCGTAGTTGTACCTGTACGGCTGGCTGTACCTGGTTATTTTTTCTACGTGTACTCATTTTTTTTTTTTTAATATTACTATGAATTTGAAAAAACACTGTTTAAATACATCTGAATATTTTATTTCAAATAAGGATATTGTTACTGAGACCCCCTTAAGTATGGCTGAATGTGTAAATAATATTAAAAGTTTAAAATGTAGACAATAACAATGCTGGCGGTCTTCTTATATATGTATATTAGCATCAACTAATGTTACAACTAAAGATTTAGTAGAACAATTTAAATTAAGTCTACTTAAGTACAGTCCAAATTTTTATTCTCATAAATTCTTAAGAAGTTGTTTAATGCGGTGACCGCAATTAAATTTTTTTATGATTGGCATTCAAATTTCTAACATAAGATAAAATCCAAGACTTGTACGAATGAATTTAATTAATAGAGGTCACGCACTATTTATTTTGAGTCTAATAGTTTTATTTCGTGATAAGGATAGTTTGGTAATTTCATGTTTTTTAAAGAGCGTATCCATAAAAAAATCTTTTTAAAATTGTAATTTTAGGTTAATCAAATAATTTTGATAGTTTCATTGGGTATCTACTGCAATTATCTGACTATTTTGTCGGAGGGTTTATATATCAATATTGCGCTCAAAATTAGGGTTCACTAAGAAATTATCTAGTAACTGTGTTGAGTTTTTTATTTAAATATACCTCATATGTAATAGGATATATCAAATTTATATCCTATTACATACATATACCTCATGAAAGTAGAAAAAGTCAAAAATATCCTTTAAAAAACTATTTATCTACATTTTCTTCCTCTCTTAGTTTTTTCCTCTCACCATTTATTCTCACGATTTCCTCTTCTCACTATTTTCTTCCTCTCTTATTATTTAATCTCTTACCTCCAATACAAAGGTTTTTGATAAATATAAACTATTCAAAATGTGCATTTATCAAGTAGTGGATAATGTATGTTTGAAATGTAAACATTTTGTATGCTTAGAGTTTGATTTGATTTCATTAAAAATATCTTTGCTTATGATTTATGAGTTTAATTGTACATTATTCATCTTTGTGCTTACACATCCACACACACTATTGCATAAAGTGTAGGGATTTGAGGCATTAATTTAATTTAAGTTATGAGTGATTGAAAAATCATTTAAAAAAGAAGTTGAGTACGAAGTTGAGTAAGTGTGTTGAGTAAGTTGAGTATCTAGTCAAGCAGGAAATCAAGTAAGGAAGTGAAGTAAGTCGAGTCAGTTATGATTTAAGTTGAGTATTAAGTTGAGAAATATATCGAGTAAGAGTAAGCCTAGTAGTAAAGTATCATTGACTCTTTACCCGACTTAATTTAAAGAGAATTTTTTATTTCAATTTAAGTCGAGTATTCTCGATTAATTACCAGACTTTCACGAAAAGTCGAGAATTTTTGCCTATTGAATACCTAGATAACGTTAAATTAAAGTTGAATATTCTCGACTTTTTACCCGACTTTATTAAAAGAAATTTTTTTTCACTTGAATTTAAGTTGAATATTCTCCACTAGTTACTAGATTTTCATGAAAAGTCGAGAATTTTTACTAAATAAATACTTGGACAAGGTTAATTTAAGGTTGAGAATTCTCTAAATAATTTTTCATTTCAATTAAAGTCGAGCATCCTTAACTTTTTACCTGACTAACATAGAAAATATGAGAATTTATGCTAAATTACTAATTGTGCATGGTTCGATTGAAATCGAGTATTCTCGACTATTTACTGGACTTTAAGGATATGAGTTCGATTTTATGAATATTTAATTGAGATTATTTTTGTACTTTCTTTAGTTTTTTTAACTATGTATGTGTGAAATTTAACAGTATTATAATTTAAGGGTATATTGGATATTTTGGAGAAAATGAGGTATATCCACACAATTCTCCCAATTGTGTCGGTTCATACTCTATAGCTAAAAGAATATGCAAACAAATCAGAATGGGCTTTTTTATTTAAATATGCCCTATTTGCCCCTAAATATCAAATATATACCCTATTACATACATATGTCTCATGAAGGTGAGAAAAGTAAAAATTACCCTTAAAAAACCATGAATTTATGCCATTTTTTCCTCTCATGGTTTCTTTCTCTCACCATTCTTTTCTTATAGTTTTCTCTTCTCACCATTTTTTCCTTTCTAATGGTTTCATTCTCTCTCACCATTTCATTTCTTATCTCCAATTCCAAGGTTTTTGATAAAAATAAACCATTCAAAAGGTGCATTGTCAAGTGATAGATAAGTTATGTTTGAAATGCAATCTTTTTATATTCTTTGGGTTTGATTTGATTTCATTACAAGTATAATTGTTAATGATTTAAGAGTTTTAATAGTACATTATTCATTTTTGTGCTTGCGCACACACAATTACATAAAATGTAGGGATTTAAGACTCAAATTAAGTTATGAGTGTGAAAAATTAGTCCAGGAAGAAATTGAGTACGAAGTCAAGTAAGTCAATAATTTAGTCGAGTAAAAAGTGAAGGAGATGAGTAAGTCAAGTATTTGATCTAGTAAGAAGTCAAGTAAGTATATTAAACGAGTCGAGTATTAAGTGGAGTAATTTTTTAAAGGAAAAAGGACAAATACACCCCTAACGTTTAGGTAAAGGGACAAAAACTGTAACTTGAAAAGACATTTACATTCACTATGAGCAGTAACTTTTAATAGAAATGACTGTTATACCCTTTTAGCATATAAAAAAAAAATACATACAAGTTTAACTTGTGGTATTAATACCATAAAATTTTATTGAAATTTTAAACTTATATATTTAACAATTTTCCACATGTTATCATTTAAACTTGTATATTTATAACTAATTTTTATGTTATTTATTATAATATTAATTGAAATATAAGTTAACATTAATAACCAATTTTATTTATTTTTATTCTTAAGTAATGAATTAAATTTATTTGGCTTGAAGAGGGAATTTGATAAAAATTAAAATAGAAAAATTAGGTAATGATGGTATATTTATAATTTTGTTAATAATATATGAACAAATTAAATAATCAACAAATTTTTTAATATGCTAGAAGGGTATAATGGTAATTTATGTTAAAAATTACTGTTTCCGTTAGTGAATTAGGGTGTAAATGACTTTTTTAAAACGTTAGAGGAATTTTTATCCCTTTACCTAAACGTTGAGGGTGTATTTGTCATTTTTTCTTTTTTAAATAAATTGAGTAAAAGTCAAGTAAAATTTTTTAACAAGTTAGTAAGAGATATGTAATTTTTAAAGAGTTTGAGTACAAAATCCGGAAAGTTCAGTATTTAGTCAAATAAAAAATGAAGGAGATGAGTAAGTCGAGTATCTAGTTAAATAGGAAGTCAAATATTAATAATTTTTAAAATAAATTAAGTAAAAGTCGAGTAAATATTTTGAACAAATTAAGTAACTATTATGTTATTTTTTGAAGAAGTTAAGTTCAAAGTCGAGTAAGTAAGGCATTCAATCAAGTAAGAAGTTAAGTAAGCGAGTTGAGTAAGTCGAGTAAGTAAATTGAATTAGTCGACTATTAAGTCGAGAAAACGACAAGTAATTTTTTAAACAAGTTGAATAAATGTCAAATAAATTTTTGAACACGTCAAGTAAGAGTCGAGTAATAATGTTAAGTAAGAAGTCATTTGATCGAGTCAAATAAATAAATTGAACGGCCAAGTATTAAGTCAAAGTAATATTTAAAACAAATTAAGTAAAAGTCGAGCAAGTTTTTTGAACAAGTCGAGTAACAATTATCTTATTTTTTAAAAAGATCAAATATGAATTTAGGTAAGTCGAACATTCAATCGAGTAAAAAGTGAAGTAAAAGAGTTGAGTAAATTGAGTACCTAATTGAGAAAATATGTTGAATGAGTCGAGTGATTTTTTAAACAAGTCGAGTAAATGTTAAAATTATTTTTAATTTCTTTTGATTTTACTGGATTTTGTGATTAAGGGAAACAGTTCAGTTTTGTTATGATTTTATTAAGAATATTTTTGTATTTTCCCTGATTTTTATAAGTGTGTGTATATGTCCGTATATACATATATATAATTAAATATCTTTAGTTATTTAAGGTATATTTTGGGGAAAATGGGGTATATCCCACCCAATTCCCTCAATCGGAATCTTGCTAGGGTTTTGGGGCAAAAGGTCGACGGGGAGACCCAAGGACGGGCAGTTAAAACTGGCTGCAGTGGCCGATTGGTCGAAGCAGGGGGCATCGTCTACGGCGCTTCTGGAGTATGCGCCGCCAGTTTCTCAGGAGGAGGAAGAGGACCTGGATATCAAGCTCCGTCGCATCATGGAACACGTGCCTGTTCGCGTTAACAACACCTCGGGAAGTTCCGCTGGTTCCGGCTCCGGTAACTTTCACCAGGTAACTGTTTATTAGTTTTTTATAATCCCTTTTTTATGGCATTTGTGTTTAAGCTTGGCGAAGTCACATTAAAATTCACTTTTTTTTTTTTTTTTTTTAACTTTACTGAATTGATCGGGATTGTTTTATTTTGGATGTGGTATAAGAACTTCAGTCTGGTGGCATGGTGATGGTTAGCCAAATTATAATGCGATAGCGAATCCATGTTATTAGTTGTTATTGACAAATTTTGTAAAACCCGTGAAAAAAAAAAAAAAAAAAATGAAACAGTGATCCAAGTGATTAAAACGGGAGTTACGGAAAATACGGGTACCATTTATTTTCTACGCGTGTGAGGGAAAGAGAACCACATTTTTTGCAGACCCGAAAACCCGACCCGACCCGCGATTTTCAACCGGCTACTTCTCCCGATTCCGGCCACTACTCCGAGCAAGGTTGGTGTCAAATCGAAGCTTGAGAGACAAGCAACGTAACCATACCAGTTTTGTCGCCGGAAAACGTCCAGAACGCCGCCGATTTGGGCTTGCAAACCCGCGGGAAACGGCTGTCTTGGTTCGCCGTGATTCCGCCGGCGTTGAGTGACACCGCCAGTTGGGATTTGTTCCCCACGCCTTCCTCTTCGATTTCCGACCATCCGCTGCCACCGGGAGCTGTTGAATCGCCGCCGGCGAGTTATTGAGGATTCGCGGCTTTGGAGCTAGATCCCACCGTCGTTGCCGCGTGTGGAGGTTCACCACCGGCACCATGAGACTCACCGTGACTTGAACTTTCAGACCTGAGCTTTCCGGCGAGTGTTGACTGATTCCGGTCACCGTTGACCGGCGAGGGCAATTTGGTAATTTCACATGTTTAGGACAGTTTTGTAATTTCAGAGCATGTGGACAATTTAGTAATTCCAAAAATTGAGGGTTTGTTATAAATATGATTTCGAGGATAATTCGGTAATTCGCGATTTCGGGATATTGTAACGATTTACGGACTCGAGGGTATTTTAGTAATTTTAAGGATACGGGAATCGTGAATTATGAATATATATTCTTTTTTTGAGTTTATTTTATTAATTCAGTCGTAATTTCGATTCACGGATAATAATTGTGTCGTTCCGTTGATTTAGGAGGATCATGACGAAGCAGGTCGCGGGCGTGAGCAGTCGGCGTGAAACGTCATGTGGTGGAATATACAAAACTTATTTTTATAGTTGTGATAGTAAAGCATGTTTACTAGGTAAATATGCTTTACTATCATTAAATCAAATTTTTAACATATTTACCTAGTAAACATGCTTTACTATCACAACTATAAAAATAGGTTTTGTATATTCCTCGCGTTGGCGGTGTTCGCTCGGCTCGTTCGCGTCGTGATTCATGATCCTCTCAGCGAACATGTGATTATCGTAATCGGATGCGATTAAATTAATAAAATAAACTGAAAAAGAATATATATTCATAATTCACTGATCATAAAATTACTAAAATACCCGGTCATCGTCATCATCGCTATCCTCGAAATCATGTTTATAACAAACCCTCAATTTTGGAATTAAAATTGTCTAAACGTAATTGCCAAATTGCCCTCTGGTCAGCGGTGGCCGGAATCAGTCAACACTTTCGGAAGCTCAGGTCTGAAGTTCAAGTCACGGTGATCTCATGGTGCCGTTGGTGAACCTCCGCAGCGGCAACGGCGGTGGGATCTAGCTCAAAGCCGCGTCCTCAATAACTCGGCGGCGATTCAACTCCGGTGGCGGCGGATGGTCGAATCGAAGAGGCGTGAGGCGTGGCGGCGGTGTCACTCAGCCGGCGAATCACGGCCCGGCAGTTCAGTTTAAGCATCGGCGGCGTTGGCGTTCGGCGCTATGTTCGTGCTGTCTCAGCGTTCAAGCGTTGCTCGACCGAAATAGCGATTGCGGCGGGTGGTTGCATGCCGTTCAAAAAAAATAATTTCTTCACTGGGAAACTCCTGGTACAACTTTAGGCTCTGGTGAATTGTTGTTGACGCTACAGACATTGCTGGCAGCTCTATACCAACCTGACTATAGGATTGCAAACATGTTCTTGATGCCTATGTATTTGTTAGCGACGTGGTGGTATCTACATTTAAAACTGTTTTCAGAAGGAATTGATTAGGCTGAAAGTAAAGGCTGAGGACTAAGGGGTATGCGGGGATAAGTCAGTTCCTGCTTGCATGAATTTATTGTGGACTGATTGCAGACAATTCAAGGAATTTTTGTTGCTGACATTATTTAGACTAGCAGTGCTAACTTAATGTTGGTGGCCATTGATGGCTTCTACATTTGAATGTCAGGCTGCTTAGTGATCAGGCAATTATACATACAACAAAGTGCCGATAAAAAGTGTAGGTGTGTGATTTGTCCATGGTCTATGTTTTTAAAGTTAATATCATGAAGAGCTTTAGTGTAGTTTGGGGAAAAGGTCACAGTTTTTTGGGAAGTTAAAGCTTTCAGATATGTTTGCTACTTATTCTTAGAAGTGGAATTTGTTATAGGGTGCTGATATTGTGGGAGAGGAATTCACCTGTCTTTAAAGAGTTAAATGTCTGCAGCTTGAGAGAGACGTAGGTTCTTTTCCAAAGTAAAGATTGTACACTAGGTGTTACACATTTCCCTCATATCGCTTGGCACTGGCCATATGATGCAGATGGTTTAATGCAGCTGTTGTTCTGTCATTGATTAGTTTGGTTCTTCTCTGCTGAGGCGCTGCTCTAATATTCATTTTCTTCTGGATAGCTTGTAATTCTGATGCCTGTGAGAATGGTCACAACCTTTCTGTTTTACTAGTTGCTGAAGCACTTACAGTAATTGCACTTGATTTCTTTCTATGTGCATTCGACTGCTCTTCTTAGTGTTAGGTGTATAATGGTGAAATTAAGTGCTCCATTTATGCTTTCCTACACATGTGAATGATGTCATTTTGTTTAAACTAGAGGACTTGCTTTCACACACACACACACACACACACAAACTCACACACATGCATATTGGTACATGGTTTCTAACTTCTATGTCTGTTTGCTACAGTATTGGTGGATGAGACAGAAGGAGCAAGACCGGTTTTCTAGGATGGATGTTGACTACCAGAAATGAAAAGAATTGCAGAGTTTAGTATGAAAAGGGAGAAAGAATGAAAGCAGCAGGGGAACGAACAGCAAAGAAGCGGTTGAAATGCCAAAAGAAAAAGCAGAGGAAGAAAGAGAAAAAGCCAAACAGAATGCCGGTGGAGAAGAGCATCGGAAAGAAGAGGCAGAAGAGGCCTTAAGTAATGATGATAGTGGGGATACCGATAATGGTGATGAAGCAGCAAAATGAGAATCAAGTTTTGCCATGAGCGTAACAATGGCAGCATGCCCCTTTACATCTACAGAACAGAGAGTTTCATGCTTTGGGGAAACCAGATCCTTAATCATGCTTTCTAAATACCAGAGTTGTTGAGGATCTTTATCTCCACTTTGCACTCCTTTGGGTATCCTGATTACACTAGAACAAAATGGTAGCTGTTGGGAATCCTTTACTCAACTACATCTGTTTTCCTCTTTTGCTGTTAGTTAATGAATTGCATACTCAACCTAATTTATTGACATCAACTTCCCAGGTGAACAAGAATCACTTGGAAGATTGATTATGAAGAACTTGTTGTGGACGATATTACAATACTTACTGGAATACTCAAGACAATCGGCAGCCTTCAGATCATATTTTTGGCACTACTACAAGATTCTTTTCAATCGCCTAGTGTGGCCATCACATGGAATCGAAGCTTTGACAGTTGAAGGAAGCATAGTTCAAAGTTAATTTTATGTTTCATTTCATGTACATTTTCCATGATTTGGAAGAACACAAATTTCACTTTTATGGACTTACTTTAGTCAAATTAGGCGTACTCTTGTCTGCCGTTTGGTCCTTGGTTGCAATGTTCTCAGAGCTATCCCAAAGTTGTAATTACACTCGAAACATCTTCTAGTCTTCTTGTACATTCACAATTCACATTCTTTTTATTCCTTCATATTAACAGAGAAATGTCTTTGGTTTCCCTTAAATATGATAATATAATAAATTGATGTTACAATATTTTTGCAATTTCAATATCAGGATCCCAAATCTAACGTGGGTTACGTATAACAATCTAAATGAGAATATCATAAGCTCGCAGACACAGTGAGTTCTATATAAGGATTTTCATCATTTGGTATCAGCTAATTCAAAACGGCACCAGGTCCAGTGTGGATACTTGGGAAAAAAGGAATAATTCTGTATTGATGTTGCTTGAGAAAAAGGGTACTTTGGAAAACCTAATTTTGCACAAATAATTTGATTTTCCCAAATATATCTTGAAGGAAAATTTTCTACCTTACTGAGAAGCAGCGTATCGACAAATTTTTCACCCATGGTAAAGGAACCAGCAAAAACCAGGGCATCAAAGTGAGAATCACGAAAGTGACCCGTGTTTTGTCTCCAGCCACGTGGTCCAATGATGGTTCGACAACAGCGCTGCATAATAAACGCACGTCAACGTTCGCTGATTCTTGTCAAACAGGTGTCACCACAATGTAAAGCACACGTACAGGCCCTAGGCCCAGCTCGGTTCCGTGCGTATCATTTTAAACAAATGGCCTCATAAAGGTCGCAAGGAATGCAGAAAGCTTCAAGCTAAGGCAGATCAAAGCAGCAAGCAATCAGAGCTGAGAGTATAACTCTGCTTGCTCATTCTCTTTCTCAGTCTCAGGTAAATATTGTTTGTACTCTTTCTTTCTTTCTTTATTTGATAAGAACATTTGAGTAGCCGTGAAGTCAATGAAGTTACGAGTCTTTATTTTTGTGGGTTCTAAAACTTGAGTCGTAGGGCATGTCTGTTATGGTATTTGTATGTGATATTTATATAACACTACGTTGCCCTTTATTTTATTATTTACTTTATTGGCAATGGGTAATATGGCCCTTTTCTTGATGTTCCGATTGAGAAGGATTCTTCCATTAATATTTTTATGTATATTAGCATTAAGTTCAGGAAGTAAGCTAAATTTTGATGATGGCAACTAGGGATTCAGGGCACTGATCTAGAAGCTTATTTAACATGATGGATATAAATGATTTAGGAGATTAACATGGTAAATTTTTAGTGATAGGGATACTTGATACGGAAAGGTAAATGAAATCTGTTATTTTCTTCAAACATAAGGGATAAACTTATAATTGTGATATTCACATCCAAAGTCATTGTCACAGACCTTGACACTTAAAATCAAAGCCTTTGAATATTGAGGTCGGAGATACCTAGGATATTGAAGTCGTAAAAGGTAATTATTCTAAATTTAGAGTCTATTGGGAGTAAAATTCAATCCCACAAAATTCATCTTTCACTCCACAGACCCAACAAGCTAATTATAGATGAAAAAATCCCCCTCTCCACCTCCTCCATTTGTGCCACCATTACTCAAAACTGTTATCCTCTTTCTCTCTATTTCGTCTTCATTTCGTATTAGTGACATGATAATCTCCACATTTAAGATGCCACACATTGTAGTCATAAAAGGCTTTAATGGATAATTCAGCATGCCATCTATTAAAGTCATATCAAATCCAGAATGTTTTTCGAAATGTCATTGGACCTAACACTGCTCATCTCCCTTAAATCCTTGATACAAACATAAGGGACCCTCTAACAGTTCTCAAGCATATGTGCATTTGTCTCACATAAATTTTAAGTGTCAAGGTCTGTGACAATGACTTTGGATGTGAATATCACAATTATGAGCTTATCCCTTTTGTTTGTACCAAGGTTGTGTATTTGTATGGGATAAATTTAAAAAGTGTCAGGTGACACTGACTTTGGATGTGAATGTCACAACTATGAGATTGTAACATTGTAACATTTTCACAAACTTCTGTTTTACAGCCTTATGTGCATTTTGAAATTGAAAATTAAACGTAGTCACATCATTTGACAATCTTTTCTTGCTTTGATGTTCTAGATGCTCCTAAATGCTTGTTTTTATTTTCATTTTCATGATAGAAACTGACATATTCAGTAACATTTTGTAGAGAGGATTTCAGACGTATGTTGCAAGTGGGACTCGAGGTCGAATTTTATTGTATTTTTTTTTAATTTTCAACATCCAAAAGCATCTCTGTTAGCATAAATAGAAAAATGGTTGTCCAAGCTAAATCTGTTGGTCATTAATCTAAATATATACAAAATTGCTTATGAGACCTATTAATGGGCCAAATATTTCCTGCATACATGGGATTGAAAACATGTGTGTGATGTTTGAGGGTATAGATTGGCTATGAAGAGTTGTATTTTATTTGTTTTAAGAATTATATTCCAACTACAATCACCGAATGTGTTTTATTTGGATTTGTGAGATGAATTGTTTTGTTGAATCAGAAGTGATGTATTCTGAACTACTAAAACATGTAGTCTATAGCCTGTTTGTCATTTTGTATGTTATTTACATGTTCTCATTACTTTCCTGGAACTTGTTTCTCTTCACCGCATCTCCCATGGGGGATCATATTTCATAACTAGCAGTTTAATCTATAAAAGGAAGGTTTTCGCCCCTGGTCATACCTTAGCTTGCTGCGAATGTGCTGTCATTTGAGTTTGAGCGACAATAGGGGCAGGGGTTGTTTAGTGGGTGAGATTTCTCATCTCCGTCCAAACCTATTAAAAATTTGGGGGGGAAGCTATGGAAGGGAGTTTATAGGCCAATTAGTTGAGTGCTGCTTGATTTGAAAGCTTGTGATTTTATTGGGAAACCAATCTATCATTAAAAAAAAAAAGAAAAAATTTTGTGCTTCTGCCATACAATGTAATCACTAGACTGTGTATGCATGAGTTACAACTTGGCAAGTATTACTTCTTTTTTTTTTTTTCCAATGGAATGTTGGTTGTTGGTGACCGATCATATTCAGTTATTTCTTGAAGTTTTCACTGTCGTATAGGCTTGTCAATTATATTAAAGACGTCTTAAGTTTATAGAAGCAATTAATGATTCTGCTCCCCTCTCTCTGCAAAAGTTTTACTCAAATATCTTAGTGGAGGTCTGGAGCATACAATATGTAATTTAATCATGTGTTACTGTGGAAAATACTTTTCCTGAGTGAATTTTTTTTCTTCTTTTAAGTACAAAGTCTCTTCAAAATATTGTTAATTTCAGAACACATAATTTGTTAATTCCCAAAATGCATAATTACATCATTCTACAAAGTTCCTTAGTATGACAGTTTAAAACCAGAGCTAAAACTCAAAAGAGTCGATTAGTAATCTTTGAAAGTGTTTGGATAATTTAGTCATTTCGAAGAAACTTAAATTTGACTGAACCAACATGGAAATGCAGATATACTGCTATTGACAGATGGATGGTTATGCTTCGCTTTGGGGGGATTCTGGTCTCTTGTGAAGAATCAGTAAACATTTCAATTTTATGGAAAGAAGTTGTCTTTCAATTATTCTTCTAAAATCCTCCACGTGCAGAAAGAAATTATTGGACCCCGTATAAATATAAATAAGTGGTTTTTCTTTCTTTCCTTTTTTCCCCCCTCCCTCTATCTGATGAAAATAACTAAATATTCTGATAAATAGCCAAATGATCATGATTTGTAACTGCTGGAGAAGAAAATAAGGTTCCCTACTTATCCACATGAGATTTCTTGGGAGATATGCATATGTAGCTTTGTACTTCTATTTTGTTTATGAAGCTTTACATTGGCCTTTTATATTTTCTTTCGGGTGAACAAAAGACATTCCCAATATCCATAGCTAATTTTTCCTGCTTTGTTTATTATATTGTTTAAGAGGTCATGTTGAACTGAGCCACAGTCATGATTCTGAAACTGTATATCATTCTCAAGGGTAATGTGTATTATGATCATAACTAATTGGCATTCTTTTGTAGATTTAAAGATATCTTTGGCAGTAGTTTGTTTTGTGCCACAGGAAATTTGACTTTGCATTTTATTGCTAAAACGATAAAATGTAATATACAAAACAATATCTAAATTTTAGATGCTGTTGTTTTCTTATTATTTATGCCATGTCGTATTGCAGAAATTTTTCTTGTTATAACCAACTGTTCTCTTGGATCCTTTTTGCATAGATTGAATGGTACGTCAATTGATAATAATTTGTTTTATTTTGGACATATATTCTTACAATATTTTTGTTCTGTTGGATCCATTCTGAAGATCTGCGAAGAATCTTATTTCTGACAGAAGAGAGATAATTTACTGGAACTTCTGAGTTATTTCACATCTGCATTTTCCTATCTGTCATGGATTATCAGTCCGTTGGAGTTTTGCACGGTACTATCTTCATATGTCTTATGTTTTATCAGTCTGCTTAACTTTAATTAGTTTTTCATTAGTATGGACAACTATACCAAATACAGAAATAAGAATATCAGGAGCAGAGATAATACCAATGCCATATGTGGAATGTTATAACAGGCAATCTTGGTTTTCCATACGTTGATAACTTTCCCTTTGAATATATGAGCTGTTGATGTGTCATCTTTTCTCCTTGACCTTGTGCTCTGAAGTTTATTGAAGCTTGGCTGGAAGTTGTTTGGTCTTTCAATGCCTAATTGACTGGTTGTATTTGTGCTATTAAATGTCTGTAAATGTTGTTCCAATATTTTGTGGGTGCCAGCTAGTGCAGTAGGTAAACTTTCTTAAGTGAAATCAATGTTTGGGGTTCAAATCCTATCACATGATTGGGGAGAGAATTGGGTTGTCTTTAGACTGTAAAATTAAAAAAAAAAAGTTGTAGTTCAATATGAAAAAATAAAATAAAATAAAGTAAAATGTTTGTGCATCAAAGGAGACCACAAGAACAGACCTTTTGTATAAGATGATGTGTTTACCAGCAGCTTGCCAGACTTTAACGAATGTTAGCTGGACAAATATGAGCCATTGATAGGACATTTCTTTTCATTATACTTTAATCTATAGTCGAAATAGATATTTTGCTCGTGTTGATGCACAAGTTTTTCAGTGCTTGAAGTGTAACACTTTATTTTCTTACTAGTAGTAACTTCTTTTTACTGTGCATGAACTTTAATATTGTCTGTCTTAAAAAGAAAAATCTTTTCCTGTTCAAGTAAAACAGGCATTAAGCTCTATTTAGAGGTAAGTCAAAAGTAAAAGAGTTCCGAGTATTAGACTACTAAGTACGAAGGCCAACCTATTTGAGAACAAAGTCATGAAATTTACTTCAAGTCCAAAGCTTTACTATGGATACACAAACAGGAGGATGAATTGTTTTATTTTGGATATAATTGCTGGAGCTAGTCTTGAAATATGTGAACAACAGAAAAAAGGCAACATGGAATTGGTTCAACATATTTCTTTCTGCACTCATATAACTGCTGGACAAGACAAGATTGAGTGAGAACACTAGAGTGATATGCGTTTCAGGACACCCATGTCCAACCATAAAATTATTTGCAGGGTCCAGCAATACATGCATTCTTGGAATTTCACAGTGAGCACTTTCCATTTAGGATTTTCTAGTTTTGCCCATGATGAAGATTTCCTGACGTGTAATTTGACAATCAATAGTTAAATTAATGAGATATATTTACAGTTGTTAGTTAAACATCCATGGAATGTTGCTGATCACGTTATTGTAGTGGAGTAGATGCAACCCAATTGCCATGTGCAACTTCTAATGATTTTGTTGAGTTCTTTGAGAGACTTCTTTGTCATTTTAGTTTCACCTCTTACCGTAAAGTCCTTGATAGAAATCTTTTGATTGATTGTAATTCATACTCTTCTCACATATCAACTTAGTTCTTAAAATGTTTTTGCGCACCAACACATTATCTGCATATGGTGGTTTCAGTTTGTCATATTGATGTTCTGAGCTTGGAATCCCCAGATAAAGACGGAAAAGACACAAGGAACAAAGCCACGCAGTCTAATCTCGCCAAGACGGATGAGAAAGATATTTCAAAACCCTCTCCTGGATCCCAGAGAGAGCATGAACAAGTTGATGCGGTTGATAGGGATATCAGGGAAACTGTTCCACAAGATGCAGTTTTGGGAAACGTGGACACTTCTGGTGAACTAAACATGGAGGCCACAATAACCCCTGATGATGTTGTAAGGGCAGGAGGATTTGGAGCTAGAGATGATATCAGTAGTTTTCTTCCTGTTGCGAGTGATTTAACTGATTTTGAAGCTTCAATCCGTGATGCCCAAGATTATGAACAACCACGGGAAGAAGTACGTCGGCCAGGACTTGGGTGGAGAGAGGTACCCTAAAAAGAGTAGCCTGTTGTCATTGCAATCAACTTTTTTGACATTTTTTGCTTTTTTAGATTGTGTGATTTTGAATAACATATCATTATATACTTTCGCTTATGAAATTTTATATTCCCAATAGCATTTCTTAGTATCTTTAAAGGAGGGGTACATAACATCTTACTCCATGATAATAACATGTATAGTTTACTTTATTGAGTTAAAAAACATACTCTGTGAAGCTTAATTTATGAGAACTTTTCTTAAGAGAATAATAATGGTATAACTGTGAATAGCAGAAACCAACTGCACATAGCTCTCTGTATTGAATGTTTAGAAACACATCATCAGAGGCGGTCTAATTGCAGAATTACAATTCCAGTTATCAACAAAATTTTGAAAGAGCTTATTACTTATCTATTTTTATTTTGGTTCTGGTGGAGACCCAATAATGTATGGAAAGTGGAAATTAACTATTAGTAATGTACAATTATGCTAAATAACGGTTCCATATGACTTAAGGTCCCTCTTTTAATATTGGCTCATGCAAGAGAGTAGTGTCATAAGAAGGGTATTGCTTTTTGGAAGATTTTCTGCCCAGGAGCAAGGATTGCCAAAGGGTCATAGGCATGTTTCCTCTGTACAAAAAGTTTCCACTGAGGGCCAAAGTGAGCTTGCCACTCTTTTTGGGTGCTGTAATGAGGCAAATATTGCTTAATCCCAAGATTGGCCCTAGTACTGACATCCAGAATCCTTTGATTTTGGTTATTTATGTGTTCTAACCCATCTGTACCCCTTGATGATGGTAATGCAGATGATAGGAATGCCACTAAGTAGAAAATATCTTCATCTGGGGTGACAAAAGATGTTTTCCTGTTCCACCTGCAACCAGAGGGCGAACAAGGTATAAAAGGTGAACTTAAAAAGATTAATAAAGAATTCTATGGCCTGTTGATTAATTACTTGGACTTGTTGACTGGGTAGATGAGGATAGGTCCATTGCTGTTGTCTTTAAGAATTTCACCAAAGACCTGTTGAGCAAAGTCTGAGATTTTGCTTTTGGGTATGAGAAGATTCAGCCATGGATGAGGAACTTCCCATAATCCTTTTTCTCGGAGTTTTATCTCTGACACGTGCACTCTATCCAGGAAGTCTACATAAGAAACATCCGATAGGAAGAGTGTGGATGGTATGAAACTCAGTTTTGATAGTAGGCTTTCAGTTTTCTGCATCATGATGTATAGAGGTTAGCAATGAATTCTCTGCTAGCAGAGACTGTTGCTTGCATTGGAGTAATTTTTTTTTGGCAAGTCATACCTTGTCCATGATACCAGCCTCATCTGGGTTGAAGTGTTTGGCCATTTCTAGACAATAAAGAATTTTTCCATCTGAATTGAACTTACTGGCTTGAAGTGGGTCTCTTGGATTGAACGATGATCTCCAGTTATTTAGGAGGCCTGTTCTGTTTATTATTACAAATCCTTCAATGTAGTCGAATGAACTCTCTGACGATATTAAATGCTCTTGGTCCTTCATAAAAATGGAGAATTCTGAATAGAGCACTCTAATCCATCTCACCTGTGAAAATTGATAAACAATGTTAGAAAGGGAGTTACACTTCCATAGAGATTTATGTTTTTTACCATTTTCGGTGCTGGTTCGAGAGATATTCTAGCCCGGGTGATGATGCCAAACTGTCCTAGTCCTCCAAGAACACCATGAAAGAGGTCGGCATTCTGCTGCTCCGAACAGGTAAGCACATCTCCCTTTCCTGCAACCAAACTCTTAAATAAGATTTTTACTTGATGCCTATTATCTCTGTTTTGCTATTGTATCTTCTTCTAGGCAGTCAAGTTAGAAACAATTATATTAGGTTCAGTTCACAGTAAAGGTTTCCCATAGCTTGATAGGATCGTGCAGTTGTCATTTTTCCACATTCAAAATAATTAAATTGCCATGCCACCCTCATCTTTGGCAAAATGATACTCGTACCATGTTCTAGTGGGGTGTGATTTTTGGCCATCGTGGCTGATAATATATAGTTTGCTTGAACGTACCTGTGACAACTTCCAGCTGGTAAACGTTATTAATCTGGGGTCCATGCAAAAATGCCTGACCACTAATTCCGGCATTAGATAAAGTTCCCCCGACTGTAAGATGGAGGTAGTCTGTCCAAGACCTTGGTGCAAGTCCATGTTTAAGAGTCTCATGCAGAGTATTGATCCACAACTCACCACCAGAAACGTCCACATAAGGCAGCTCACCCGTGTGGACTTTCATAACTGGTTCTTGGAGTGAAGGCATGTTGATGACTACTCCTTGGTGAGCTTGTGCTTGACCTTGGAGGGAGTGACCATGGCCTCTAGCAGCAACAGTTAGCTGTGAAGCAGTACCGATATTGAAAATATGCTTTATTGTGGAGGAAATATCCGAAACTGATTTCGGGTATAATACGGCTGATGGATGGAAATGGTAAGTGTTGCCGAAGTCCTTGGCTGCATAATGAATATTCTCAAAGCTGAAATACCCATCTAGAGTTAGTTTCTTCAATGAGAAATGGTTATCAGAGGAAGCAGAATGAGTTTGAACTGCCGTGGTGGCTAAAGAGAGATTACAGCAAAGGTTGGCTGTATCAGGTATACAACTGAAAAACAAGATAAAAAAGATCCTGAAGAATAAAGGCTTGTTTTGTTTGAGAAAACTAGAAAGTGGTGACCCCATTTTCTCCGGCATATCCTAAGAGAGGGAGAAGAGAAGAGAGATTCTGTATGTTATTCTTTGTTGGGGGAAAGCAAAAGGAGAGGTGTAGAAGAAGCATGGAAGGGAAAGGCAGAGAAGAGAATTTAAAGACAAGGGCTTTAGGCGCGCCAGAGTCAATACTCTCACATGTTCACTGGTGAGTCCCCATAAAGATTGTTCATTACGTGGTCTTTGGGTATGCGTATGTGTTTAGGGATTTTTTTTTGGCCCTCCTTTTTGGTACTAAAAGTTGAGGAGATAAAGTCACTAGAAAAGTTCATGAGAAGATTTTACATATCTTTGGTATTTTCCCCAACTGTTACAACCGCGCCATATATAATCGTTTTCTTTTATGTATTCTTATCAACCTTTCAGAGATGATATCATTAAAGAAAAAGTATGATCCAATAGACCCATGTATAGAATTGAGTTATGTTTGTAGTATGTGATGACAATATACGTCAGTTTTCCTTGAAGTTAATTCCAATAAATTATGGATGTTGGGTATCTCTACTGTTGTCAGAGTTTGTGCATATGAGTATATTTTCTGATATAACCAGGCCGGCCCCTACTAGGTTGAATACTTCCTAGTCCTGGAGCTGGGTGTGAAGAAGGAGAGGGAGGGGGGCATTCGTGGGTCCCTTAGCACATGAACTTCATGAGGTTTTGCTTGTGGGAAACTTGGCAAGCCTTGACTCTGGTACAACGACATGAACCACAAGCATTTATCATATGATTTTAGTCTAGTTCAAGCATGCGGATTAGCTTCTTTACACTGAATAAGACCTACTTGTTGCAAGTGCAATATCATCGAGTATTAGTGTTGAGGAAGTCTGTCCAAAATCGGTAGATGCTAGATTCTTTCACATGTTAATCTTATCCGTAGGTAAACTCTGGAGTCAGGTTATTATTATTATTTTGAGGTAAGTGCAGGAGGAGGTCCATCTGCCCTCACTGGTGTTCCCAAGATTTTGCTTTAATGGGATCCTCTTTAGGTGCTGATGGTGTAGGGGCCGGGGGTGCTTGTTTCTGAGCCATGAGCAAGATTTCTTCTTCTTCTTCTTCTTCTTCTTCTTTTTTTCCCCCCAATTGTTACAATATACATTTTTACAATGTAAAAATTTACTACGAGTTTTGATACTTTCATCTTGTAGTTCATCCTAAAAAAAAATACAGATTTATCTACCTCTACAGAATTTTAGGGAAACACTAAAAAAGGTTCTTTGAGTCTTTGTGCTTTAGACTCCAGCATTGGGACATCCTAAAATGATTCACTTTCACTTAATATATATACATATTATTTAATTAAGTCATTGATTTGTGCCCGGCAATGTGCTCTTGTGGACATTATTATTGCACCATTTGCCTTTTCCCATTGGTTGGTGACGGATTTCAGCAACAAATCTTTTGGAAAACCATTCGGATTGCCACAAAAATTTTCACATTATAGTATTATTATTAATTTTACTTATTCATGGCTGTGTTTGTAGTGTTGGCCATTAGTCCTTCCCACTTTTGGTGTATTGATATAATTGCCCTGTCCCAATTATTAGAGTCACTGATGAATTATTTATTGTGTTATAAAGAGTTAAAATGTCTATCCAATACTTCTCCCCAAAAAAAAAAAAAAAAAAAAAAAAAAGTCTATCCAATAAGCATACTGTTTTCAAAAACATAGAAACTGTTTTACTTTTTGTAAGGTTTTATAAATTGTCTAGTGCCTCCGTGGATGTAAGTTCTTCTGCAGTGTAATTATGAAGCAGCATGTGGGGACATAATAACTCTTCTTGTCTTCTTATTCAAAGTTTTTGACTTACAAGTCTGCTGAAATATTTCTCGATGTCTGAAACTTAGATAAGTGGTTTTGAGATGTCCGAAACTTAGATAAGTGGTTTTTCTTTTTTTGATAATTTAATTTTTGGTAGGTCTTCTGTATTTATAGTTATATAAGATGACATATAACTATTTATATTATTGGTCTCCTAAAATATCTTTAGTTTTACACTCATTAATATTCGTTGGATTTAAGGTAACTCAATAGATGATATGTATTAAAATTAAATGTTTAAAATTTTTATTACTTTTATGGTTGTGTTTAAAAGTATAGTATTTTAATTTTTAAACTGCAGGGCTGTTGTGATATAAAAATTATAACTATGAATTAAAATAAAGAAAAATAATTGTTCAACCGTCAAAGTTTAGTTGTCAAGGTATTTGATAACACTTTTGTAAAGCTGGCTTTGGTAGTTCGGCTGGGATTTAAACAAACAAGAGAAAAGAAGGGAGAGCAGAGAGTGGAGAGAGAGAAAACATTAATAAATCTCGTTATTGATGCATCTCAATTTTTTTATTTATATTTCATGAGTTTATTGCTCAAGTATATAAATCATATTACATTCCAATCATATTATATGGAATGTAATATGATTATTTAGATTAACTTACATTAACTCTTATGAAGCACCATCTAGATTTTTATCTTCTCTAATATTCGAGAGATGTTTATTTTACTTACATTTCGAAAGAAAAAAAAATTATTTTCACTCAAATTGAGAAAGGAAATTAAATCTCCACAACGAACCCATGAATTCACAATTGAGAAGTTTAGGTTCTAACCACTAAACTTAGCCTAGTGGCTTTGATTCATCTCAAATCATTTTAGTGGATATTAATAGGAGTAAAACTAAGGGATCCGCTCCATTTTTAGTCACATATTTTTAAAAGGTCAATATAAAATTAAGTTTGTTAATGAAATCTTTGTGGGAAGTGCCGTAATTGAAGTTAAATTTACTCTCGACGAATGAGAAAGTCTGCTTTCATAACACTCATGAGGAGCAGCCAGGAAGAGGAAGCCGGGAGGTGCCCACAATTGGTTTAAATATATGATGACGACTTATATGCCCTTTACTCTTATTCAGCGTAAATTTTAGGGATTGTGATGATTTATATTCTGTTAGTCTCTGAGATTTTCGATTTTCAAATTGCTAATTATGATCATTATTCTCCCTTCTTTTCTCATGCTTCCTCGAATATATATATATATATATATATATATATATATATATAAAACAATGTTGAACAACTCTTGTCTTTTTGTAATTTAATTGTAAAGAACTAGAGGTTCAAAATTTCTACATATAAGTCCTGCTTGGGATAAAATGACTTTTGAAAAGGGTGTTTAACTGCCGATGACATTTGACTTTTGAGGGATGCAGGGACAGCACCAATAAGTCATCGAGCATTTAATTAATTACTACGAGAATTATGGCTTTTAATTTTATCGATGGCTAACCAAACAGCTGGCTGTGACGGTCGCAGGATAATAAAATAGAAAATTATTGTTGCAGAGAAATGTTTTTTAATGAGTCTGCGAAAAATAATCTATATTTGAAAGAGTATAGAGAAACTAATAAATTTATCAGTTAGTCATTTTTATTCAAGAGCAAAATATTACCATAAGGATCCAGAAGTCCAGAATTCTAAAAGCAAGAAAACATGGACAGTTGTTAAGAAACATAAGGTTTTGAAGCTTTTTTGAATTATTTAAAAGGAAAAAAAATTCAAACTAATTTCTTTTTATATATTTTTTTCTTAATTTAAAAGAACTTTAATCTTGTTTCTTTTTATGGTCATATTAGGTTAATGGACTAAAGTTTAAAATTTGAAAATAATATGATTTATAAGTCTAAATATTTTAAAAACTTTTGGTGTTTATGATTTTAATAAACAATATGGACTGCAATAGTAATAACTAACTAAATGAATCTTTTCCAATGATCAATTTTTCCATTCGACTATGTTTGGCATGCAAGATTAGATTGATTAAGAATTAGGAAAAGAGTAGATTAGGTTGGATTATAAATAGTGCTAATTTATGTTTGATATAGTATTCGATGGATTATATTAAATTAAATTTAAATGAAGCAAAATAGTATTTAAGTTAATATTTGAAATTCAAATGTCAATGATTTATGGATATTTAGTAAGTAGGTTTATAATTAACTAAAAATAAAAATAGTAAGAAATTATATTCAAAAGTAGTTATTGAGAAGTCAAAATTATAACAAAGAAATATAAATTATTTAAATTATAGGTCATTCCATGCAAGATACATACATGCATTAAATAAAATAAATGAAAATATTTGAATAATAAATTAATTAATATTTTTTAAGTAAGTCATGAATAACAAAAAATAAATTACTTAATTAATAAATAATTTTAACTTATGAAAAATAATAATGTTCAAATAACAAAGATGTTATAAGTGGATAAATATTTTCTTTTTCTTGTTATTTAATTCTATAACTAAACTCATGTGAGAATTGAGATTATTAATATTTTATAAATTAAAATTTCGATTTAGTTTATTAATCCCATCCGAATAAGCATGTGAAGCATGGGATTAACATTTTCAATCTTACACCTAACCCTAACTTTCAAACATAATCTTAGATCACTGGCTGAATGAAAAAGACAAGGTTGTGTTACCGTGCAGCTGTTGCAAGCTAGCTGGATATATGGATATATATATTTTTTTAAAAGCAATTTAAAAGGGCCTTTACCCTTTAGCGACAAAATGCTATCTGTCAACTATATCAGAACTTTGGTGTCTTAGATCCCAGCAACAAAACAACACAAATTGATTCCCTGTAATATTTTATTCCAAAACGTACATTGGCTTTTTAGACCATATTTGTATCCATGGTAAAGTCACAAAGTTCCCTGTTGTTAAGCACTTGATGTGCTTTCATTTCAATTGGTAACCTTTTGATGTCTTAGATATGTACTATTTTTATTTAACTTAATACATGTATTATTTTCTTATTATAATTTTTTTTCTTTGAAGTAGTATTTGAAAATATTAATCTTAATTATTATTGTAGGCATCATGTTGGATGGGTGCTTGTGGTGGTGAATAAAATGAATATATTGCCTTAGAGCTTGTTTTAAATGATAATATAAAATACAATTGTTATTTTTATATACTAGTTTAAATATACAATTGAGAATTTATATTGGATTGATGTTGAAATTTTAATTTTTCATTTACATTGTTTAAATATAAAATTGAGTATGTTATATGGAATTTGATGTTATTATTATAAATTTATATATTAAATATTTATGATTTTAAATGCGGAAACCCGCAAAAAATCCATCGGGTACCATTGCGGGTTTGGTAATTGTCAAAACCCGCTGCAGGTGGGTTTTCTTAAAAAAATTAAAATCTGCTGCGGGTTGCGGGTGGGTTTGGTAATTTAAATTTTATGCGGGTTTGGGTTTGGTAATGGCAAACCCGCTGCGGGCGGTGCCCATTGCCATCCCTAGCCAATTTCTTCTCCATTAAAGAATATATATTGCTTATCTCTTACTGTTTTTATAAAATTCAACAATTTTTTAACACTTTAATTTTACAGTATTATACTATCTTTTTATTTCAAATGCACTTTTGTTTATATTTATAATAAATTAAACATACAAAAATTAAATATTAAAAATTAGAAATATAGATTTCAGTGCGACTAAAAATTATAATAAGATATTTTTCTTCTATTATTTTAATAATTTTTGTTGTAATAAATATATATTTTATATCCC
Organism: Citropsis articulata; assembly: GCA_030449925.1. Classification (NCBI taxonomy): domain Eukaryota; kingdom Viridiplantae; phylum Streptophyta; class Magnoliopsida; order Sapindales; family Rutaceae; genus Citropsis; species Citropsis articulata. Next base: position 10,414,907 of record JASUUH010000160.1, read on the forward strand.
CAAGATGAATATCACGATATTGATTTAACAATACTATAATAATTTTGCTAAATATTCAAAATGACTAATAAAAATTTATATTATTACTATATTGTTTTTTATATTATGTTTGTCAATTTTATAAAATTTTGACTCATTTTTTTGTTGTTATAATCTAAGGGCATAATAATTAAAAAGAAATTTGTATGATGATTTACGAAAATAAAGGAACTATACGGGACTGTTGTATATTATAAAAACAATAAGGGGTGAATTTGGTATATATTGATTTCAGTATGAAAAATTCCTCAACTAACAATATTTAAATCATTTTACTCAATATTTAAAGCACTTAATAGAATATATATTATTATATTTAATATATTGTTTTTATATTATGTTTGTCTATTTTAGCAAAAAAAAAAGTCTTTTTTTTTTTGCTGTTATAATCCAAGGACATAGTTGTAGAAAAGGAATCTGTTTGATTGTTTATGAAAATAGATGAGTTGGGTGACTGTTTAGATAAACTTTGGGGTTTTGGTGTCTTTTTTTCAATGTTAATAAAAGAAATTGGATAAAATTACGTCTACATTGCAAAGCTTAAAAAATGCCACCATGCAAAATCTTTTATTTTAAATAATTAATGGATAGTATTATTATATTCTAAAGAGAAAAAAAATCGGAACGTCTCAACATATTTCTGATGATTGATATAATTGATATATTTATCATTCTTTTTGTTTTTAAGCATTCTATGATGGAAAGTAAATTTCCTCACCACTCATCATGTGGACAATAATTCTATTTATTGTTGTGATTGGTACAATTCCTTATTTTGTTTTCCTTTCATAACCTAATAGAAAGTAAATTTCTACGTTCTTGTAAACAACATTCGAAACTTTCTTGTAAACAACATTCGAACTCCAAATCTTTTGTACTAATAAAAATTTTACAGACTAAATTAATTAACCTCCATAATGATGTTATACTCTCTCTCTCTCTCTCTCTCTCTCTCTCTCTCTCTCTCTCTCTCTCTCTCTATATATATATATATATATATATATATATATATATATGTTCCAATCCGGAATTTAAAATTGTGGAATCGTCCGGAAAAATGCATAAACCGTGCGGTTTATACGCTTTAATTTTAAACCTTTTAAAGTCTCGTGATTTTAAAACTTTCCCAGAGTTTTCCTATACTTTAAGATACCAAACTTAAAATTACTATATATATAATAGTTTTCTGGTAAGAGATTTTAAAGTGCGGGAAAGTCCGGAAAAGCTTACGACTTTAAAAGCTTACAATTTTAAGCCTTTAAAATTATGTGGTTTTAAAGTTTTCCTGAATTTTCCCGCATTTTAAAATTTCAGACTGGAACATTTATATTGTTGGGGGATTTATCATAAGATTTCTAGGTATCCAACCCAAAAAACTAGCCTTTTAGAGTGCGAAAAAGTCCGGAAAAGCTTACGACTTTAAAAGCTTACAATTTTAAGCCTTTAAAATTATGTGGTTTTAAAGTTTTCCTGAATTTTCCCGCATTTTAAAATTTCAGACTGGAACATTTATATTGTTGGGGGATTTATCATAAGATTTCTAGGTATCCAACCCAAAAAACTAGCCTTTTAGGTGGAGTGACCTACCACCTTATAAACTCAAGCATCTCCCCCTTACTAGCCAATGTGGGATACAACTCAACAATTCCCCCTCGGACGAAACCACCGCCGGACTCCTGTCATTTTGTTCGACACACCTGAGTTGTTCCACCACCACATTCCGGCTACTAGGGTCTGGCTCTGATACCATTTGTTGGGGGAATTTAGCATAAAATTTCTAGGTATCCAATCCAAAAGACTAGCCTTTTAGGTGGAGTGACCTACCACCTTATAAACCCAAATATCTCCCCCTTACTAGCCAATGTGAGACACAACTCAATATATATATATATATATATATATATATATATATATATATATATATATTGGATTGCATTTGGTGCAAAATGTTGCCAAGTTTCAAGATTCTATAGAACATATTTCATTTTGAACGGACATATTCGAGGACATATTCGAATATCTTTACTTCCCGGTAATGTACGAGCATTTTGCTTTGTTCCATGTGATCTTTATGTACGAACAAATTTACAGATCTTTACGGAAAAAACCAAAAACCTTTCACGTGAATTAATTATTTATTGCATGATTGTTCATCCAAAAGAAATTGGAATAAAAGCAACGTTGCTCTAGACAAAATTCTATCTTTAAAATAGTTAGCTGTTTGTTTCAAGAATCTCAATTAACCCGATCGACTTATGCTGTTTAAAAGATGAAAAATTGAACATATATATTCTTCCTGATTATTTTAAAAAAAAAGAAAAAGAAAAAGAAATTAACAATTAAATGAAGCACAATTTTAATTTTCTATTTGGCTTCCAAGCTAATTTAATTTAACGTATTTAGCTTTTAACACAAATATCAACGGATCTTTAATTTCAGTTGTGTTGATGATGCACAAGATATTGATATGTATTGTTCCAATTATGTGATCTTTGAAGTGCAATTTCTTGCTTCCTAGATAGAGAGAAAAATGTTAAAATATTTCGAAAACTTATAATTTGGTTTCCAAAGTTGCATTCAAGGGATCCTATAGATTAAATATAATATAAGCTACACAAAATCAATTTAGAAATAAAAAAATCCCAGGTATGCTCTTTAGAAGGAGACCAAGAGGGACCAATATGTAAGCAAACGACAAAGTTAGGCCAAGCATAATTAATTGATTAATGACGCCAATAGCCCCAAATCAAGGAGCATATCTAGTGGATTATCGATTAATAATTGGCTGATCAAGTTAAAAGTGATAGGAATAAACCGATGGTATGTAATGAGTTAGCCAATTTGTACAGTTAGATTTGGCAAATATTCAATATACAAATAGCATAATCAAGTGATGACGTTTTCTTGGTCAAGTGATGACACTTTCTGATCATTTTATTCTTGAGCTGGTGAAGAATAATTTCTCTAAATTGACATTTTTTATGTTGGGTTTCTAGGTGGTGATATATATTGAAGCAGGTCCCGACGAATGAATGATGCGTAAATTTTCAGACTAGACTTCAAATATAATACTTTTCGACTTTCTATTATATTGTGTGATGATATATTATTAGTGATGTTTAATATTAAAAAATAAATGTGTAATAATCTTCAAATCGAAAAAACTGTTGAAATTCAGTTATGATGCACTCAAGCATATCCCAACTAATAGCGATGCATAGATTTTTCAAACTGGACTTCAATAATAGTTTTGTAGTGTGGTATGTGATGAGATATCTTTTGAAATATTTAATAGTAAAGGAAAAAGAAAACTCAAGGTGTAATAATATTTGAATGGCAAAGATTGTTGAGCATATTTTGAAAAAGATTCGAACTTTTACATAGTATTGATGGAGTATATAACTTCAAACACCTAATAGATTTCAGAGATTGTAATATATATAGCTTGCAATAATTTCTTTTTTCTTTTTCCTTTTTCAAAGAATGACACTACTAATTATATGGAATACAACTACACTTAGAATTATATATATGACATGATAGTGTATGAAATTAATGAGATAATGTGATATGATAGTGCATTGATTTCTATAATATGTATAAAATCATCGACAAGATCCTAAATGTCGGAGAAATTTACATAAGAAAGGTTTCCTGTCTCAACATATTGAGCTGGTAAGCCTGTCTAATAATATTCTGTCATGTGGCAGAGTAGTGGTTCTAAAATGAGATTATTGTAAGATTACTACTGAATTTATTATTTAAAAAAGCGATGGAACCGGTTATGAAATTTATAATTCTACCACATGATAGAGCACCATTGGACGAGCTCACCACCTCAATATCTCATGTGAGGTCAATATCTCATGTGAGTTTCTCTCGTAATTGGAATTTATAGAGTGATGACTGCATTTTGGAGAGCTACTAGTGTATATTACTACAACATCGATCATCTCTAAGCCCTTGCGCATATCTATAAAAACCTACAGATAGTGTATGTTTATGTTCAACCCCCGTTACTACTACTATTACTACTAGTACTATTATTATTAGGCTTTTGTTAAGTTACATCATCATGTAACATACATGATGATGTAACAGCCGTAGGATGAAATCCAACGGTTGTAAAAATAATATGATTTTTTCATCTCATATTTTCAACCGCCGGTTTCATCCAACCACGTTACTATCATTATCGTCGTATGTGTACACTGACGAATAATATTTTTGTTCATTCCCTCTGTTTAATACATCTCATCATGTGGCTCATGCTATTTTCTTCTTTGCCTTTGTTGCCAACAGTTGATGTTCTTTAGTGTTTGTAAGATTGGAGGTCAAATATTTTCTCAAATGCTTTGTGTTATTATGGGGAATAACAAGCAAACTTGTAATGGTATGTTTTAATAACCCCGACAACTTGACAACGTTGGTCATTGATTAATAATAACTCTGTCACTCGTCATTGTTTAACGTAGAAAGCAAATTTTGATGAGTACAATGAAAATTAAACTTATGATTAGTAATCCAAAATTTAAAAAAAAAAAAAAAAAGAATTGAAACACCAATGTTATTTTTAAACCGCGAAAGTTAAAAATTTGTTAAGCTGTGAATGATGAAATCAACTTTTGATTGATTCACCGCATGGTAATTGAATGCCTTAGGGTGCTCCAGATCCTAAGGGGTGACTTGACTTGGAGAGCTCAGAGAAAAGAAACTCTTTGGAAAGCTCAAAGAGATCATAAATTAATCCCGGGGCAATCTTTTGCGGAGATCATGAGAGTTCAGTGAGCTTAGATACGTAGCTTATCATGCCAAAACGCAATAATAAGAGTTGTCTAAATATCACGCAAGTGTACTGCATAAAATACTCAATTTATGCATTGGAGAAATATGAAGTAACATGGGTTGTTATGCAAGATATCTTTTAGATCTTTATTAATAATATCAAGTTTATTCTTTATAAGGCTTTGTCTTTATAGTGATTCGACATTTTCTTTATTTGAGAATTATTTTTTTCTCGTACTACTATACTACATTACTTGAAGGTTTCCCAACTTAAGAAAAATTCTAAAATATATCATAAGTGTATTATATCTAATTAGTTTCATGTATGATATGTGTAATTAAATTTAATATAACAACTATTAAATAATAATTTTTAAAATAAATATATAAATATTATGATATTATTTGTATGTTATATGATTGATATGGTACCTCTAGAATTTCTCTTTATCTTTTAGACATAGGAACCATTTCTCTCTCCTTTGAGGACAGGTGGCGGCCGTAGGTTTTGCAGGAATCACGTGCTTTTATACTGCACGGACCTGTAGAGACATCCCCCACATTTGACATTCTACATTAAAATATGGGGTATAACATAAATTCTTTTACCTTCCTGCCCTCATTGTATCCTCGGTTCCAAAGGCATTCAAGAAGGATCTAATGACCATTCCACCCTTTCTCCAATTGAGTTGTCACGTGGCGACATACTATTCGCCCTCGCCAAATCACCCACCAAGTTTGCCTATATATATATTTTTTCCTTATGGGTTTTTTTCTACAGCAATTCTCCTGTTCTTCCAAGATTATCATCAAGATATTGATTGATTGATTTATTTATATTTTCAAAAATTCGATTTGCAATCAACGAGTAAATGTAATGGCCGAGGACTCAACCATCCACCAGACCGAGAAAGATGATATCTTTGTATTAAAGATGGAATTGATGATGTATAGCGACCAAATTGTCAATCAAGCCATGTCTTTAAGACAAAGGACATGGAAACGAAAGGGACGGGACATTGGTGAAAAAAATAAAACACATTTTCAAGTGGTTAAGACTCCAAAATCAAATGGGTTCCACTTGATTAATTTTGCGAACAAAACCCCTATCAAGAGACTATTGGTTTAGTGAATAAACCAACGTGTGGATCATGTGAAACAGTGGTCCATCCTGGGTCCACAAAATTCCCATCAACCCCAACCATTGATTTTGTGGGCCAAAATCATGTGATTAGATTGATAATGATCGAATTAACATGCCAACTTTCTCACTCTCTTTTTCTTTTTCTTTTTTTCTTTTTTGGGAAACTCGATTAAGGCAAATGGGCTTTTACTCAAAAGGCCCAACGAAGTCAGTTTTGCTGGCCAGGTACACTATTATAGCATAGTGAACGACGATGCTTGAGATAAATATGCTGTTGTAATTTATTTTATTTTTAATTTTTATTTACTAATCATACACAAATAAGCAGTAAACTTTGTGCACAATGATGATGCCACAATAATGAGGTCGCGGCGATAAAGATGATTAACGTTGTTATTCTAGAAAACAAAGCATCTTTAATAAGATTAGCAATGCACCGGTAAGTGCTTATATTCAAATATAATATACGGTCATAAAAATCATCATGAATGCCTTGATCTGTAAATAATTTTTTAACGAAATTCAATGAATGATAATGTAAACATTGCCCTTGAAAAGAGTGGCGCTCCATGAAAATTGGTCCATTGTTTAGAAAGTGATACTCCATAAAAAAATCTGCTGAATTCAAATGCTCTATAAAAAAAAAATAACAAACTTCGAATTTGTGATAAGGATTTTTAGATGATTATAAATTTGCATTCATCATTTAGAAGATATTTTTTTTTCCCTTTTTTATTGAAAAACTGCTTTGAATTTGATTGATTGATCTACCGCGCCAAATACTTTTCATGAAAGTTATTAAACTATAGAGGATTTTATTATACCTATATTTTTAACGAAACTTGATTCTATAACATAAATGAATGAGACCCCAAGTCTAAGGACTCATGTCCAATAATATATTCTAATCTAAACAAGATAAAATAACACAGATCCTGATTCTTACTAAATTCGAATCCCATAAGATAAGAGATAAGATTTCCTAACTTAATTATACTTTTGATTATTTATCTTATATAAAAAGGTCACTATTCAAAGTATCAAATGTAGGATCACGAGAAAATGGTATGTTGGAGGAGAGGCAAGCCTTTTTCTCTTACTCTCTCTTCTTTCACTTCTTATTTTATTTGTTATCCTACCATTCCTTATCTTTAACTTAAGTATTGAATTGTCTTCATTGGTAACATCCCTAAGGACCCTCTGATAAGTTATTATTTTGCAAGATTCTAGTCACCGAGCTCTTTATTCTCAATAATGTCAAATTCCGAAGACATCAAGTACTTTCACTGTCCATCCTCTAAGTAAAACAACTCTTTCTCAACTCTAAGTATGTAACCAAATTTTTGGTATCAAGATGTTTAAATATAGGGTCTTAAACTTATATATTTACATTATGTTGTATTTGAATATCAGGCTGTGCTATAGCAAAGCTATCTAAGCAAGGGTTAATAAATTTTAGATGTTAATGGTAATAGGATAGCAACACTCCTATAATTTCAAAGAAATAGCCATGTAGGTATCATCTTATTTTATGCAATTGTAAGTCACACACAACCCCTTTGTATACAAACTTTAAGTATTTATGTAACAATTTTTGAATATAGAGAGGAGTCTGTGTGTTTAAAAAACAACATTGTGATTATTTTTTAAAATAAGAAGATTTTTACGCCTAGTTCATCAAAGCACAAGTGTCACTAACCTTTTTTCACGTAAATATCAATAAATCTTGACAAAGAAGAAGAAGATCCTTGCGCTTAAAAAACATAAACAAACATATAATTAGAATACTAGCTACTTTATGTATGATGTGTATATATACTCATTTGTATAACGATTTTTAACATTAATTATTGTTAATAAAAAATATGTGATGGCCTTAAGGGGCTAGCGACTACCCTTAGGACTATAAAGGGAGGAAGTTAAATGGTTTAATATCTATTCTTTGATTAATAATTGGTTTTCAGAAGAACATAGAAACCTTTATTTCAAAATTTCATAGTTAAGCATGCTGAAACTGGAGAAATTAAATGATGGCAACCTGTTAGGAAGTCGAAACAAGTACCTCGATCCATTGTGGATGGTGGAGGCAAAACTCCATAGTTAAGCATGCTAAATTTAGTTATGTTAAAATGTAGGCACAGAGTAGATCAGGTTCTAGAGTATCATTGAGGGGAAGATTATTGGACTTAAGGGCCAGCATGCTAAAGCTAGTTCTGTTGATACGTGGACACAGAATAGATTGAGCTCCAGGGTGTCATTGAGGAGGAGATTACTGGCCCTATGGGGGGCCAACATGTTGAATCTAGTTATGTTGAAATGTGGGTGCAGAATAGATTGAGTTCTAGCGTGTTGTTGAGGGGAGGCCGTTAGCCTTACAGGGAGATTATTGCAAACGTATTAAACATTATTTTAAAATTATTGCAAGAATATTATTTGAAAAGCTCAAAAAAGAAAAAGAAAAAAGAAAGAAATAAGAGCATGAGTATCACATATTTAATAGCAAGCAACTGTAAAATATAAAATATCATATTTTGAGTAAACACTCATTTAGTTCCTAAAAGCATGAGTATCGCATATTTAACAGTAAGGGTGTTTTCAGACATTTTTTAAAATAAAAGGACTAACTGAGTACTTAACTTAAAATATAGAAACTAAACGGGTGTTTACTCAAAATATGATGTTTTATATTTGACAGTTGCTTGCTTAATTAATCATGTGGCTATCAATTTCTAAAAGGATCATTGCATGAAATTGAAATCAAAGGCTTTCCAAGAAGCATGTACAGAAGAAATTGACGGGACGAGCTAGTAGTGATGAAAGTGCTCTATTTCTTAGCTAAATTATTAACAATATCTATATATAGATGTTTGGCAGATGTCAATATTAGGGTTTTGATTGACTACATCCATTAAGGCCATTATTTCTTAATATCCATCATAGAGATTTTATCATATTCTGAGTTTATAATGTAAATCTCATGGACAACAATGGGCACCAACACTCCATGTGCATTAGCATGCTGGCAGTCATTATCACAAAAAAGAAAGATTCTTATATACGCTTTCAAGACTTTAAAATCTATGCTAAAAAGACTTTTAAAGAGCATGCTTTTTAACTTGTTTTGCTTGGTATATTGTTGATTTGTTGGATGCCTTTTATTTGTGGGCATCAAATTTCTCCAAAAGCACTATTTTTTTCTTCTTCCAAATCAATTTTCGTGTATTTGTAGATTTCGTTTTATTTGTAATTATATATCTCTGGCATTAATGGTGGTAGAGATTTGCCCTATCTCAATTCTCAAATGTGGAAAATTTTGAATAGTGATCTAGATGCTTTGAATAATGTTAGACATTAAGTTGGGGTCCCCAGACAAAGAAGCAAGTTTGGTGATTCGCTTGCACCTCATGAACAAGTATTCTGTATAAGATCGATTCTCAAGCTTTTGTTGTCTAAAAGATAAGCATGCAACGTTTCGTCAATGGTAGATCTAAAAAATGATTCATCGAGAACTAAATTATATATTATTTAATATTCCATGATTTTGAAGGTGGAAGGGGTTTTCCATTTTCATTGATATTGTTTTCTTTACAATCCATTTTCTTTCATTTAATTGATGAATTAGTTTGAATTGAGTATATGGTTTTTGAATGGGATAAATACTAGAAAAGAATTAATTAAGTTTGGGTATAAAGTGATAAGAAGGGGAAAAAATAGAGAGTCTACAAAAAAACAAAAAAAAAAGTTTATTTAAGTTCATAAACTCGGTCCATGTGGAGGTCTATTAAGAACATAATTCCACTAGATTAAAAAACTACATTGAAATTATAAATTTAGCAAATTATAATCCACATTTTACAGTGGAAGGATCTATCTATATATATGCATAAGTTTGAGCAAATGAAATGAAAATGGTGACTGAACAAAGATAATATAATTGATCAGATCACCAAATGGCAATAAGTGGTTAATTTGTATATTGGATGAGAGATGGTTGAAATATGGTTTGGAATTTCACCACTATTAGGAATGCTTCAACTTTTGTAGGCATGATTTGTCATTGACTCGAAGGACAGGTTGATCTTTAACTACCCCAAAAGTAGATGCTTTGGGCAAACTGTTGTTTCATGTCCATTCATTGCATGATCCTCTTAGCAAGTTGAGAACTTTATGAGGGTGGTCATACACCTATGCCCTAAGCCTAAGGAAAGGTTCCCTAGAAATTTAGAATATAGTTGTGTAATCATCTCTATGCTGTAATTGTCGGTAAAAAATTCACATAGTGGAATATTGGTTGCATTTTGAATATGAGGGCTTCTAATAACACTTAAAAGTTGCAACTTGCAACAAAATTGTTGAAAGTTATGATTTTGTTGTATTAAATCTTTAAATTTGCCACTGGGGTTGTGATACAATCAGTTCGAGGATTATATTCCCTCTCGATAAAATATGATATAAAGGTAAATTTATCTTTTTAATAATAGTAAAAATGTATTTGAATGTTAGTATTTGTAGAGTTTGAGATGTATTATAATTATATGTATCTAAATTCCCAATAGACGTTAGTTTTAGTATATCTATAAAGGATCAGGATTCTCTCCTGATCTGATCATGTTCTGAGCAAATAAATCAATTGATGATTGGTTATTAATAAATAAAAAAGTAAAAGAAGTTAAATCCCACCCATACACTACCACTAAGAGACACATGAGATCTTTTAAAACTCGTGAATCTTAAATCATTATCTATAAATTATAATAATTCAAAAAAGATAATATCATTAAGTTTCATGCCAATTAGATCGTATCTAATTGTGGGATAACGCCCTCGACTTTGTTAAAGGTGCCAATTTGAATCCCCTCACAGGAGACTAGCTCTATAACAAATCTCCATTATTAACAAACCCCCTCATGAGTGATAGTTTCTCTGTCGATGATATTTTAAGATTCAAAATCACATGTGAAATTCACCTTGATCTTCAGTAAACATCCTAAGATTTGTTCACGTGCAGTGACAAGCAGACATCAATACTTCATCATGATTGTGGAGAAGAAAAAATAAAAGGAAGGAAAAGGCTAGTAAGTAGTAACTGATCAACAAATTGAAGAAGTTGCTTAAAGTGAAGACTGCAGAGTAGAGTGGAGAATAAAACAAGACTTTCTAAAATAAGAAACAACTTCGTGAGGTGCAAATCTGATGAGGGTTTCAACTTGTTGAGAGAAACAACCACTAAATTTAGCTGTTGTCACCATCATCATATATTTTCATTTCACATCATAAAAGGGGAATTGAGAGATACATAGAAAAGATTTTCAGCCACTTGAGTAAGTGGTCATTTATAACCCTAGTAAGTGGCACATTTGTCATGGAATCAAGTCATTTGACTGCAATAGACCTTGGACCATCCCTTTGGTTCGTTAGGATTGACAAGTGGAATTGGGTTCAATAATTTATTCGAAAATTTTTATATATATTAAAGTTTTAAAAAAATATGGATCATGATACTAAATAAGATAAATGAAGTAAAAGTTGTTAAAAGTAAGATTTTATCAACCAATAATGATACAGGTACAAATAAACAATTTTATTAGCACCCTTGCTTACATGATATAAAGGGACTGATGAAAAGCAAAAGCAATTAATAGAAATATCATGTGAACTCTGTGATACTTTCATTCAATCAACTCCTCTATGTAAGTTGTTAATTGAATTTGTACAAAAATATTTTATGTCACGTACGTATGTCACATGACACATTCATTCCTAACGATTTATTCATCGTGTAAAATCCATCTTCAACGAATGTTGTCCTCGAAGGGATTGTTTGATAAGAAGGGTTTGAATTTTCCTCGAACCAACTTTAGTGAGAAATTCATTTAATTTGGAGCGGGATTAGCAATGAGTTAGAGCTTGCATGTATGAAAAATTCATGCAAAATTTGACAAGTTTGCCAAATGGCCATAATTTCCCATGCCATGCCTAAATCAATAACATTTTGAATCCCAAAAGGGTTTGGATCTAGAAAAAGAAATAAGCTAGATTGGAATTGGAACTTGCCCTTTTTTTTTTTTTTTTTTTTTTCTGTATTAAGTCATCTGATGCGAATATTACGATTTAATTAAATTGTTAGATTCGAAGATCGGGTAGAGATCTTAAAGGCGTGAAACTCTGTAGTATTTTAACGGAGTTGCGTTACCGATCGGCAGATCAGGAAACTGTATTGACAGAATAGTCTATGCCGGGCGATCGTGCATTAGTTGGTTGGAACTTGCCATTTTCTTAAACTATCTTCTACACATCTTACTTATTGCAATAACATGCTGCTGTAAATGCTAGCTAGCTCCTCTCTTGAGTCTAGCAAGAAGCAAAAACAAGTGAAGCGGAAATGAAACATTAAGATGTTTTCACTATTGCTTTCATTTTCTCTACAATTTTGGTTTTGAAAAGTTCAATCATCTCACGCGTGCATTATTGCTGTAAAATGACTTCAATTGACTGCCTCCGCCATATTGTATACAATGACATGCATCTAAATGACATGCATTATTGGAACCACATATAAAAATGCTTAACTCATAGCCAACCGACGGCAGTTCCTATAAATGACATGCATCTAATACGAGTAAACACATGTAGAAGAGTCTAATTGCCCTGGTCCTTCAGAAGTCTCTTTACGACGCGGCAGCAGCAGATGACTTCAACTTCTTTGGAGGGGGATTCCCTCCGGAAGCAACCACATATGAATAGAAACACGGCATTGCGGCACTGCAATAGGTGACGAACAACAAAAATACTTGTATTGAGTAACAGCATCAGTTTGTCATCGGTTAACGAAAAAAGAGAAACCACGTATGAATTACCTAATGGCAGCATAAAACCCTGCTGGAAATAGCTTCTTTGTCTGCACCACATAAGATTATATGGTTAGCAAGAAAAATTCCATATACATAAAAAATAAAATAAAATAAAATAAAAATAGCTAACCTAAGGATGAAGAGTAATATTGCTATTATGAGATTACTACCAATGAGTGGGGTTCAAAGTTCTGCTTTAAGAGGACTGCTGAGAGCACTGCAAGATCACAGAGATGAGATGCCGTGAGATAAGCGTTGAAGGATGTACACATCTATTTCAAACACATGATAAAGAAAAAAGGGATTTCTAATATCTTAATTTACATAAGAGGTAAGGCAAATAATTGAGCTATCGTAAACAGAACGCTAATTGTTTACAAACTAAATATCGAGTGTGAAATATCATTGGAACAACGATCTTTTGTCTCTTGGTAAAAATTGGCTCACAATTTAAGGGTGATATTAATTCTTCTTTGGGAAAGTAAAAGAACTGGTGGAAACAATAGTACTGTATGTTCATTGATGCTCAAGAAGTTTCAAGTTTTCAGAAACGCATGTGCCCACCTTTTCAAAATGTAACGCAACAAATCCCCCTTAAATGAAAAACATTGTTTCACTGGCCAAAATTGTATGTCCCAATCAATTCAAGTTATATATATGGATAGAAATCCGTTTTGTCAAGTCTTTGGTAGTTCGAGAATCCAATGACATTAGCCATCCATCAGCTTTACTGATTTAGATTTGTCTGTCATTACGAAAGGTAAAAAACTGGTGGAAATACTATCACTTTATAGCCATTGATGCTTAAAAAGCTTCAGGCATTAAGAAAAGCACGTCCAAACACTTTAGCTTGATGATAAGTCTATCCCCTTTCCACCCATGTCAGTGAGGTTACAAACCCGTATATATTTTTCCAGTTGAACCAACTAGTATGCCCATCTTAGGTGCTAGTTGTTTCAAATCTCCCATGCTGTGTGAAAATATTGTTTCGCTTGCCATAACTGAAAGTCCCAATTCAATTCAAGCTACACATGTTCCCTGTCATTAGTTCATCAGGAATCTAATGAATATATTGACCATCGATCAGCTTACTACAACAGAAATTCATATCCTCACTCGCAAGACAGATGAATCATCTTGTAAGGCAATGAGTAAATATCAAACACATGTTATCGTCTCCATCACATACACATACTCATCGAACGAAACCTAAGGGAAAATGAAAATTTCTTCAATAAAATCCTAAGAACAACTACTCAGATCTACTTTAAACAGAACAACAGTATTTTTTTTTTAAAAAAAAAAGAGCTGCATCGCTCATTTTATGGAATACAACTACACTTAGAGTTACATATGTGAATTAAAAAGATAATGTGACATTTAGTGTATTGATTTATATAACATGAACAACATTACCAATGAGATGGAATCTATTATTTTAACAATAGTGCAATGGCGAACAAATTGCGTTTTTGATTAACAGTGAAAAGTTTGCTTAAGAAACGCTTGCTTCCTCAGCATATGAGATGACGAGTTTGTTCAACGATATTCTGTCATGTGGCAGGATAATGGTTCTAAAATGGGACCACTGTAACACTATTGCCGAATTTATTATTTAAAAAATTGATGGAACCCATTGTGAGATTCACAGCTCTTCCAAATGACAGAGCACTATTGGACGGGCTTGCCACCTTACTACCTCATGTGAGTTTCTCTGGTAAAATGCCTCATGTCAAGGACATGATGGTGTTTGTGATGAAGCTGCAATTGGAATGTAGATTGGTGGCTGCCTTTTGGAGAGCTACTAGTGTATACTACTACAACATCGATCATCTCTAAGCCCTTACGCATATATGTAAAACCCTAGAGAAAATATATTTTTGTGTTCACCCCCCGTTACTATTATTATTATTGATATTTTCGTTCCCTCTCTTAATTAATTCATCTTATTTTTTTTATTGTGTCTCATGCACTTTTCTTCTTTGCCTTTGTTGCCAACATTTTGATGGTCTTTATCGTTTGTAAGATTGGAGGTCAAATATATTCTCAAATGCTTTGTGTTACTCATTAAGAGGAGTAGCAACCTAACTTGTAATGGTATGTCATAACAACCATGACAAGTTTGGTCATTGATTAATAATAATAACTCTTTATCTGTGTTTGATGTACAAAGCAAAATTTGATCAGTACAATGAAAAATAAACTTGTGATTAGTAACCCAAAAGAAAAGAAAAAAAATTATATAATAATTGAAACACCAATATTATTTTGAAACCGCAAAAATTAAAGATTTGTTAAGTTGTGAATGGTGAAATTAACTTTTGATTGATTCAGCGCATAGAAATTGAATATTCAGGGAGCTCCGAACTCAGTGAAAAGAAACTCTTTGGAAAAGTTTAAGGAGCTCATAATTTAAGTTCAGGCCTTCAGGGGATCTCATGTGGAGCTCATGAGAGCTCAAGAATCTTAGATATTTATAGCTTATTTTGCCAAAGTCTGGCACCAAGAGCTGCTTAAATGTTGCATTAGTGTGCTGCGCAAAATACTTATTTCTTAAGATTACGTTCTATTAAAGCAATCTGGAATAACGTGGGATGTTATTCGTAGAGCCCAAACGATATCTAATATCACTTCTATATACTATTATATCACAATCGTTATTTGGAGTTTCTTTACTTTAGGAGGAGTTTTATAATACAACATGGGTAATATAATTAATTAATGCATATATGACATGCGTAATTAAATTTAATATAATTATTATTTATATAATAATTTTTTAAAATAAATAAATATATTATTCACTTGTTCAATAATTAATAAGATATACTTGATGTATTCTACAGTTTCTCCGAGGTTAGAAAGAAATATGCTCGTCAAAAGAACCTTTTTCTCTCCTTCGTGGGCAGGTGGCGGCTGTACGTTTGGAGGAATCATGTGCTTTCATGCTTTATGGACATGTGGAGACATCCCACATTGACCTTCTACATAAAAAGAGGGGTGTATACTATAAATTCATATGTTCTTAACTTCTTAACCTTCTGCCCATATTATTTCCTTAGTTCCAAAGGCATTCTAGAAGGATCTAATGAACATTCCACCCATCCTCCAATTGGGTTGTAACGTGGTGACATACTATTCGCCCTCGCCAAATCACCTACCAACTATTTTTTTTTTCTTTTTGGGTTTTTTCTACAGCAATTCTCTTGTTGTTCCAAGATTATCATCAAGACATTGATTGATTGATTGAATTTTTTTTTTTTTTCAAAAATTCGATTTGCAATCAGGGAGTAATGGCCCAGGACTCAACCATCCACTAGGCCAAGAAAGATGATATCTTCGTATCAAAGATCGAATCAATGATGTACAGCGACCAAATTGTCAATCAAGCCATGTTTTTCATACAAAGGACATGCAAATGAACTGAAAGGGACGGGACATTGGTGAAAAGATAAAAACACATTTGTAGGTGGTTGGGCTCCAAAATCAAATGAGTCCCACTCGATTAGATTTGCGAACAAAGCACCTATCACGAAACTATTGGTTAGCGAATAAACCCACATGTGGATCATGTGAAACAGTGGTCCATCCTGGGTCCACAAAGTTCCCATCAACCCCAACCATTGATTTTGTGGGCCAAAATCATGTGATTACATTGATAATGATCGATTTAACAATTAACATGCCAAATCTCTCTCTCTCTCTTATTATTTTATTTATTATCATGTCACTCTCGATCTTCGATTTAAGCATCGGAGGATCTTTGAGGGTAACATCCCTGAGGACCCCCCTAATGAGTTAGTATTTTTGCAAGATTGTAGCCACAAAACTCTTCACTCTGAACAATGGCAATCCTAAGGATATCAAGGTCTCTCAGAGTACATTCTTCAAGTAATTAAAATAACTCTTCCTCGACTCCAAATGTATGGTCAAACTTTTATTATCAACATGTTTAAATACAGGATCCTGCTACTTTTCATTTACTATAAGATATAACTAGACTGAAAATCAATAACTAACTCACCTAGCTTTACAACAAAGCTAGACCCCTAAATATAAGTTATGGGAGGGATTAAGTGGAAGTCCGTGTGTATGTGTGCGCGCGTGTGCATTTACTAAATATTTAGAGGTAAATTTGTTCTATATTCTAAACTTATATCTTTACGTTGTGTTGGATAGGTATAGACATGCATAACTATTTATGTTGGACCTAAATATCAGGTTCTGCCACAACAAAGCTATCTAAGAAAGGGTCAATAAAATTTATATGGTAAATGGTAATAGGATAGCAACACTCCTATGATTTGAAAAAATAGTCATGTAGGTACCATCTTGTTTTCTGTCATAGCAAGTCACATAGAGCCCTTTTTTAGACAAACTTTGAGGATTTATGTAACTATTTTTTAATACAGAAGGGAGTATGTTTTTTTCCAAAAAAATTGTGATTATTTTTTAAAATACAAAGATTTTTATGCCCAGTTCCTCAAATCATAGGTGTCGCTAACCTTTTTTCATATAAATATTGATAAATCTTGACAAAGAAGAAAATAGATTGAGTAGTTATGTTGAAATATGAGCACAAAATAGATTGAGTTCTAGGGCGTCATTGAGAGGGAGATTGTTGGCCTTATGGGGAGATTTTTGTAAATGTATTAAACATTATTTTAAAATTATTGTAAGGCTATTATTTTAAAAGTAAAAAAAGAAATAAGAGTTTGAGTATCACATATTCAACAACAACGTATCTTGAGGCATTTTTCAAAATAAAATGATTAATTAGATGCTTAATTCAAAATATAGGGATTAAATGAACATTTACCCCAAAACAGTTGCTTGCTTAATTAATCTTGTGGCTATCAATTTCTGAAAGGCAATAGCATTGCATGAAATTGAAATCAAAGGCTTCCAAAGAGCAAATACAGAAGAAATTGATGGGATCTAGCAAGTAGTGATGAGAATGCCCTATTTCTTAGCTAAATTATTAACAATTTCTATGTGGCACATGTCAAAAATAGGGTTTTGATTGAGAACGTTATGGCTATTATTTCTCAATACCTATCATAGAGATTCAATCATATTCTAAGTTTATAACGTAAATTTCATGGACAACAATGGGCACCAACACTCCATGTGCATTGGCACGCTAATGGTCATTATCGTACAAAAAAGAAAGATTCTTTTGTTTCCGCAGACTTTAAAATCTATACTAAAAAGACTTTTAAAGAGCATGCTTGAAACCTGTCTTGTTTGGTATATTGTTAATTTGTTGGATGGCTTTTATTTGTGGATATCAAATTCTCCAAAAGCACTTGTTTTTTCTTCTTCCAAATCAGTTTCGGTGTATGTATCGATTTTTTTCTTTTTTTATTTGTAGTTTATAAATCTCTGGCATTGAATTGATGGTGGTAGAGACTTGCCCTATCTCAGTTCTCAAGTGTGGAAAATTTTGAGTGGTGATCTAGATGATTTGAATAATGTTATAACTTAAGTTGGGGTCCCCAGAAAAAGAAGCAATTTTGGTGATTCGCATGCACCTCATGAGCAAATATTCTGTATAAGATCGATTCTCAAGCTTTTTTTTACCCCCCAAAAGATAAGCACGCAAGGACAAGCATGCAAGGGTTCATGGATAAAAATTATTTGCGAGAAACTAAATTATATAAGGATAAGATGTGAAAATTAAAATTTTATAGATTAATGAGTTAGTAGTGATTATTTTAATAGATTTAATGGGGTTAAATTAAATAATAATATAACTACTCATGATTTATTGTGGGCTTTTATTGTTTTAATGAAAGTGTGAGCTTTCATAATTATCAAGGTTAAAAGATTAAATATTAAAAGTTTTATGAGTCTATGTGGGTATTTGAAAAATTAATGGGGCTACTTTAATGAATTTAATAGGGTTGATTAGTAATTTAACTAACTTTCTCATGAATTTAATAGAGTTAATTAGTAATTTAAGTAACTTTCTCTTTAATTTTTGTAAAATTATTTTCTCCAAGCAGCGTTTGATCCCCACTAATCATGAGGTGGATCCACCCTTTTCGCCCTATCATATCAAGTATTGGTTAATATTCCATAATTTTAAAGAATTAATGAAGTTTGGGTACAGTGTGCTGCCTTCTTTCTTTAGACGTTGCTTCGGCTAGATTCATGTTCCCAAACTGAGGTCGGACAAAATAATAAGGGAAAAAAGAAAGAGTATACAAAGAAAAGTTATTTAAGTAAATAGATTCGGTCCATGTGTAGATCTTTAAGAAAATAATCCCATTAGATTAAAGAACCACATTATCATTATAAATTTAGCAAATTGTAATGCATATTTTACTGTTGAAGGTAATTAATCTATCTATATATGCTTAGGGCTGAACAAATTAAAAGAAAATACGATGTTTTTGTGACTAAACAAAGCGATTATAATTGTTGGATCACCAAATGGTAGTGAGTGGTTAATTTATATATAGATGAGAGGAGTCTTAATCTCCTTCCGGATCTGAGGGTTATTAAAATCTAGAAAAATTATTAAATCATATGGTTTAATAGCTTTCTCACTATTACACTATCAAACCATGTATTTTAATAATTTTCCTCAACTTTAACAAATTTAGAATTATAGATTAAAACATGACAGACACTAAGTTATATTTAACGTAACTTTCGTTCTCACACAGCAACAGTACCGCTGGTATGACATGGTACTATTGTTGTGCGAGTACCTAAGTTACATTTACCTTGAAACATTTATATGGATGAGAGATGGTTAAATATGATTTGAAATTTCACCATTATGAGAAATGATTCAACTTTTGTACGCATGATTTGTTATTGACTCGAAGGACAGGTTGATCCTTAACAGGCAAAAGGAGATGCTTTGGGCAAACTGTTGTTATATGGCTAGTCGTGCTCACGCATGACCATCTTAGCAAGCTGACAACTTTAGAGAGGTGGTCATACTCCTATGCCGTAACCCTAAGGGAAGGTTCCCTAGAAACCTAGAATATAGTTGTGTAATCATCTCTTTGCTGTATTTCTAGGTGAAAATTCCACATAATGGATTAACGGTTGCATTTTGAAAACAAGAGCTTGTAATGATACTTACAAGTTGCAAATTGTAATAAAATTGTTGAAAGTTATGACTAGTTGTATTAAATCTTCAAGTTTGCCATTGGGGTTGCAAGCCAAGCAGTTCGAGGATTCTATTCCTTTTTCATAAAATGTGATATAAAGGCAGATTTATCTTATTATACTAGTAAAAATACATTTTTAAATTAGTCTCTGTTGATTTTTTGATGTATTATAAGTGTATGTATCTGAATTTCTAATAGACATTAGAATTTAATATATCTATAGGTTGCAACACTTCAAAACTAAAGTCATTAAGCTTCATGTCGCTTAGATCATAGTCTAGTAGTGGGACAATGGCCTCAACTTTGTTAAAGGCGCCAATTAAATCCCTTCATGGGAAATTAGCTCTGCGACAAATCTTGATTATTAACAAATCTCCTCATGAGTGTTACTTTCTCCGTTATTGTTGTTTTAAGTTAGATTCTCTATTAATATTGTTTTAAGATTCCAAATTACCTATGAAATTCAACTTGATCTTCAATAAACATCATATGATTTGGTCACATGCAGCGATAGGTAGACAATAATACTTCATCATGATTGTGGATAAGAAAAAATAAACAGAAAGAAAAGGCTAGTAATTGATCAACAAATTGAAGAAGTTGCTTAAAGTGGAGAGTGGAGTGGAGAACAAGACAACAATTACTAAAATAAGAAACAACTTGATAAGGTGCAAATCTGATGAGGGCTTCAACTCGTTGAGAGAAACGGGCACTAAATTTAGCTGTTGTCAGCAGCATCATTTATTTTCACTTCACATCATAAAAGGGATTGATTGAGTGAGTGGTCATTTACAACCCTAATAAGTGGCACATTTGTAATGGAATCAAGCCATTCGACTGCAAATAGACTTTGGACCATCCTTTGTTTGTTCGGATTATTGACAAGTGGCATGGGTTCAATAATTTATTAGAAAATTTTAGATATATTTAATTTTAAAAAAAATATGAACCGTGATAAATAATGATACAGTCACAAATAAATAATTTTACAAATATCCTTATACATACTGAGTTGATTGTGATACGAAAGAATTGATTGAAAAGTAAAAGCAATTAATAGAAATATTATGTAAGCGTTGTGATGCTTTCATTTAATCAACTTCTCTAGTAAGTTGTCAATTCAGTTTGCATAAAAATATCTTGTGTCATATATATCACGTATACGTTCATTCCAAACTACTTATTCAATCATTTGAAATACATCTTCAATGAATGTTGTCTTCGAAGGGAATGTCTAATTAGAAAGGCTTGAATTTCCCTCCAACCAACTTTAGTGAGAAATTTATTTAATTTGGAGTGGGAGGAGTAATGTGCTAGAGCTTGCATGGTTGCATGTATGACAAATTCATGCAAATTTCGACAAGCTTGCCAATGACCATAATTTCCCATGCCTCGCCTAAACCAAAAACATTCTGAAGCCCAAAGGATTTGGATCCAGAAACCCCAAAAAAAAAGAAAAAAAAGTAGTGGGCTAGTTTGCTATTGGAACTTGCCATTTTCTTAAACTATCTTCAACACATCTTATTAATGCAGTAATAGATATTGGCGGTAAATGCTAGCTAGCTCTGAGTCTTTAACAAGAAACAAAAACAAACGAAGCAGAAATTCTTTGAGCTTTAAAAAAAAAAAAACAAAGGAAGGAAATATTAATATGTTTTCACTATTGCCTTCATTTTCTCTACAATTTTGGTTTTAAGTTCACTCATCTAAATCATGCATTATTGCTGTAAAATGACCTCAATTGACTGCCTCTCCCATATTGTATGCAACATGGAACCACATAAAAAAATGCTTAACTCATAGCCAACCGACGGCAGTTCCTATAAATGACATGCACCTAATACAAGAAAACTCCTGAAAAAGAGTCTAATTGCCCTGGTCTTTCAGAAATCTCTTTACGATGCGGCAGCAGCAGATGACTTCAACTTCTTTGGAGGGGGGTTTCCTCCAGAAGCAACCACGTATGAATAGAAACACAGCATTGCGGCACTGCAATAGGTAACAAACAACAAAAATACTTGTATGGAGTAACAGCATCAATTTATCATTGGTTCACAAAAATAGAGAAACCACGTATAAATTACCTAATGGCAGCATAAAATCCTGTTGGAAATAGCTTCTTTGTCTGCACCCACATAACATGATATGGTTAGCAAGAAAAATTTAATATGCATAAAAATAAAATAAGAACAATATATATATATATAGCTCGCTTAAGGAAGAAGAGTAATATTGCTATTATGAGATTACTACCAATGAGTAGGCTTCAAAGTTCTGCCTTAAGAGGACTGCTGAGAGCACTGCAAGATCACAGAGATGAGATACCGTAAGATAAGCTTTGAAGAATGTACACATCTATTTCAAACACAAGGTAAAGCAAAAATGGATTTCTAACATCTTAATTTACATAAGAGTAAGGCAAATAATTAAGCTATCATAAACAGAATGCTAATTGTTCACAAACTAAATATTGAGATTAGAAGCACGATCTTTTGTCTTTGAGAGAAAATTGGCTTACATGTTAAAAGTGATATGAATTCATCCTATTTGGGAAAGGAAAAGAACTGGTGGAAACACTAGTACTCTATGATCATTGATGCTCAAGAAGTTTCAAGCATTCAGAAAGGCATATGCCCATCTTTTCGAAATGTAATCCAAAAAATCCCCCTTAAATGAAAAAATTGTTTCACTTGCCAAGAATTGTATCCCAATTCAATTCAAGCTATATATAAGGATAGAAATCCATTTTATAAATTCTTTAGTACATTAGGAATCCAATGACATTGACCATCCATCAGCTTTAGTGATGTGGATTCATCTATCATTAGGAAACATAAGAAACTGGTGGAAACACTATCACTTTACAGTTATTGATGCTTAAAAAGCTTCACGCATTAAGAAAACATCCCCACTTTAGCATGATGATGAGCCAATCCCCTTTCCGCCCATGTCAGTGGGGTTAGAAACCTGTACAAGCACAGATATTATTCCAGTTGAACCAAATAGTATGTGCTCTTAGGTGCTAGTTGGTTCAAATCACCCATCTTGTACAAAAATATTGTTTCACTTGCCATAACTTAAAGTCCCAATTCAATTCAAGCTATCTATATGGATAAGGATACGTGTTCTCAATCATTAGTGCATCAGGAATCTAATGACATTGACCATCCACCAGCTTGATCTATAACAGAAATTCAAATTCTCACTCGCAAGACGGATGAATCATCTAAGGCAATGAGTAAATATCAAACACATGATATTATCTCCATCACATACACATACTCTTTCAATGGAGCCTAAGGGAAAATGAAAACTTCTTCAATAAAATCCTATGAGCAACTGCTAAAGTCTAATTTGAACAGAATAACAATATCAAAGGCTCAAAAATCATGCAGACACAAACTTTCTTCCTGCTCTAATTTTCACCAGTATGTTTGTTTCTAACTTTGCCCATCCATGAAAGAAACAAATAGCTAACAAACGATGGAGAAGAAAGAAATCTTGAACATCAAAATTTTCAAAAAGAAAATGGTTAACATTAGTGCAAGTTCTTACCAGCTTGTCCTAGTATGAATGGTAAACTTGATTTTCCTTGCCTCCAGATCTTGAGGCTGAAGGTGCTGAGGGCTAGCAAAGCACCTCCAATCAAGGCAGTTCTGAAAGTTGCAGGATTTCTTGAGAAAATAAGACCAAAAAGTCCTCCACCTAGTACAAGACCACCTGTGACAAAGTAGAATTGAAGATTTTCCAGTAGTAAGCCCAACTGCATTATTTTACTAAAACATTAAGGGATAAATAAATACAGACATCGACAAAATAATAGACTAAAGACACACCAACAGCATTGTTTACTTGTATTTGCACAGATAAAAAATACAGAAGTATAAATACAATTTTAAAAAAAACAAAAAAAAAATCCAAAAGATAAATGGAGATATACTACAATGGGCGGCAAGCCTAACACAATGGAATTATACAAAAATGCAAAGTTTGAAAGAAGCCAGTAGAATCCGATCCTAATCCATAACGGGCACAAAGTCGATCTAGTTCTGAAATGGCTATCAGTTGAGGTTCGATCTTGATGCTGCGATGTAATAAATTTCGTGGGTTCAAGATTTAGAAAAGAAAATACTACAAATCCTCATCACAAGAAGGGCTTATTATAGAAAATCTCTGAGTCACTGATATTAGCCACCAAAGTTGTCCAAACACAGCTAGACAAGTTCTGGAGCCAAAATGCCTAGTTTGAATGTGCTCTTAGCATGGCTTTCCAATGTACTTTCTTTCCCTTTTGGTGTTAATCAAAGGTAAGGAATATCCCTTCACATGACTGGCAAAAGGTAACAAAACTCCAAAATGAAACACACAGACTGTTATTCAATCATATGCTTCCATCACTTAAATATAATTTACATTTTATTGTCAAATCTTTCTTTCTTTTCACACTGAACATTTACCAAAGGAACAAGAGAAAAGAAAAAAACATAAAACTAAAACCAACTTCGTATAATCTTGCAAACTTTTCTAAGATATTTCAAAGTAAAACAAGCAAGGGCTAAGTCATATAATAATGCCTAACAATGGGCTTGTTTCTGAAACATATTTTCAATCCATATTTTAAAACACCTTAAGAATTTTTACAGCTAGACAACAGAATTGAAAGTACTCACTCAATACAAGCATTTCCGCAAGTAAAATACAAAAAACTGTCACGAATGATTTTTAATGTAAGACAAACAAAAGAGAGTTATAGTTACATTCTCATGTATGTGTATACACAGAGTCATATTTACGATTGACCTTTGATAAAACAATGTCAATGGCAATAGCAATGGCGTTTGAGGTACCATAGTTTATGTAATGCTTAAATGATCCAAGTAAATTATCTAGTCAAGCCACAAAAACCGAGTTTAGCGACTCTTTCAACAAGCATAACAAAATAAGGGTGCATGAACAAGATTTACCTTCCCTTCATGTCTCTCCAATACCAAACATAAAGAAATTAAAAATACCAACAAAACAAAGCATACTCACCATAAGGAATCCCAAAACAGAAATCATGGATTTTTGCTGCCTTTTTTGGTTGTGTGATACCATCTTCTGGTACCGGTTCAGTTTTCCCCATTTCTCCAGAAGAATGTTCTTCTTCTACGGTGGGGTACGACTTTGTTGTCCCTTCAACATATGGTTTTGATTCATTATCAGCAGTATAACTTAGAGTAGTTTTAATCTCGGAACTTGTCGTGTTTGTGCCTCTGTCATCAAGGCTCATACGAACCCAAAACTGTTAAAGTACCAGCAGTTAGCACCACTCCCATGACATTAAACTGTTTACAAATAAATAAATTATGCACTTTCAACACAGACCCACATGTTGGTTCAACATTTCATGGATTAAGCACAACATGCTTAGTACCAATGTATCTATATCTACAATGATTAATCTTATTAGACAGTCAAAATCAATACAATGACCATCAATTGAAATTTTCCAAAAGGATAAACTCTAAATCTAAAATGGGCCTTAACTAGTATCTGGGTGAGCAATTCATAGACTACATAACCTATATTTAAATACAAAGGCAGCTTTAAAAAGCACTAAACGAATGCAAATCAATAGAAAATGAACAAACAAAGCCAAATTCTTTTAGGGCGGGTATAGAGGTACCTTGGAGGAGCGAAAGCCCGGGAACAAAACGGAGCATTGCTGAAAGCGAAGTTTGCGGTTGATTGAAGAGAAGCACGAGAGCTGAGACTGAGAGCATGCCGCTGCCATTATTGATCTGATCCGCTGCTTTTCCTAACTAAAATCAATGAAAAAAATGATAAATAAATAAATAATGGAGTTTCAAAAACGCAGTCTTCGTGCTTTTTCGTATTTGTTTTTTTCCTCGGTGCTTTAACTCCACCGTTGAACATTGACTCTTTGTATACGTAGCGTAATTTTCAGACACCCCCCCGGGGTTTGGAGTCTTCGCGCTTAAGTAGGCAATTTTCTCTTACTTTCAAGGTTTCCCCTAACGTTTATAGTTGGCAAAATTTGACACCATTTGTTTTCTCGACACAAATAAATGAGCTTGAATCATGAAAATAGACATAATTCTTTAATAGATCTGGTCTGGGATCAAAATGATTTTTCTTTTTTTGGCGTCTTATTAGGGTTCAATTTCTTATCCTATTTACCCGATCAATGACATGATTATTAAATAATTAATCAAAACTAATAACATGTTCTCATTAAAAACAAAATGTTAAACATTATTCTCTATTTTATTTGAAGGGCAAATATTTATATATTGTTTTATTTTCTAAAATTTCAGATAGACTTGAAATTTAACGATATAAATGTATAATATTTTAATACACATACATATTAAAATATCTATGCATAATATTATTTAAATACGTAAAAGTGTATCATTTGTGTCAAATAGATGTACAATTTTTTATGTAAATAGTGTTAAATTAGTTTAAGCTATTAAATTATGCTATATTGGGTGATGTGATTATCTAATTATTAAATGGGTGTATCAGGTCACCCATTTATTTTTCAAATTAAGTTTATGTTTCAATATTTCAACATAATTACTAAATAGAACAGGTTTAGATCAGTCTAAATTTACCATGACACAACCAGTAATCTTGTTTGATGGTCGTTGCTTGACTGATAAAATTACCAAAATACCCCTCTCGTCAAAACCAAACACCAGTGTGGTACCAGCCGAGTTCGGCATCGACAGTCCTTGGTTATGGCACGAGATTGGTTTGGAAACAGTGATTTTGATTCTTGGAAATAGTTTTCATGTTAGATTCCAAATTGCATTATTTATATCGATTTATTTCCTACGTGAATTTGTGCCTAAGAGTGCACTTCAGTTTTGATTTTCCTCTCATATAGCTTACGCAAGAAAATCTTAGGCAAGCTCTCCAAAAAGCTTGGGCTATATCGAATGTATTAGTTGTTCTATCAAATCCCATTACATACCGGGTCGAATCCTGGTGTCCACAAAAGAGAATACAGAATTGATAAACGCAACCACAATTCATTGAAAAAAAAACAAGTTCAGCATTCAACATTTAAAATAAACAGAATGTCTAATTGCCGAAATCTGTTACATGCCATCAAAACCAAAATGGGGGGTCTCCCCCGGTCCAAAGAGCACTCAACTCAAAATTACCTCCAGCTACTAGAAGTATTCAGCCCTGACTATACTTAGTTGTCGACCAAAAAGCCACCCTTGCTTCCTATCTAAGCTGCAGCAGTAGATGGCTTTGAAGCAGCGGAGAGCCTGGATCTCTTCTTTGCCAAACTCTCACTGCGACGTTCACGCTGTTCCTTCAACCGGGTAGCAAGGAGCTTCTGGTATTCGGCAGCCTCTGCTTTGGCCTTGGCAATTCTCTGCTTCTTCTCAGCAATTCTGGCGCGCTTCCTCTGCAAAGTCAAAGGAGTGACCAGCCTCTGAATTTTAGGAGCCTTGCTAACCTTCTTACCTGCCAACAAGGAAGACAAAAAACAGGTTTACTCCCATTATCATGTCAAAGTCTTGACATATTTGGTTGAAACTGTAGAAGAATCATAAGAATGTCACCACATTTGCGCGCGCACACACACACACACACACACACATATATATATATATAAAGAATGCACCAATGACTCACCAGTTTTGGTTGTAAAGGTCCGACGGTATGTGTTGACATACTTCCGAACATCATCTTCTTTGGAAAGGTTAAATAACTTCCTAATCTTTGAGGCTCTCTTCGGACCTCTCATCCTGGGCTTCTCAGTGTCAGTAAGTCCAGGAAGGTCATGTTCTCCCTTTTTCACGATGACCAAGTTCAACACTGAGAGATCTGGACTAACAATGCATCCACGAACAGATTTCCTCCGACGCTCTCCATCTCTCCTTCCATATCCACGGAAGCAAGGAGTACCTGTTAAAACAAGCATTAATACTAGAAACAGTTTCATCTCGCAAACATAGCTTCAAAATCAATCTCAGAAAAACAGAGAAAAAACACACGCACATGAGCATATTTCAAACAAAACATAGCAAGAATACATTCGGGCAATAAACAATAAAGACAAAGACATGCAGATTACAAACCTCTGTGGAGCAGAAGACGAACACGTCCAGGAGTCAACACTCCTTGCTTCATTGGGAAACCTTGCTTGTCACAGCCTCCCATTATCTTAAAGACATAACCTTTGAACTCCTGTCAAAAGAATTGAAATGTGTCAATTTAGGCAAATAGGAACAAAGCAAAAGCCGCCTTCTTAAAAGGATAAAAATTTATGAGCATCTGAATTCAGAAGCCATGCTATGCTAATAAAAGGTTGGCAATTGCAAGCATATCTGCTCGACAGGAATGTTGGCAACTAAAAGGACCGCTTGCACTACTATAACCACATCAGTGACATGCTCCGCAATAATAAAAAATAAAAAAATTTACGAGCATCTGAATTCAGATGCCATAATAATAAAAAGGATGGCAACTGCAAGCATATCTGCTCACAAGAGTGTCGGCAACTAAAAGGACCGATTGCACTACTAGAAGCACATCAGTGACGCGTTGCCTTTCATCCATTTTCACACGAAATCGATGAGTAAAACCAATAGCCTAGCTTTCAACAAATTAACTCCAATAAAATAGCTCAAACATAGGAAAAGAAAACTATGATAACAAAAGAACTGAGCTGTAGTCGAAGAATCACTGCATCTATCGCATCTTTTCCACAGATAAGACAGAACAAGGACTGAATTCGACATTCCACAATAAAGAAATTCTTAATGCAAAACGTACCTCCCCAAGAGCATCACCACTAACTTCTTGCGAGATCCTCTTGTCAAAAAATGCTCGGCTGCATCATTAAGTATAATCATAAGAAAATTTTCCAATCAAAACAACACAGCATCAGAGAACTGGAGATTGGCTCTAAATCAAACAACGATGACTCTAAATCAAACAATGATAACACTGTAAACACTAATCACAGCATCAATTGATACACTCTTAAGATGTTTTGGAACTCCCCATTATACCACAATTCACAAGTAAAATGTGAAAAAAAAAATCCCAAAACTGCTTCAGCATTCAACATGTCAAACTCAATCATATATTTTCTTTCACTTTCTCATCACCCAAACAGAACCACAAAAATACAAAAATTTCCCAAAAATACAAAATTTAGGACGTAAAGATACATACAGTTTCTGGTCATCGTCGATTTCGAGCTTCTTTTGGCACCCAGTGGTGGGATTTGCAATATTGAACTGAAACCAAAAAATAAAAAACAAAACAAAAGAATTACCATTAGAAGTTTTGAAGACACTGTGTGTGCATTATGATTAAATGTAAAGCTTTTTTAAAATATTTTTTCATCAGATAAAACGAATGGTACCTTCATTTTCTTCTGCGGCTATCAAACCCAGTGAAGTTCTTCGGCTCTCTCGCTGCTGCTGCACAAATGCTCCTTACTATAAACTAGGGTTTTCGAGAGAACGTATAAATATCTAACAGATTAATCACCGTCCAGCTGGACCTGGTGCGTTTTTGGGCTAGGGTACTAAACAAAAGGGCACTTTTGGGCCTCCATGAATGTGGGCAAGTGGTCCGGTGACTCGGATTATGGGCAATACAAGGCGACCCATGACCCGTCATTGTCATAACAAATGTTTACGAAATGATAATAGGTGCATTTTCTAAGTAAAATTTGAAAAAGAATTATCAAGTAATTTTATAAGAGTGGGACTATTGGCACCTCTCTAAACACCTCTTAAAACCTCTTTAATTATTTTACAATTTTAACCTCTATTAAAATTACATAAAAGGATAATTTCTAATTAAACCTCACTCAAAAGTCAAATAATTATTTTCATTTTATAAATAAAAAATGTTATTTTTTTCTCTAATTTTCGTGTGAGGAATTTATCACCGATGGCTTGGCTATAATGGAAAGAATGAAAACCCATTATCTTTTTAAAGAGACCCGATTGTTGAAATGAGTTTTAATAATGAAAAATAAAACTAAAGTTTACACAATAAGTTTTACTTAAGGATATTTTTGTTATTGATGAAGGTGTTAAAAGAATTTTATAATTTTTTAAAATATTTTAATGGGGTTACTTAAGATAAGGTGTCTTAAGAGAAATTTAGAGGAGTGCCAGTAGTCCCACTTTTTTATAAAATGAAATGACTAGTTTTCATTTGGCATAATAAACATTAGGTTTCATAACAAACACTTATCAATTAACAAAGTAATTTATTAGAGCAATAGTTGTCGAACAAACGAATAAGACCTTTTAACGTGCACATAAAAAAAGCTAGTGCATAAGAATATCTCCATCATTTGTGCACACAACTTGCGAGCTTTACTTGGAGTAGTGTGCTCTTAATTTTACATTACCCTTTACCACTTGAACAAATTATTGGTTTGTTTGGAATTGAAATTGGACAGTTATAATTTAACAGTTATAGTATTAAAGTATTTGGTAAATAGTAATTACTATAACTTGAAAGGTATGTTGATATGATTTTTCACTTACATAATGAAAAATTTATTATATCTTTAATAATTTTGTTAAAATTATTATTTAAAATTTATATTTACTGTATACTATTAATTTTTATTTCATAGTTACTGAAATACAAGTGTGCAACCCAAGAAGGGGGTGAATTGGAGTTTTTAAAAGATTATCCTAATCAAATCATACAATAATCCAATCTAATGCCATAATAAAATTAAAAACAATAAATTCAATGAAAGCACAATAATAAATGAGTAAGAGAGGAGAAAATAAACTCAAGGATTTTTACGTGGTTCGGCTATCCCCGCCTATGTCCACGTCTCCAAGCTCACCGGGCTTGAGGATTTCACTAAGTAAACCTCTAAAGCTTCAAATGCTTACAATTGACTTCCAATATATCAATAAACCTTTATTAGTTTTTCACTTATTGTGTCAATTAATGCACTCACTATTTCTAAATTATTTTAATACTCCCCAAATATACTTTTATGTTGAATTAATTCACAATATGTTAATTTTCATCTTGTAAATATTTTTTCAGGAATAAAGATGAAATTGGAATTGTAGGCGGGGACAAAGAAGAACTACTGGAGCACAATTGAGGAGATGTAATAATAATAATAATATATATATAAATAAATAAAATAATAATAATAATAATAAAAAGAACAAAAAAACAAAACATGCAACCAAAGTTTGGTTGCTCGTGATGGTCATCCTGACCATCAGACAATTCAACATGTAAATATAATATAATATAATATAAAATATTAATATTAATAAAATAAAATAAAAGAAGATGATTCCCTGCCTATAAAGGCGAAGGATGCAAGCGAGCAGAAACGAATTCGAAAAGGAGAGTGCGAAAAGTCGAGAGAGAAGCATAGTGCTGAGGAATTATGTTTTCTCCTTTTTTTCTCTCTTTTGTTTTGTAATCAATTTTCCTTGTAATATATTTCTAAAGTTCATCAAATAAAAAGAGTGTTTTGTTTTCTTTCAACATGAGTAGCTAATTTTACTAAGCTGAGGTGAATGGTGAAGCTCAAGGTTTCAAATCATGAAATTAATTACTTTTCTCAAGTGAGTTTTAAGTTTATTGTATTCTTTTCTGGTTATTTTTATGTCATGTTAATTTAAAAGTTTTCTTGGGTTTGTATGGTATTTTAACACAATGTCGACATATTAATATAAGTTGTGGCACATTAGGTACTTTATTATATATTCATCCACACACATAGAATTAAATGATATAATAAATAACTGGTAAAAGTGAGGCAAAATATAAAAAATGAGAGAGTAAGAAAATTATACTTTGAATACTGAGTGTGGATCCTGTAGCCTTAGCATGTTTTTAAATTCGTTTCAAATAATTTCTTTTCCCCCACAATTAATTTTCTTAGTTTTAAATTGGCTACTGGATTTTAAATTCCCTGTGGTTTGACCGGATTATATTATATTATACTACACTCTTATATTTGAGAGAATACACTTTTGAGTTTTTATTTTGCTACTGCGAGTTTCCTAAATTTGGTATCAATTTGTCTTTACTTTATTTTTATTTTATTTTATTTTATCTTTTTTTTTGTCGTTTACTATCTTACCGTCATTTTATTTTATTCCTTTTTACAAAACTTCAGTCAACACCCCTCTTCTCTTAAAATCTTAATATTATTTATAAATTTTATGAGAAACTTCACTTTAGCCCAGAAACTTTGCAAATCAATTCTCAAACTAAATTTCTTTCTTTAAATTTCTGCAATTTACTTTTCACATTTATTTTAATGGTCGGTTCCACCGCCTGACTGTTATTCAAATTTTGTTAATTTATTTATGTTTATTTATATGGTCGGTTCTACCGCCTAACATTTTAATTTCAGTTTATTTATTCTTGTACATTAATTTATTTAATTTTATGTTTTATTATATGGCTGGTTTTAAAATACCTCCTAACTTGTTTTCTTTAATTTCTTTATTTTATGGCTGGTTCTAAACTACCACCTAATTTTTTGTTAATTGTTTCCTTTAATTACTTTGTTTTTATGGCTGGTTTCATCGCCTAATTTATTTTATTTCAGTTTGTTTATTTATTTATTTTTTTTTAGCTTTTTTGCTTATTTAATTTCCAGTTTATTTTTTTTCTTTCTGTAATTTTCATTTAGCATTTTATGCATCATTAGTTTAGCACACATCATTAGCATTGCATGTGTTGTTGGTCTCGTACAAATAGTGGCAGATTAATTAGGAGATCACCTTCACCACCTTTAGATATGGCTAACATAGGACCTGAAAATTTTTCAGAGTATGAAGATAACCAAGCCTTACAAAATCTTCATGAACAACCTAGGACCCTTAGAGACTTCATGCATCCTACTAGAACAGGATCACCATCATGCATAGTCTTTCCTCCTGATGCATCATATTTTAATTTCAAACCCGGTATCATTCAACTTCTGCCTACTTTTCATGGTTTTGAGTCTGAAAATCCATATTTGCATTTAAGAGAATTTGAGGAAGTCTGTAACACCTGCACTGATCAAAATTGTAGTATGAACATAATCAGACTTAAGTTTTTTCCTTTCTCACGAAAGTATAAAGTTAAAACTTGGCTACAAAATCTTAGGCCAGGATCAATAAGAACTTGGGTTGAAATGCAAGCATAATTTTTGAAAAAATTCTTCCCACCCCACAGAATAAATTCTTTTAAAAGACAAATCACCACTTTCACTCAAAAACCAGGAGAAACCCTCTACCAAAGTTGGGATAGGTATAAAGAGCTACTTAACATTTGCCCACACCACGGTTTTGAAATATGGAGGTTAGTGTCTTATTTCTACGAGGGATTAACATCCCAAAGTAGACAAGTCGTTGAAATGATGTGTAATGGTGAGTTTAGGGATAAAAGTCCTGAAGATGCATTTGATTATCTTGACTATATAGCAGAGAATGCACAACATTGGGATACAGTTGGGTCTTATGAGTCATCAAGTAAAACCCAGTCATCTCCATCTAGTGGAGGCATGCATAACCTTAGGGAAGACCATGACCTTCAAGCCAAATTTGCATCATTAGCTAGAAAAGTCGAAGCACTAGAGTCGAAAAAGAATGATCATGTAAAGTCTGTTCAAAGTATTTCATGTTATGTTTGTGACTCTACTGACCATTCTACGCAGGATTGTCCAACATTGCCAGCTTTGAGAGAAAGTTTGCACGAACAAGTAAATGTCGTTGACAATTTCAAAAGACCAAATCCCAATCCATACACACAAACTTACAACTCTGGTTGGAGAAACCACCCAAATTTCAGTTAGAGAAATGACAACCATGCACAACCAGTTCCTCCACGTCAAAATTTCCAAAACCCCCAGAGTTACCCACCATATGTCCCACCACCAAGAAAAACTTTGGAAGACACATTGCATTCGTTTATTGAAAAACAAGAGTCGATCAATAACCAAACGATGCAGACCTTAACCAATTTGACAGAAACTATCTCTAAACTTACATATGCTCTGACCTTGCATGAAAAAGGAAAGTTTCCTGCTCAACCTGAACCAAACCCTAAGAGTCAACAACATCCTCAAATAGGGAATTCAGGAAACCAAAATATGAGTCAAGTCAAATCAGTTATAACCCTTCGTGGTGGAAACGTTGTTGAAAAACATATCCTCGACCCTTGTAAAACTAGTAAAGTTTCAATTTCAGAAAACCAGGAAGAGTCCGTCGAATCTTTAACCCATGAAGAAATAACCAATTCTCCTTCTGTACCCCAATTTCCTCAAGTACTAATAAAGCCAAAGAAATCAAATCACATTCCAGAAATTTTATAAAGTTTTTAAACAAGTAAAGGTTAACATTCCTCTTTTGGATGTCATTAAACATGTACCTTCTTACACTAAATTTCTGAAAGATCTGTGCACAGTGAAAAGGAAACATAAGGTGCAAAAGAGAGCTTTTCTAGCAAAACAGGTAAGTTCTATTCTCTCAACCAATAGTGCTTTGAAATACAAGGATCTTGGTTGTCTAACTATTTCTTGCATTATTGGGGATTATAAAATTGGACATGCTCTACTTGATCTTGGTGCCAGTGTTAATTTGCTTTCCTATTCAGTGTACCAACAACTCAATCTTAGTGAGTTAAAACTAACTTTTACCACTTTTTTACTTGCTGATAAATCGATTAAGGTTCCAAAAGGAATAATTGAAGATGTATTAGTCCGAGTCGATAAATTCATATACCCTGTGGATTTTATTATTTTGGAAATGGAACCAATTGCTAATGAATGCAAACAAATTCCTGTTATATTGGGTCGACCATTTTTAGCTACTGCTAACGCTTTGATTAATTGCAGGAATGGAGTAATGAACTTATCTTTTGGCAACATGACATTGGAATTCAATATGTTCAACATGTGTAAACAACCTCACCACTAAGAAGATGATGATAATGAGAATGAGGAGATTGATCTTATCGAGCCAATTATTGAGGAACACACTCAGGATGAAAATTTTACAAATTCTGTGGATATTTGTTTCGCTGGTTCTTTTGAATCAAGTAAATGACTAAATTATTATACTGCTAATATATGCTCTACACTTAATTCTATGCAGGTACCTACTGGTGATGATGACCAAGCAAACTGAAAGACAAGTGTGCAACCCAAGAGGGGGGGGGGTGAATTGGTGTTTTTAAAAAATTATCCTAACAAATCCACACAACAATTCAATCTAATGCCTTAATAAAAATGAAAGCAATAAGTTCAATCAAGCATAATAATAAAAGAGTAAGGGAAGAGAAAACAAACACACGAATTTTTACGTGGTTCGGCTATCCCCGCCTACGTCCACGCCTCCAAGCAAACCAAGCTTGAGGATTTCACTATCCAAGCCTCCCAAGGCTTAATGAACTTACAATTGACTTCAAGGTGTCAATAAACCTTTACAACAAAGAGATTTCAACTCAATCTCTTCACTCAAGTGTTTCACTCACTCAAATACTCACAAATGAGAAGATGAAATGAAATTACAACCAAAATCTCTCTTAAAGAGTAGATAAACAAGTTTAAGATCAAAGATCACTCAAGGTATATTGATTCATGAATTTAAAGCTCAAGAAATGTTGTATGCCTTTTGTTTGTGCTGCTTGGAACCTTGAAAATGAATTGGAGTTGGGTTTTTATAGTTGGAGCTCAAAAACTAGTCGTTATGAAATTTTTGTTCATAACCGGCTTACTGTTTAAGTGGATCCGGTTAGCCGCTTCAAGTTACCGTTACAACCAATATTTGAATTTTTGGACATCCGGTATGCCGGATTTGCCAATCCGGTTAGCCGCTTATGCTTTGGTAACTCATTGCCCACAACCGGACTTCCGGTTTGTCACATCCGGTTAGCCGCTTTCCGTTTGAGTGACATTCTGCCCATAACCGGTTTTCCGTTTCCATGAATCCGGTTAGTCGCTTGGTACAGTAACATCTACAGTGAACTGTTCACCAAATATAGTTTTATCCCAAAACTTTTTATAACTATACTATGGCCCAAAATGTTATAAAACTTTACAAATAGGTCCAATTTCAAAATTTCTAAATAATAATTTATGAATCCCAAAACTTTTTAAAATTATGATATCGCCCAAACTATATAAAATTATAAAATGACCTAATATATTAAAATATTTTCAAATAGGTCCAAATCCGAAATTCCAAATAATATTTATTAAAATCAAAGATTGTAAAATTCTTTCATTTTTGTTCACAACTTGAAAAACAACTTAATTCCATAAAATCATTTTTCCATTAAATATAAAACATTTAAAATGTGAAAATAATGATTTATCTAAAATGTATAAAAAATAATTTAAGCTTTTAAAAACTTAATCATTCTTAATCTTATTTGTTATCATCAAAATCAACAATATATAAACATATATGTTAACAATCTCCCCCTTTTTGATGATGACAAATCTTTCATGTTTTTAAAGAATGATTCAAAAATTACTCCCCCTAAATGTAAGCTCACCTTATAATTTGAGCTTAAAAGATTAATCATTCTTAATCTTGTTTATTATCATCAAAATCAATATTATGAAAATATATATGTTAATACAAACTTTGAAGATATGACACAACCTGAAGAACCAAATGAAGAGGAAGCATCAGAGCTCGAATTAAAGCCCTTACTAGAAGAATTGAAGTATGCTTATCTTGGAAAACAGCGGACATATCCGGTGGTAATTTCTTCCCAACTTACGCATGATCAAGAAGGTAAGTTGCTTTCTGTACTTAAAAAGCATAAAACTGCATTCGGTTGGACCTTAAAAGACATAAAAGTCATTAATCCTTTAATATGCACATACCGAATACACCTAGAGGAAAATGCCAAAACAACTTGTCAACCATAAAAAAGATTAAATCCTCATATGAAAGAAGTAGTAAAGAATGAGGTCTTGAAACTACTCGATGTAGGAATTATCTATCCTATCTCTGATAGTAAATGGTAAGTCCAACACAAGTAGTACCAAAAAAATCTGGAATAACCGTTGTAAAAAATGAAAATGGTAAACCAATTCCAACACGCATTCCATCTAGTTGGCGCATATGTATTGATTACAGAAAATTAAATGATGCCACTAGAAAAGATCATTTCCACTTCCGTTTCTAGACCAAATTCTCGAAAGAGTAGCTGGACATCCCTACTACTGCTTTCATGATGGCTACTCTGGCTATTATCAAATCCCTATAGCCTTAGAAGACCAGGAAAAGACCACATTCACATGCCCATTTGGAATATTTGCATTTAGAAGAATGCCCTTTGGATTTTGTAATGCTCCTGCAACAATTCAAAGGTGCATGCTAAGCATTTTTAGTGACATGGTTGAAAATTGTCTAGAGGTTTTTATGGATGACTTAACTGTATTTGGTAATTCTTTTGATACATGTCTTGATAATCTAGAAAGGGTTTTGGAAAGATGTAAAGAAAAAGAATTAGTTTTAAATTGGGAAAAATGTCATTTCATGACCACTTTTGGAATTATCTTAGGCCACATCGTGTCGTCAAAAGGAATTGAAGTTGACAAAGCCGAAGTTGACAAAGCCGAAGTTGACAAAGCCAAAGTTGAAGTCATTTCAAAATTACCCTCACCAAAGACAATTAGAGAAGTCCGTTCTTTTTTAGGACATGCAAGATTTTATAGGAGGTTTATAAAAGACTTCAGTGTCATATCTAGACCACTTTGTAATCTCCTGATAAATGACAAACCTTTTGAATGGACAAATAATTGTCAACAAGCCTTTGAAAAAATAACTAGTCTTTTGACATCAGCCTCAATAATGCAACCCCCTGATTGGTCTTTGCCTTTTGAGCTAATGTGTAATGCCAGTGATTATGTCGTTGGTGTTGTTCTGGGACAGAGGAAGGAAGGTAAGCCCTTTGTTATTTATTACGCAAGTAGAACTTTGAATAGTGCTCAAATGAATTACACCACAACTGAAAAAGAACTACTTGCTGTAATATTTGCATTGGATAAGTTTCATTCATATTTAATTGGTGCATCTACTATTGTTTATTCTGATCATGCTGCTATGATGCTGCTGTGAGATATTTAATGTCGAAACAAGATGCCAAACCAAGGTTGATACGATGGATTTTGCTACTTCAAGAATTCAATTTGACAATTAAAGACAAAAAGGGCTCTGAGAATGTTGTTGCAGATCATCTTTCAAGACTTACAAATGAGTTTTCAATTGAAACAACACCCATCAATGATTATTTCCCTGATGAATTTTTGTTTTCTATAAACAAAATGCCTTGGTATGCTAATATTGTCAATTATCTTGTAACATGTGAAATGTCATGTGACTGGAGTTCCTGTGACGAGGAAATTTAACTAAGTGAAAAGCTTTATCGATGATCCATACTCAATCGCCTGATCAAATTTTTCGAAGATGCATACCAGACAACGAGGTAAGTAGGGTCATTCAATTTTGCCATTCTGAAGCATGTGGTGGCTATTTTTCTTCGAAAAAGACAGCTGCAAAAATATTACAGTGTGGATTTTATATGCATTTTGTAAAGTGTGTAGGAATTGTCAAATGGTGGGGTCCATTTCAAAATGAAACATGATGCCTTTAAACCGCATTCTTATTATTGAAATATTTAATTGTTGGGAAATTGATTTTATGGGCCCTTTTCCATCATCATTTGGATTTGTATACATTTTGGTTGCTGTTGATTATGTTTCAAAATGGATCGAGGCGATTCCTTGTCGGCACAATGATCACAAAATTGTGATCCGCTTTCTAAAAGAAAATCTTTTGAGTCGATTTGGAATACCTCGAGCCATTATCAGTGATGGGGGAAAACATTTTTGTAATAAGTCATTTGAGTCCTTAATGAAGAAATATGAAATTACACATAAAGTTTCCACCCCTTATCACCCTCAAACTAGTGGTTAAGTTGAATTAGCAAATAGGGAGATAAAATAAATTTTAGAAAAGACAGTTAATCCAAACCGTAAAGATGGGTCTCTTCGACTAACTGATGCACTTTGGGCATATCGTACTGCTTTTAAAACATCTTTAAGAATGTCACCCTATCGCCTTGTTTATGGAAAATCTTGCCACTTACCAGTTGAACTTGAACATAAGTCATTTTGGGCCATTAAAGCTTTTAATTCAAATCTTGATGATGTTGGCAATGTGCGTAAATTGCAATTGAATGAACTTGAGGAATTAAGGAATGATGCATATGAGAATTCTAGAATTATTAAGGCAATAACCAAATTTTTTCATGACAAAAGAATTTTTTAAAAAACATTTGAGATCGGTCAAGAAGTCTTACTTTATAATTCTCGTCTTCATTTATTTCCAGGGAAGTTAAAATCAAAGTGGAATGGTCCGTTTGTTGTAAAAAATATGTATCCATATGGGGCCGTAGAAATTGAGAATCCAAAGGATGGTGTCACATTTAAAGTTAATGGTCAAAAACTGAAACCATATCTGGAACACCAACCACGTGAATCAGACACCGAAATTAATTTGAGTGACCCACCAAACCTTGATTAAGCCTTTTGTTTTAACTTTTTGTGAATTGGTTTTACTGTTGCTTTATCGTTTGAATTATTCGAGTTTTTTTTTCTTCTTTTCTTTTCCATATGTCTTGAATGGAGTGCACTTCATTGTTTTTAATCGTGTACTGTTTGAAAAATGTGTTTTAGCTCACCAAATTTGTATACTTATCATGAATACCTCCATGAGAAATTTTCTTTTCGATTATCTTAAAATACTTTTACATGTAAAATTTCACCTGAGGAAATTGATCCGATTTTGTAAATTACATCCTATTTGGGATCTACAACCACCAGAGTTAGTATTCCACGTTAAAGATCTAGAAAGACAACTCACAGAAATAGAGGATGGTATTTATGATCTGCAATTGGAGCTGGAGGTAAATCAATAAAAGGACGAAGGTGAGTTATATTTCTTGTGTGTTTTTGCTTTATTTTATTATACTTCTTCACTTTTGATTTGATTTTACAGATTTGTTTTTTTTTGTTTTAATTCACTCTCCCGTATAAATGGCGGATAACGGTACTCCGTGACTTTTTAAAGTTGGTATTCTCAGTTTCCCATAATAATTGAACCCCAAAGTCAAGCATGGAAGAAATACAATATAATTGCATCAGCATTTTCCTTCTTTCCCTCAAAATGCTCTCAAGAAGATTTATAAAGCTCGTTGTGAACGACTACACTTGTTAATGATTAATGGGATTCCTGCTGATATTCGTGGTTAATTGAAGCAAAGGTCCGACATGCAGGTGAGTTTTCTGATCCATTCGTTTCTTACATGCCTGGTTGTGGTGAAAGCACGTTTACAAAAAAAAGAAGAGCTAAGCGACTTGGCTCTAAATGTCCTAACTGTGTAAGACTTGCTTGCAACAAACCTCATTGTAAAACTTTAGGAATGGTTTCTATAAATCGTGATGATAAAATCAAATTCGTTAAAGATGGCATGAGTAAAGAATCGTTAGATGATATCTTACGATCTCTTGAGACGCATCTGAGCGGATTTGTCCAGCGTGAAATTCATAGTTTATGGAAGTTGTTCCAAAAAGAAAGTGCACAGTTTAGTCTTAAGAATCTGACTCTAAAAGACACTGTTTGCCAGTTTATAAGAAAACTGGATGGGAAGCCTATCCTCGACCCATAGAGGGCGTTCAAGCCGTTACTGGACGTAAAACCAGAGGAAGATGTGAGCCACAATTACAACTACCAGTAAATATCCTTTTATTTTATCTTATCTTTTGCATTATTATTATTATTATTTTGTGTGATTTTATATCTAATCACTGTTTGCTTTTTCTTTTCACTGTTTGCCTTTGAATTATTGAGCCAAAAGCTTCACGCGTTGTTTGACAAACACACCACCTTACAGATGTATATCATTATGTCTGTCACCAAGATTCTTAAATAAGAGCTCCTTTTTAAGCATTCACAAATTGTTTCTTTTTAGAGTTGTTTTAATGGAAAGAACTTCAAGCAGACAGCTTAAGAACATTTGTGTGCTTTCTAGATTTCGTTATGGAAAGTATAAAGAGTTTGTTCAAGCAGCCATAGAGCTTGGTCGTGCTATAGTAGAGCGAAAACTACATCTTGTGTATGGAGGAGGTGACTGAGGGTTATCAAAGCTTGTCTCTGAAGCTGCTTTCATTCGAGGAAGCCAAGTGCTAGGCATCATTCCAAAAGCCTTAAAACCTTTAGGATGCCTACTAGACCCACCAACTGGAGAAGAGTTAATTGTCTCAGGTATGCAAGAAAGAATATCTGAAATGTTAAAGCATGCTGACGATTTTATTTTCTTGCCAGGAGATCTTGCAACATTAGAGGCGCTAATTACATTTGCTTATTGGGCCCATTTGAATATCCATCAGAAACCCATCGATTTGTTAAATGTTAATAACTTTTATGATGACTTTAATAACATTTCTTAATCATGCAATTAAAAATTATTTCATTCATTCTTCAACGAGAAAACTCTTTTTTTGTGCTTCTACTGCTAATGAGTTACTTGATCTTTTGCAAACTTATAAACGAGAGCCAGATCCCATAACTTTGCCGTTGGATTAGGCAATTGATGACGATGGCAGTAACTCTCATTAAAAGTGTAAATTAGATTTAACTCTCCATTTGTAAATATTTTCAAGTAGTGACCAGGTGATATCTTCTAAACTCTACTCCTTTATTTTAAGACATTGGGAACAATGTCTCCTTCAGGTTGGGGAGAGGGAATAGTTGACAATTGTGGAATGTCTTAGTCTTGGTAGTGTTTTTACTAATTTTTGTTTTAAAGACTAACTTTGGATAAAAATTTGAGTCAAAGATGGCACAATATAGAATGTAGTGTCTCTAAAAACGCATCTTCATTTTAGAATTTTGTTTTCTCTAAAAAAAAAAAAAATCTTTTTCTCTTAATCATCTCCCTTAAGTTTCTGCAATCAATCCCAATTTTTTGGTGTGTTCTTTAACTAAAAAAAAAAAGTTTTATTTTTCGGTGTAATCTTTTAACATTAGATAACATGATGATTTTCAAATTTTGGTATTTGTATTATCTTTGGCTTTGAGTTATGTTACACTATGTTTTCTCCTTTGCATGTTGAAGCGTAAATTGAGAAATTTGATGAGTGAAATTGATTAAGCCATTTGGAGGAATATATATATCATGAAAAGTCCAAGCGAGTTTTAGAGCCTATTATCCTTGGAGAGTAACCCTATTTGCCTATACAGCTTCACAATTTATTGTACAACATGTCTATATTTTCAAAAAAAAAAAAACAAAAAATTTGTGCAGTTGCATTTAAAAGTCCATTGAATTAGTAGATATGAAAGATTATTTAGAACCCTAAAAGATGACAGAAGGCCATCTTTAATCCGTTTGAGCCTTTCTAGCTAACCCTATTATAAAATATCCATAGTTAACCCCTTTGAGCCTTTTCAAAAAAATTTTTTTTTTCTTTGATAACCTATCATCTTGTCCCACTCCAATGTGGAGTATTACCTTATGTTTTATATTTTCCACCACCCAATTATGTTTGAAAATAGTGATGATTATGTATTCCTGATAATGGTGCTAAAAAAAAAAGAGAATATTTATAAATAAATCAAATAAATAAATAAAGACAAAACAAAAAAATATAAAATAAAAAAATTTTCCAAAAAAAAAATCCCCTATTTTTCAAACATATATTTTTGTTTTCCTATTACCCTTTTTTTTTAGCTATAAC
Organism: Citropsis articulata; assembly: GCA_030449925.1. Lineage (NCBI taxonomy): Eukaryota > Viridiplantae > Streptophyta > Magnoliopsida > Sapindales > Rutaceae > Citropsis > Citropsis articulata. Next base: position 10,457,657 of record JASUUH010000160.1, read on the forward strand.
CCTAGCCTACGTTACGTCCTAATAAAAGTTTTTCTTGATTTTAGAGTTGATTTTAGAGAACTATAGTTTGAAGTAAAAACTAGTGATATGGACTAAAAGATGTGGTAATACATAAAAATAAAAAATAAATTTTGCCATTAATTCCTTGGACTTGAGATCATTTTATTTCTAAGCTGTGGGCATTATTTCTTCATCTTGGTGAGAGCGTGTGATGTTGCTTTATTATTCTCTCAAATCTACTTTTTTTTTTCTTTTCCTAGAGTGACAATTTAATTTGGGGTATATTTTTTTTTTAGAGTGTCACTCTTAATTGTGAGGTTTTGGGGTTTGATGTATCATTCTTAAAAGTGGTTTGATTAATGTAGCTCTGATAATTGATCATTTTACATGATTTTACATAATTGATTTATGTGGGTGTGATTTTCTTTAGGCTGAAGATAATGCTTATACTTTTATTTGATTGCTGCATTAATCTGATGAAAGAAGTGAACACAATGTTTCTATTTAAAAAAAAAGTTTTCAATTTGATTTTGAAATTTCTCTAAATTTTTATCCCTTAAATTGCTAGGGTCTAGCAATAAGCTGGTTGGGGGGTGTGATTGATACTGAAAAGTGACATTTAATAAGGATAAAATTATTAGTTTTTCACTTATTGTGTTAATTAATACACTCAATATTTCTAAATTATTTTAATACTCCCCAAATATACTTTTATGTTGAATTAATTCACAATATGTTAATTTTCATCTTGTAAATATTTTTTCAAGAATAAAGATGGAATTGGAATTGAAAGCGGGGACAAAGAAGAACTACTGGAGCATAATTGAGGAGATGTAATAATAATAATAATATATATATAAATAAATAAAATAATAATAAAATAAAAAAAAAGAACAAAAAAACAAAACATGCAACCAAAGTTTGGTTGCTCGTGATGGTCATCCTGACCATCAGACAATTCAACATGTAAATATAATATAATATAATATAAAACATTAATATTAATAAAAGAAAAGAAAAGAAGATGATTCCCTACCTATAAAAGGCGAAGGATGCAAGCGAGTAAAAACGAATTCGAAAGGGAAAGTGCGAAAAGTCGAGAGAGAAGCAGAGTGCTGAGGAATTGTGTTTTCTCTTTTTTTTTTTTCTCTTTTGTTTTGTAATCAATTTTCCTTGTAATATATTTCTAAAGTTTATCAAATAAAAAGAGTGTTTTGTTTTCTTTCAACATGAGTAGCTAATTTTACTAAGTTGAAGTGAATGGTGAAACTCAAGGTTTCAAATCATGAAATTAATTATTTTTCTCAAGTGAGTTTTAAGTTTATTGTATTCTTTTCTGGTTATTTTTATGTTATGTTAATTTAAAAGTTTTCTTGGGTTTGTATGGTATTTTGACACAATGTTGACACATTAATATAAGTTGTGACACATTAGATACTTTATTCCATATTCATCCACAGACATAGAATTAAATGATATAATAAATAACTGGTAAAAGTGAGGCAAAATATAAAAAATGAGAGAGTAAGAAAATTATAGTTTAAATACTGAGAGTGGATCCTGTAGCCTTAGCATATTTTTAAATTCGTTTCAAAAAATTTCTTTTCCCCTATAATTAATTTTCTTAGTTTTAAATTGACTACTGGATTTTAAATTTCCTGTGGTTCGACCCCGGACTCACCGGGTTATATCATAACAAGACACTCTTATATTTGAGAGTAATACACTTTTGAGTTGTGTCACCCAACACTTACAACCTCTCAAGGATAAAAATTACAAAAGAATTTTCTCTCACACAATGTATTTGATTACAAATGAATGCTCAATTTGTGTGAATGAATGAATACAAATTTGATGCTCAAATTTCAAAGGATAGCTCAATGATAACTGTGGCTGTGTATGTATAAAAGAATTTAATTTGAGTCATTTTATAGTTGGGGAAAAAAACTAGCCGTTACAGACTGTCTGCTCTAAGTCGGTTCGTCGTTATCTTGGTCAATATGATCGTTGGGCTGAATTTTCAAGTTGTCAGATCGCCGTTAGTGTCCAAAGGCTAATCTTTCAATTCTGTTCAATGTCGTCGTGCCGTTTATCAGAATGTCGGATCACCAGAGGCTATTTCTTCAATTCTGCTCGATGTCGGCTAGCCGTTATCCAAGATGTCGGTTAGCCGTTAGTGTCTAGAAGCTAATCTCTGATTTGACTTGATATCGGCTAGCTGTTATCCAGATGTCAGTTAGCCGTTATACTATAGTGAACTATTTTTGCAAAAATAGTTTGGCTCCAAAACTTTATAAAGAGATACTATAACCTAAAACCTTATAAACTTGTCAAATAAGATCATTTCCAGACTTTAGGAAATATTTTCTATTTTCAAAATTCTCAAAAACTTTTCCATTTAAAAACATTAACAAGAAAATAATTGAATGTTATAAACTTACTTCATTTGAAAGATTATCAAGTTTGTTATCTTCAAAATCAAAATTAAAGAAATATTTATGTTAATAATCTCCCCCTTTTTGATGATGACAAACTATGAAAAGTATTTGTGTAAATTTGCTCCCCTTAACTATGTGCTCCCCCTAAGTATATGGCCATCAATTTTTGAGCATATAAAAATAAATTTTGAAGAGAGAAATGAACGGAAAATAAATGCTATTTATATCATTTACCATTCTGATACCATTGATACCATTCTCCCCCTTAATCATAAAAAAGAAATGAACGCGAAAAATTTAAATAGAGAATTTCAGATTTTACCCATGTCGCGCAAAAATTTCGGCAGAGTCTCCTTTGAAAAATTGACATATCCTCAAAGACAAAACAAGTTAAACACTCCCATATAATATCCAAATTATAAACTATACTCCAAACCAACACAATCAACAACTTCATAAACAACAACTCAACCATAGCATCAAAATCATCATAAGCATAAAACAAAATTCAAATATCCAAAAACAAATCATGAAAACATCACAAGCATAATGGACAACCATATAATCCCAAAAGAACTACATAAAAAAAATGTCTTTGCAAAATGCAGAAGAGTAGAAAAAGCTAAGATGGAGGCGGTGTAGAGGAACTATCGGGGTTATAACCAAGATGACGCAGAATACGCCGCTGTCTAGCAAGTAGCTCCATCTGCTGGTCGAAAACTGCTGATGAAAGGACTCAAAACTAAATTTCAGGTGCTGCTGTTGGTGAAGAGTACATCCACTATGTCAAGAAGCTGCTGGACGCGATCATCAGAACCCGAAGGAGCCTCAGGGTGCTCGACTGGCTCGGCTGGCTCAGAAGGCTCTGCAGGCTCTGCCGCCTGAGATGAAGCTGCTGCACCCGCGCCCAGCGAAATATGAGTTAGCTCAAGTCGAAAAATCCTCGATCATTGAGCATTTGATCGTCGTCTGGAGCAATCAATGTGTCTTCATTCTTAAAGGATTTAGTTTTCTCATACTTTCCGCGTTTCTTGAAGAATCTTATAGCGGAAATGATCTCTCTACCTAGCTTACGACACTCGACATAAACAGGCTCAGTAAGAGGCACATTAAAGTACCTCAAGATCCGAGTGATGATACTGCCATAGGGTAGAGACCGGTTAGTCACAGCAGGTGTGGACAACATATGGCGTAAGATAGTATATGAGAGGCTCACATGTCGACCCCTGATAAGAGAATCTAAAAGCCCAACATCAAGTCGAGTAACCTCATCACTATGACCCTGTCTAGGTGTAACCATGTGCTGTAGTATACTATGAAGTATGCAAACTTGGAAAGGGAGAAGTTGAGACTTAAAGGACAAGGATCATCAGAAAGATCCCGACGCCTACAAATGATCCTTACACCATCCACATGTTAGAAATCATTAAATTCAAGCTCCTTCCTAGAGGTATAAATATCTAAGCCCCCATTATGAATGTCAAGTATACTACATAAGTCTACTTTATTAAACTCAATTCAAATTCCTCCTACAGAAGTGATAACTTCACCTCACCGGGAGGTAGAGAGATCCATGTTAGAATAAAATACACGCACAAGGTTTTCATAAACACGTTCCTCTATACTCAAAACCTCATTACACTGACTAAGCATTTGAGATATATTCAGACCACAAATACTAATGTCCAAGAATTCAGTAATGTCAGTAAAAAAAGAGGGGGTTACCGATTTTCCCATGAACTTGTCATAAAATCTCCGAGTGGCTTGAGCATTGGGAAAATGGAGGCTGTCAAAATCTTGAGGAAATGGCTTGCAGGAACTAGGATTACTTGGAGCGGCTTGCTTGGTTCGAGCACGCCTTGGTCGTGTAGCCATGAATGAGTGTGGAAGAAAAGAGATTGATAGAAAGTAATTTGAAGGATATATAAATGATTTGAAGATGAATTTTGACTTAAAGGGGAAGAGAATTTGGTTAAAAAATGACAAGAACCGTGCGGCTGGTTCTAGGGTTTCAATTTGGGATTTTTCAAAACTTCAAGCAAATTCAGGTTTTAATCGGTTAAAAATATTCTAAACAGCATAAAAGTTGTTTTTAATGGCTCAATTTGGTAAGAAATGACAAGGAAAGTGATAGATTTGAGAGAATGAAGAAGTGACAGTCGCGCGGGTTGAGAGAGAAAGAGAAAGAGAAAGATATCGTGAGAAATAAAGAAGAAGAAGAGGATTGTTCACTTATCGCGTAATAACGGCAAACCGTTATTACAGATATCGGTGGATCGACAGCGTTCAGGAAGCGTGACAAAAATATTCTTGCAAACGGCGAGCCATTATATGGGATATCGGCGAACCAATAACGTCCATAGAGCTTGTTAAAAATTTTCTTGCAAACGGCGGGCCGTTAACTAACATGTCTGCGAACCAACAGATTCCAATAAGCATGAGTTACAAACGGCGAACCGTTATTTTCGTTCTCAGTGAACCGACAGTGTCCAGAAAGCTTGCCTAGTATTCTACCTGAAAACGATTAGCCGTTTATTGAAATAACGGCAATCCGTTTATTGAAATAACGGCAATCCGTTTTATACCACTTATGATTTCGCACATCTATTTCAATATTTGGCCAACAAATACTACATTTCAAAATCATTTCATTGATCCAGAAGTGTTTTAAGGCCAGTTTAATGCAAAATTCATGAACATACATGTATTAAAAGCAATTAAGTCATAGACGTAATCAAACACACATACATACAATTAATATGTCGCTCTTAAGCATTTCATGAATATTAAATCACCAATATCATGAATCAACCAATTCAATATACTTAATAACATGAGTAGAGATGTTAATGTGAAAATTTCATCATCCCAAGTTCATGTCGAATTTTTGAAAATTGTTCTTCACAAAGAGGTTTTGTAAAAATATCGGCAAGTTATTTTTCAGTAGAAATAAATTCCAGTGCAATATCACCTTTTTGAACATGATCTCTCAAGAAGTGATGTCTAATTTCTATATACTTCGTTCTAGAGTGCTGAATGGGATTTTTTGACAGATTTATAGCACTAGTATTATCACACTTAATAAGAATTTATTCAAGGTTAATGCCATAATCTCTTAGTGTTTGTTTCATCCAAAGAGCTTGTGCGCAATAACTTCCTGCAGCTATATATTCAGCCTCAGTGGTTGAAAGTGCAACAAAATTTTGTTTCTTGCTAAACCATGAAACAAGAGAGTGACCTAGTATATGGCAAGTTCCACTAGTACTTTTCCTATCAACTTTATAACCGGTAAAATCCGCATCCGAATAGCATGTTAAATCTATATGAGTTCCTTTAGGATACCAAAGACCAAGATCTATAGTTCAACTCAAATAACGAAAAATTCATTTTACAGCAAGTAAATGGGATTCCTTAGGACATGATTGAAATCTTGCACACAAGCATACACTAAACATGATATCAGGTCTACTTGCAGTTAAGTAAAGTAGAGAGCCAATCATACCTCGATACTTTTTAATATCAACTTCCTTACCTTTTCCATCTTTGTAAAGCTTGATTGTTGTGCTCATTGGAGTGCTCTTAGTGTTTGACTTATCAATTCCAAACCTCTTGAGCAGATCTTTGACATACTTAACTTGATTGATGAAGATTTCCTCATTGTTTTGCTTGATTTGAAGTCCAAGGAAATACTTCAATTCTCCCATCATGCTCATTTCAAATTCCTTACTCATACAAGATGAAAATTTCTTGCACAAGGACTCATTAGTAGAACCAAAGATGATATCATCAACATAAATTTAAACAACAAGTATATCTTGATTTTTATACTTAACAAAGAGAGTAGTATCCGCTTTACCCATCGAAAAGTCGTTATCCAACAAGAAATTTTTAAGCCTATCATACCAAGCTCTAGGTGCTTGTTTCAATCATTTCAATGCTTTAGACAACTTATACACATGATTTGGATCGTTTTCAAAACCAGAGGGTTGTTTCACATAAACTTCCTCCATAATATAACCATTTAGAAAAGCACTTTTAACATCCATTTGAAATAAAATGAAATCTTTATGACATGCATATGCTAACAACATTCTAATTGATTCTAATCTAGCTACAGGTGCAAATGTTTCATCAAAATCAATTCCTTCTTCTTGGTTGTATCCTTGAGCCACTAATCTAGCCTTATTCCTTACAACCACACTGGATTCATCCATCTTATTTCTAAATACTCATTTAGTACCTATGATGGATTGATGCTCCGGTTTAGAAACTAATTCCCACACATTATTTCTCTCAAATTGATTTAATTCCTCTTGCATTGCCATAATCCACGATTTATTATTTTCCGCATCCGCAAAAGATTTTGGTTCAATTTGACAAATAAATGCAGCATGCTCACATGAGTTCCTAAGTGATGATCTAGTTATAACACCTCTTGATAGATCTCCTAAAATAGCATCCGTAGGGTGAGAAGAAATATACCTCCACTCCTTGGGGAGTATTTGAATAGTGCCTTCTTGTTGCTCCGTATTTCTTTGCTCTTCTTGATCATCATCTTGATTTTCTTGTGATGCATTCTCTTGTTTATCCTTTGATGATCCTTCTTGTAACTCTCCATCTGTATCATCATTAACAACTCCTTTCTCCGCAGATGAGGGGTTAGACTCATCAAAAGAAACATGCATAGACTCTTCCACAACCAAAGTTCTTTTATTATAAACTCTATAAGCTTTGCTTGAGTTTGAATACCCAAGAAAAATACCAACATTAGATTTTGGATCAAATTTACCAAGATTATCTTTTGTGTTCAAAATAAAACATTTATAACCAAAGACTTTGAAATAACCAATGTTGGATTTTCTATCTTTCCAAAGCTCATAGGGAGTTTTGTTAAGAAGAGATCTAATCAACACCCGATTTAAAACATAACAAGCGGTGTTGACGGCTTCGGCCCAAAAATACTTAGGTAATGCATTTTCATTCAACATAGTCCTAGCCATTTCTTGAATAGATCTATTCTTTCTCTCAATAACTCCATTTTGTTGTGGAGTTCTAGGTGATGAAAATTGATGTTCTATGCCAAAGTTTTTACAAAAAGACTCAAATGCATAATTTTCAAATTCTCTACCATGATCACTTCTAATACAAGAAATAGAACAACCATTTTCATTTTGAACCTTTTTATAGAAAATTTTAAATGCATCAAAGGCATCATCCTTGTTAGCTAAGAACAATACCCATGTGTATCTAGAATAATCATCCACAATTACAAATGCATAATACTTGCCATTTAAGCTAGCATATCTAGATGGTCCAAACAAATCCATGTGAAGTAATTGAAGTGGTTTTGAAGTGGAGACATGATTCTTGTTTTTGAAAAAGGTTTTGATTTGTTTTCCAAATTGACAGGCTTCACAAATTCCATCCTTTTGAAAATTGATTTTTGGAAGTCCTTTAACCAAATCATTTTTTGAAAATTTTGAAATCAATTCCATGTTTGCATGACCTAATCTTCTATGCCATAACCAACTATCATCATGTAAAGCTGAAAAACATTTATCATGGGTAGGAGCAACTTCTATGTCAATGGTATAAACATTACCACATTTATTTCTAATAAATAAAATATTTTCATCACATGCATCTTCAATAATACATCTAGACTTATCAAAAACTACTTTATAACCTTTGTCACACAATTGACTAATACTAATCAAGCTGTGTTTCAAATTTTCAACTAAGCATACATTTTCAATTAAGGTTGATGAAGTTTTACCGACATTTCTGATTCCAAGAATCTTTCCTTTTGAATTATCTCCAAAAAAAACATCTTCACCGTTTTCGATTTTGGTGAAACTTGAAAACCATGCATAGTTTTCGGTCATGTGTCTTGAACATCCACTATCTAAGAACCATTTATTTTTCTTCTTCTTCATGCCCTACAGAGGAAATCTCAAGTTTTAGGTACCCAAAACTTTTTGGGTCCTTGTGTGTTAGCAATGGTTCCTTTTGGAACCTAAAAACATTTCATACCAAAATATGCGTTTTTTTTTTCACTAGGTATCTATTTTTCATATGACCATCTTGATTATAATAATGACATACAACTTGCTTGTTAAGAGATGTACTCTTTACAAAGTAGTTCTTATAATACTTTTGTTTCAAATTTGGCTTATAACCAAGTTCTCATTTATCAAAAACACACTTTTGTGAGTTGAGCAAGTTATCCAACATCTTTTGCCCATTTGTAAATTTTAAAACAATCTCTTTTAACTCATTACTCTTTTTCTTAAGCATTTCATTTTCATTTTTCAGGTTATCTATGTGTGATTGTACATACTCATGTAAGGTGCTAGATTTTTCATTTGATAATTCAACTTTATCATGCAATGCTTTATTCTCTACTTCTAGGCATTAAATTTTTGCATTTAGAGATTCATTGTCATTTTTAAGCTTTATTATTTCCTTTTTAAGACATACATTCTTTTTACCAATCTTCATCAACTCATTATGCAATTCTTTGAAAGCATCATACAATCCATCATAAGTAGGATCATTTACCTCATTGAGATCGTCATCATCTCCTATTGCTATAAGTGCTAGGTTTGATACTTCTTGTGACTCTTCTTCATCACTTGAATCTTCGTCGCTATCATCCCAAGTTGCAACCATGGCTTTCTTCTTGAGTTTGTTGATAAGTGGGCACTCCAATCTTATGTGGCCGAGCTTCTTGTATTCATAGCAAGTAATCGACTCTTTCTTCTCCTTTTGATTCTTGAAGTTTCTAAATTTTCTTCGCTCACCGGTTTTTTTGAAGAACTTTCTGAACCTCCTTGCTAGCATAGCTAACTCCCCATCATCCGGTTCACTCTCCCCATCACTCTTATATTTTGAAGCTTTGAGAGCAATACTTTTCTTCTTTTCTTCATTTCCTCTTTCAGCTGCTAAATCTTCTTCATAAGAAATAAGAGAACCAATTAAATCATCAATAGGTAGAATGTTTAAATCTTTGGCTTCCTCGATAGCAGTTCTTTTTTGTCTCCATTCCTTAGGTAAGGACCTAATGATTTTCTTAACTTTCTCACTATTTGAGAAGGTCTTTCCTAGGGCTCTTAGGGTGTTCACTATGTCCGTAAATCTAGTATATATAGAGTACACCTCTTATTTTGTTCCATTTGGAACAACTCATATTGTCGGGTGTATCTACTAATTTTTTACTCTTTCACTTGATTCGTGCCTTCATAGACAACTTCAAGTTTGTGCCAAATTTCATGAGCACTTTTACAACTAGACACTCTATGAAACTCTTTCTTATCTAGTGCACAAAACAAATCATTCATAGGTTTGGAATTTAGAGAAGCTTTTCTGTTTTCCAATTCATTCCATTCCCGTGAAGGTTTTGGAATATCTTCCCCAACTTCATTTTTAGTCAAAGGCATAAAAGGACCATCACAAATAACTTCCTAAATTTCATAGTCTAAGGCTTGAAAGTAAATTCTCATCCTAGTTTTCCAATAAGGGTAGTCATTTCCGTTAAAGAACGGTGGTCTAGTTGTGGACTGTCCTTCCCTAAAGGTTGAGTCACTTTGGGTTGCCATAGATCTTTTACTCTAGACAGTTAAGTCCTAATAAGAGAACCACGCTCTGACACCAAATGAAATACAAGTGTGCAACCCAAGAGGGGGGTGAATTGGTGTTTTTAAAAGATTATCCTAATCAAATCACACAACAATCCAATATAATGCCTTAATAAAATTAAAAACAATAAATTCAATGAAAGCACAATAATAAATAAGTAAGAGAGGAGAAAACAAACTCAAGGATTTTTATGTGGTTTGGCTATCCCCGCCTACGTCCATGTCTCCAAGTTCATCGGGCTTGAGGATTTCACTAAGCAAACCTCCAAGGCTTCAAATGCTTACAATTGACTTCCAATGTGTCAATAAACCTTTATAATAAGAGATTATTCTCAATCTCTTAACCCAAGTGTATCCCAACACTTACAACCTCTCAAGGATAAAGATTACAAAAGAATTTTCTCTCACACAATGTATTTGATTACAAATGAATGCTCAATTTGTAGGAATGAATGAATACAAATTTGATGCTCAAATTTCAAAGGATAGCTCAATGATAACAATGGTTGTGTATGTATAAAAGAATTTGATTTGAGCCATTTTATAGTTGGAGAAAGAAACTAGCCGTTACAGACTGTCTGCTCTAAGTCGATTCGCCGTTAGGTAGATGTCGGATCACCGTTATCTTGGTCAATATGACCGTTGGGCTGAAATTTTAAGTTGTTGGATCGCCGTTATGATGATGTCAGATCGCCGTTAGTGTCCAGAGGCTAATCTTTCAATTCTGTTCAATGTCGGCGAGCCATTTATCAGGATGTCGGATCACCGTTAATGTCCAGAGGCTATTTCTTTTATTCTACCCGATGTCGGCTAGCCGTTATCCAAGATGTCGGTTAGCCGTTAGTGTCCAGAAGCTAATCTCTGATTTGGCTTGATGTCGGCTAGCCGTTATCCAGATGTCGGTTAGCCGTTATACTATAGTGAACTATTTTTGCAAAAATAGTTTGGCTACAAAACCTTATAAAGAGATACTATAACCTAAAACCTTATAAACTTGTCAAATAAGATCATTTCCAGATTTTAGAAAATATTTTCTATTTTCAAAATTCTCAAAAACTTTTTCATTTAAAAACATTAACAAGAAAATAATTGAATGTTATAAACTTACTTCATTTGAAAGATTATCAAGTTTGTTATCATCAAAATCAAAATTAAAGAAATATTTATATTAACAGTTACAATTTTTTTTCACAGCAGTTATAATTTAAAAGTTACAGCACCTTAATTCAAATATGACTTATACAAATTCATTCATGTGTGAATCTCCTAAAACAATTGATCTATTGTTTGTAAATCTCTACTTTGAAAACTATATGTTTTAAATTAACCAAAAAAAAAAAGGCATAAAAAGATGAAACAAACAAATAACCCAAAACCCACTATAGATTTGACATAGATCTAGATGGAAAGAAAAGTCACCATACATTTAGATGGAAGAAGACCTTTATATAGAAGGATTTTTTTTTTAAAAAGGAGGAAAAACAATATTTACAATGCATTCATATTTCATATCAGGTGGAAAACAAAATGTGCAGTTCGCTACAGCCTAACCATTTGGCTATAATCCTTCGCATTTTAAGTTGACGAAGAGAGTGGCAGTAAGCCAGTAATCCGGTTGTGATAGCTCAATGCTCCCAAGCGAGCCCTTAATTGTTAGTGCCACAGGTCAAATTAACTAGAAGTCTCTTATAAGAAATAAAAATTTTTTTTTTTAAAAAAAAAAAAACAGAAGTCTCTAGAGGATTAGACTAAATTTTGGGAGGAAATATTTATCATTTGTTTGGCATGCATACTTGAGATTAGATCAAGTGGATCAAATTCAAATTTAGTCCTAAAATCATCATGGGGTTTACAGTCCCAATTTAACTTAGATTTAATTGGGATTAGACTAAAAAAATATATTTTGTCAATTTATCACAATCTACCTTTTTTTTTATTTAATACTAAAAATTTATTTATTTATTTATTATTAGTTGATTAATTAATTTCTCATTAGTTATTTACTTATATGTGCATTTATGACATCCTTTTTTTATTTATTTTTATTAATATTTGATGTTAAAAAAATTAGTCAATAGTATATTATATTTATTAAAAAAATTATAACTAAGAAACGTATCATTTATTAGTTGATTATTTTATAAAACATTATTAAAAATAATTGATACGCAAGTAATTTAATATTTTTTATATAGTTTCAATTATTTTATCTAAGAGACAATGATATATCTCATATGTAAAATGTATAATTTAAAAACTTAAATATGTGTATATTATAACTTCTCAATAACTAATTTATTATATTATTTATTTTTCTAATTAGTAGTTATTGATGCATATTTTTACTCAATATACAATAATTGACTTGTGTGTTCCCAACTTTCTCTTATATCAAGCTTCGTGTCCTATTTTCTCATCGAGGTGAATGTTCTCAATCACATTTTTTTTTTGTAATTAATTCTGCTATGAAAGAAACAATTTTCAAGGGAGGCAAAGTGCTAAGTATAACCTTTGATAGTCAAGTTAGTATTTTTTTTTAATTTAATTCCCAAAGAGAGAGCGAGAGAGAGAGAATTTTTAGAGTGAGATGATCAGCAATTTGCACATATTTTTCATCTTACCTTCAAATGAAAGTGTGAGTTTTGGCCTTTATACAGGCACCTTGAATCTGTTGAAGGGGTTATGTGGCACTTTTTTCATAACAAATGTCAGTCAATGCTCATGCATTGAGACACGCATATGTGCATTTAAATATTTGTTCATGGCAAGTATTTTTTGAACCCTTGTATATCTTTTTAGGCTTTTGACATTTAATGGGCTTGGACTTGATTTTGGCTCTTATTTTGGTTCCTCATAAAGAGGTGATTTTGCAGCATTTAAATGGTAGCAGCATTTTATAAAATATTTATGGGTTAGTATGCTCATTTCCTAGAATATATATTTATCCTTAGACATATTTTGAGAATATTTATTAGCCCATTGGCTCATTTCGAATAATTTTTATTTGCTTGAGGAACATTCCGTAGAATATATGTTCACTCATAGGTATTTCATAAAATGTTTATCGCCCATATGTGCATTCTGTATAACTTTTATTAGCCCATAGGCTTATTCCGTATAATGTACTATTGTTTTATAAGCTCATTTCTGTAGAAGGTATGTTTGCCCATGGGCACATTCCATGGAATGTATGTTTGTCTCTAGACACATTACGTAAAATGTTTGTGGCTTGTAGGCTTATTCTTTAGAATATTGCTCTTAGGTGCTTTTTTAAGAGTATTTTCTATGTACTTTTGTTATTTTTGTAAAAAATAAACCTATGTCATTTTTTTAGAATTACATCTTTAGGTACTTTCTTGATTCCTACCTTTGGACATTTCACTTAGAAGTATTTTCTAAATACTTAGGTCAATTTTCAAAAACTCACTCTTTAGGCTTTTTTATCAGAAATAATTTTTAAGTTCCTAGATCCTTGTTTATAAAGAGTAGATTTAGGTTTTTTTTTTTTTAATAAAGAATGGATCTAAGTTATTATTGTTTTTTGGTAAAATCACGCCTTTAGCACTTTATCGAAAACTCACCTTTAGGCTTTTTATTTAAAAATATTTTTTAAATATATAGGTTATTTTTTATTGAATTTTTTTTTTCATAGGCTTTTGGGTCTTCGTAATTTGGTGTAACAGTTGTATTTTTAAAATTATTTTTAATTATTATTATTATGATATATCCATGATTAATTTTAAGGGTTAATTACCCCTGAGTGATAGATTTTTTGACAAACTTAAAAAAGGTGACACATTTTTTAAAAATAGTCGAGCGGGTGACAATCCGTTAACTTTAACGGGAACAGTAAATTAATTATAAAATGACATTTTTGCCCTAGAGTTAGTTATAAAATGTCATTTTTCCCCTATAATAGCCACAAAATGACATTTCTATCTTTAAAATTAGTTTCAAAAAATATTTGTGCCCCTACTCAATTATTTTTTATTTTTTAAAATGAAAAAATTATAAAAAATTACATCTAAGTGTAATTAATGGACTATTTTTTGTTAAATAAATTTTTTAAAAATAAATTGTATGATTTAACAAAAAATAGTCCATTAATTACACTTAGATGTAATTTTTTATAATTTTTTCATTTTAAAAAATAAAAAATAATTGAGTAGAGGCAAAAATATTTTTTGAAACTAATTTTAAGGATAGAAATATCATTTTGTGGCTATTATAGGGGAAAATTGACATTTTATAATTAACTCTAAGGGCAAAAATGTTATTTTATAATTAATTTACTATTTCCGTTAAAGAAAAAATCGATTGTCACCCACTCAATATGTCACTATTTTTAAAAAATAAAAAAACTTTTTTAAAAAAATAACTAATTTTAATTGTTCTTACTAAATATCCATGGTAGTTGGTATTTAAATATCAGCAAGAGTAGTATTTAATTTCACTAAAAATTATTTTATTACAATCTAATATGATTTTATAATAAAGGAAGGGAATATTATGTATAATCTAGATTAATTTAATCTAATGCAAAACTAATTCTGCATGCCAAAGACGAAATAGCCTGAGATGAAGTAAGATGATTAGAATAGGGATAGTTATGAAAAAAATATAAAAACTCTTGTCCAAATATAATAAGAGTAAACCACGGCCAGTTCTTGGCAGTTTAACACCCCCCCATGAAGCGCGAGCAAGCTCGCACTCTGAGCCGGCAATTATATTTCCTCGGCGACCATTACCGAGTGAGAGCGCTTTTCTAATATGAACCGTCCGTATTGAGAAATCGGTATGCATGTGGTGTAAGTTATACATCTCAACTGGCTGCTTCTAATACTGGAATATTAACCGGTCAACATAATCAATCGAAGATTGGGCCCAACGAAGAATCAAAAAAAAAAATTACAGAATCCAAAGATACCATGTAATTCAAAAAAAAAAAAATTATAATAAGAGTAAACGAAGTGGGACCATCATAGCAAACTTTTGTCATTTCCCAATACCCGGCGCCCTAGAGAGCAATTTCCCTCGTATTTTTCTTCATTCCTCGAAAACCCTAAACTCCCAAATAGATTCCGAGCAAAACAGTGTGCGAAAAACCGAAAAGAATGGTACAATTGCCGCAGTCTTTCTGTTTCAATTCCATAGCACCATGCCGTTTCTTCTCTCTCTTTCCTTCTTTTTTTCAGGTCTGTCCCTTTCTTAATCTCTTTTCGTTTTTTTGTTCTCGTGTTAGTTTTTACCCCAGCTGATTTTCATTTTTAATTTACTTACCTTATGCGTATGTAGATATGTATGTGTGTCAGTGTATGGGCACATGTAGGCTTATGTAAACTCCAGCTAGTGCTTCTGTCTTGATGCCTTTAATGATGCTGTGAGCAGTGGGCTGGAGATTTTGGTGGTATTATTAGGATTAAAATAATTTTAAGGTCGATTCGCTGTTATTAGGATTTGTCGGTAATTATCGTGTGAAGTTTTGTAGTCATATGATGGGGCATTTAACAAAAGTTGACAAAAATATGAGTGACGTGTCTGATGAATTTCTGATTGGTTTCTTGCAAATTTCGAAGTCACATGGATATACTTGTATTTAAGTCTAAACACGGAGGGAGGTCAATGATATTGGCTGTAATTAGTTTAAGTTACAATGTAGGACATGCCTTTACTACTTTGAGTTTTGGCTTCATGAAGCTTTTGAAAGAACCTGAAAGAATCTTAACTTTTTTCCTCATTTTTCTCTGCAAATAACAATCTTTAAATATCGTTGTACCTTAAAATGTGACATGTGACGGATTTTTATATACCTCATTTGACTTGTGGTCATTGCTGCTTTCTTTCAGAATGGAAGAAGAGGTGCAATTACTTTTATTGGAAGGAACATCCATAGTCTTTCTTCTGCAGGTAATCAACAACAAATCATCCCTCTCTCTTCTGTTCACATACAAAGTTGTTGTGGATTTCTTCACCACAATGTGGATAAGACCCATCATTATTAGACAAATTTGTCATGGGATGGTGTTGTGGATTGAGGAACACATCATTGAAATGGATATTCATTGTTAAATATAAGTATGATTTCAAAAGCGACTCCTATTGTGGATGATGTTTTCTTGACTCAAATGCTTGGCATTGAAGTGCCGGCAAGTGATTTCATTTTTTGATTAGAAACTATACTCGTGTTAGTCTTGAAAGGTTGGCAGTGAGGATAAGGATGGACTGATCTCCTGACACATGCATGTGAATTTATAAAATATTCAGCATTTAATATTTTCTTTTTCTCACCTACAGTTATCTCTTATTATATCTAATTCAGTGAATCTTTTGTGACTACCGTAGTATTTGCTGCTCTTCATTAATTGTTAGTTTGTTCATTCAAAAGCAGCACAATCATTGAATAGAATTTTCTTTCTTGAGTATGGAAGTTACTTAGCTGTATCCTATTTTTATTAGCCTAGGATTAGTAATGATCTGACTTTGAGCAGTTACTCCATTTGTACTTTCAGCTGAAGTTCCAGAATTTGATGATGAACCGCATGATGAAGCCAAAATAATGGAGAAAGATAATGCTCTACATCTGGCACTCTCACAGCTTGCCAATGATTTTGGCAAAGAGTCTATGTTATCTTTGAAGCGGTTTTTTAGCTCAAGGCGTGGGCCTGTAATATCTACAGGCTCTTTAAAGCTTGATCTAGCACTTGGTATTGGAGGATTACCAAAGGTGATTAGATGAAAAATCATTGTCTCATCGCGCTTTGTTCCTCAATAAGCATATGTTGCACGAATATACATGGAATAGGTTATTGGCGAATGACACATCAAGGATTTATGATACCTATTTGTAGCTTCTCATGACACAGATAAAAAATTAGAGAGAGTTCTGCTGTTTCATACTTCCATATATCCTTACATTCATAAACTATTTCGTTACTGACAGCCTGACAGTGTTAGGATTTTTTTTAATTATTTTTTTTTAACTTATAACTTCAATAAGTTTGTATATTTGATGCGGCTGAAGGAAATGTCTCTGAAATTTTTAAATCTCATGAACCAGACCAATAGAATCATTGCAAAAAGGTTTCTTTTGCCATGATTACATGCAAGTAAAGTTTGCAATACTTGTGTATCTTGTTGACGCTATTATTTTGGCCAAAAGCTGATGCCAAAACCAAATATTGGAAAATATGCCTTTTTACATCTAACACATTATTATCTCATGTGTGAGGTGGGGTGGAAATTTTCAATGAATTAGTTCCTTTTACTTTAATGATTTATCTGCCATTTCTAGTTACAGCTTAAACTTTCATTGATTTCTAGTTTGATGTTGGATGTCCAGGAATTCAATGATGGCAGGTGTATCAATGCCTAACTCTTAGCTTTATTTGTTTTATTTATTATTATTATTATTATCATTATCATTATCATTATTATTTTTGCATGGGAATTGGATACAGAGTCAGTTCATAGACCTGCTTGATTGTTTTCTATTTATGTAGTAATTGCTTTTATGTGGAAGATTTTTCCGTGAGAGCTGCTGCATTCCTCTTCATTTTTACTTCTGTTGCTATTAGGAATGAAAGACACCTAACTTTGGCGAGAGATCCCTGTGCAGGGAAGAATTGTAGAAATATATGGGCGTGAAGCATCTGGCAAAACAACACTAGCACTTCATGTTATCAAGGAAGCTCAAAAGCTTGGAGGTGCATATTGATTTTGGCTTCTTAAAATTTGGTTTAACCAAATTAGTATTAGCAGTGTGTGTGTTTTCTTTTTTCCCCAAATGATTGGCTATAGTTTTCAAGTACTCCTAGTTTTCAAGTACTCCATATTAATATATTATCTCGTTAACTTGGGATAACTCATATCCCATGTCAGCTTATGCTTTAGTAAAACTGTAGCCAGGCTTCAAATAGCATGTTTGGTTTAGAACCGATCATAAAATTTGGAGATTCTTTCCTTCAGTTGCGTAAGTGCAGGACAGGTCATTTTTCCATAAGTTGATTATTATAAATGTGACTAAGGCCATTCTTCTGTAAGTAGATATCATGTGCATCTGGTGCTAATAGTCTAGAGAACCCCAATCCGCCAAAATGATTGATTGCTTGAAATGAATAATAACTTGTTGATGCACCTTTACTGTAGTTTTTGCAAGATGATATGCTGCTTCCTGCTAAATAGTTGGTTTTACTAAAAGTTTTAACTTAATGATATTTATGCAGTTAAATTCTCTTTCTCATTTTTCTTGTAGTGGATCGCGAGACTCATTTGAATGAATCTTGACCATTTACAAAGACTGAAGACTGCACCATATTGCATGAAATTTGGCTTATATATTACCAATGGGCGTTAGTTTCCTACTGTCTTGTGATTGAATCCCAAGCTACACACTTCCCCTGTTTTTAATGCCTGACCAATTCATTTTGTGAATCATATGACCATTGATATCGAGTCATCTTAGAGTTTATTGTTTTATGTTTGAAGTCTAAATATGGCTTAATGCAAGTCATTAAGATGTTTTGTTTAGTCTATTTTCTTGACTTAACACATTTATTTTGAAGAATTTATCAGAATTAAAAAAGTCAATTCTTGTGTCTCTTATGAAAAGAAAAAAATGATTGGATATGAGTTAGCCTGGAAAGTACACATCTTGGTTACAGGAAGATAAAAAATGGTCTTTATCCTCAGTGGTAAATGATGATGGCGAATCATGGCCATTTAAAGGACATTACATTGCCTCTTCAAGAACTTGGCAATTAAAGATGCTAAAGAAATATGTCTGTTGCAAATATTTTTGCAGTGGATCATTCAAGCTATCTGTTTACTTATTTGATATTTGTGCATTCTATGACTTGTTTTCAGTCATGTGAAAGGGATGTTATTTCTGCCTAATAATTATTTCCATTTAGTATTATGTATGTGTTTTGCATGAAGTTTGACGTTTTATTTCTTTTCTGAATTGTATCATTTTGGCAGGATACTGTGCTTATCTTGATGTAGAGAATGCATTAGACCCTTCCCTCGCTGAAGCAATGGGTATAGACACAGAAAATCTTCTGATTGCTCAACCAGATTCTGCTGAAAATTTGCTGGGTGTGGTTGATACACTCACCAAAAGTGGATCCATTGATGTAATTGTGGTTGATAGTGTAAGTGATTCATTATTTAGTTAACATTTTTATTTATTTATGTACTTTTGAAAGAATTCTGAAATTTCATCAGTAAAGATAAAATGTACAAAAGCTGGACAGGAAATCCACAACGATAAATACAAAAACTAAAGCTTACCCATCTATGTATGAAGCTGAAGAGTATAACTAGAAACTAGAAACAATTCCCAAAAATAGTCCAATTCAGAAGAATCATTACCGCCTTCATAAAAATGAAACCCAAAACAACATTTAGCCAAAACCAAACATCAAGTAAATTGCTCCTTTCCAATTTTAGAAAATGTAGAAAGAAATACATTCTATATATGAGCCTTTATTTATTTATTTAGTTGAACCTTTTAGAGTATAACTGCCACAATGTAGTTTTTGCTTGATGCAATCCTAGTTTCCAACAGTGTTTGTTGTCTCCTTTACGTCTATTGCTCTGTATTTGTACCTATCATCTCTTCTACTATTGCCAAAATCTGTTCCTCTTTCTTGTCAGAATATTTTCTTCAAGGAAATATAATTTTATATAGAAAAATAGATCTTAAAGTCAAATACAAGAAGATAAAATAGTGTTGGACCAGGGCTTATTAAAGAAGCTTATGAGATGAAAGTTAACATTTAAATCTCTTTTTGTTTATGATCCCGTGTCTCTTTCTGTCTGTGTATGTATTGTTAGTGGTTTTGGGGTCAAATTGATCAATTTTGCCACACCAGATTCACAGCTTGTTTGCCGTCTAAAAAATTTGAGATAATGCCTTTGGTGATGTGTATGTTTCATCTCTACTTAATCACCAAGAGGGAAAAGTATTGTGTTTTCTTTTGCAAGATGCAGTCATTGTCAGCAAGTGAAAGTGCCTTCTCATCTTTAGTTGATTAAGGTATCATTGTTGCGCACTTCTGCTAACCTGCATTTACGATGTAGGATGTTAAAGTTATCCTATATGTACACAGTTTTACAATTATATAGTGAATAGTTTTACAACTGTATAGTGAATATAAAGTATTTAATGTATTCGCTATTCGGTCACAATAAAAGGGTCGGTATCCCTTATCAATGGTTATCTTTAGTTGGCTGTTGGAAAAATGTTGTAATCATGAATAATGTGTATTGGGAAGTAAGAGGAAAATGAAAGGAAGAAAGAGGAGATTATTTTGCGCTGCTGTTTTTCTACTTTGGCACTGCACTTTGCACTTGCCTATGGTCACTTTGTGTAATTGGCATTGACACTGTGATCAACGTTACTTCCTTCCATTTCTTCAAACTTATTAATGTTCTACATGTGTGGTTTTCACAGGTTGCTGCCCTCATCCCTAAATGTGAAATTGGTGTTCCCATAAATGGCATTTACAGTGATGCACAATCAAGAATAATGACACAAGCACTTCGAAAAATTCATTATTCATTGTGCCAGTCCCATACCCTTATCATTTTCCTCAATCAGGTTAAAGTGCTGTTACTAAAACATTTTTGAATTTTTTTAAATACACACTATGATAGAATATGTGGCATAACAGTTCCAATTATGTTCAATATCTAGGTTAGGTTTAGTGCAAAATCGGGTCAGGGTTTAGGACGCATGGATGAGGTCACTGCTGGTGGAAATGCTTTGAAATTTTATGCAGCTCTTCGTTTAAGAATGATGCGGACGAGATTGTTCAAGATTGCAGATAAGGTAAACATTCTAGAAGTAGTGAACATAGAGAGCATGATTAGATTATGGGGCTCTTAAAGATATGTTTTGCTTAAGCAGAATTAATGATATCAATTGGCCCAATGCCTCATTCTTCATTTGTTTGTCAGATAATGTGGAAGTAGCTCTGTGGTTTTTTGCGAAAATCTTCAAGCTCCATTCCTTTCATCCTTGTAAATTGTCTTATCATAATTTTGCTGCTGCTTTTAATTTTTTTTTTCTTACTACTTAAAATTGAATATCCTTAATTACATGCTTGGTCTTCCCATGGTATCATAAAAAACTTAAATAGTGAGGGAGATTTATGGTTGTCTCAACATAAAGTCACTGTTGCCATACTGGTAGTCTGATCACTGGCTTACTGATTCAAAGAAAAACATACTGCTTTTTTAGGGGCTGTTTTGAGGGTATGATATCTAATTCTTGACTGGCCCTTTGGAAGTTATGGTACCACGGTTGAAGAAGTAGATGAATCGAGAAAGAAATTGATATTAACATAAGCCATGCCAGTCGGAATAAGAAGGAAAAAAGAGATGGTACAGAAGTGTCCTTAACTATAGCATTAGATTGTATTTCAAAATGCAATATGCACCATCAGCAGTGTCTTTTTGATTCATGCTTAGGAAATAGTTCTTATTTTCCATGGAAGATCAACAAGAACTCAATATTGTTTCTTGTGCTTTTTGCATAAAATATTTGATGTCTTGAAAGACAATTTGGCTTTATTCAGATCATTAGTTTGGCATGTTTCGTAGAATGTGATAGTTTAGCTCCTTGATGTATCTTAGTCTTAAGTTAGGACTTAATGACATCTCATTTAAATTTTGGATTAATATGGATATGTATTTGCATGTACTATTTATTTTACATTTTTATGTGCATAGATTGATGGATTTTTTTTTCTTTAAATTCTATTCTGCTATCATCATTCTTTTCCCCCCCCCCCCCCCTTCTATTTATTTATTTATCTTTTATTATGATCTTTCTTTAGCTTTAAGTTCTCATTGGGTTTAAGTCTCTGGAGTCATGGAGGTTCATATTTTTTCTTGTCTTGTTCTTCAGATAACTGGGCTGGAGGTTAGTGTCCAAGTGGTGAAAAATAAATTGGCACCCGCAATGAAGAAAGCTGACCTCATGATAGAGTTTGGCAAAGGCTTCTACTGTGTGCCCGAAATTTTTGAATTGGCATCTGAACATGGAATCATTCAGAAGGAAGAAAATAACTACATCATAAAGGGGGAGGTTTTCAATGATAGACATCAAGGTGAACAGTATTTGATTGAAAATACTGAGGTTCTCAACAAGATAATCATGATCTTGAGGAAACATTTGTTTGAAAGGCGTTGACTATATGAGGTATTCTGAGATTATCGAGCGAGTCAGGTTAATGCAAATATCGGGTCAATACAAATAGGAGAGGACTCGAAAGTGGTGTTATGCCAACAATCGGAGAATTTGACTGCACATAAAACGGTTTCTGAAGATTTGTCCATACCAACGCCAAATGAAATTCGGTGTTGTTGATGCTCTTTGTGGGGACTCAAAATTATTCTGCTGAGTTCTGAGAGAGAGGTTTGTGCTAGTCTTCATGCTCTTCTAATGGGCTTTTCCATTGCCTTGATTGTCTTAAACTGTTAGGCTGCTTAGGTTCCATATTGTACCGTCCCCCCAAAAATTGTGATCATTTAGGCTTTGTACATAAGCGGTGTAAATCAAAAATATTTATTCAAGTTCTTGTAGTTCATAACTTTTGGGGCAGGCATGTTAGGTGGTCATTTTCTTCTCTCTTTTGTGTTTTGGGCTCCCTTTGGTACTGCTGCTGGTAGGGGTGAGCATGTTTCTGTTTGGGGAAATTAAAATGACCCGTAAATCCCCTTACTTTAGAACCTACCATCTCCTTGAAATTTTTTTAGAAGAGAAAATATCATTTCTTTAGTTGTAAGTTTTAATTTTGCTCAGAATTACAGGCTTATCTTGTCAGTTTACAGTAATAGAAAAAGAGGGATCTTGGATCATTATCATTATGAAAAAAGATTTATATATTATTGAATTTTATTGTCCAAAAAATATTTTGCAGTAACCATTAGTGTGAATCTAGTTTTAGTTTTCGAAGATGACTCAAACCTAATGCTTGATCTTGAGCAAGGAAGTGAGATTTTTTTTTGACAAAAAGGAAGTGAGATTACTTACAAATGAAAATATTGTTTATTCAGAAAAATGGTATTTTTGGCATTAACGGGGTGTAATTTAGAAAATGGGTTTAATACTTGGAATGAACGAATTTTATGAATTTAATCAAAACCTTGCTTTACTCTAAGAAATCAGATTTTAATTAAGAATAAACGTATTCCCCACAATTTTAATAAGGAATTTAATTAAACCCATGCATGAACGAATGAACGAATTGAATGAAACATAAATTTACTTTTCTATCCTTCTAATTTTTTCATATTTACTAAATTACCCTTATTCAAATCACAAATAATTTTGTTATTTTAAATGTCATTTATTATTATTATTATTATTATTATTATTAAATTTTATTAACTTTATTATTTTAGTTATTAATAATTATTATTTTTATTTTTATTAATATTATCATTATTAACAATAAAAATAATGATAATTATAATAATTAATAGCAATAATTAATTTATCATTATTAAAAATAATAATAACAATAATTAATAATAACTAAAATAATAAAGTTAATAAATTTAATAATTATAGTAATAATGTAATTTCATTATCTAGATACATGTATAAATATTATTATAAAAATGATATTAATTAAAAATAATAATAAATGTTAATAATGATAATATTAATAAAAATAATGATAAAAATAATAATTAATAACAATAATTAATTTAACATTATTAAAAATAATAATAACAATAATTAATAATAACTAAAATAATAAAGTTAATAAATTAATAATTATAGTAATAATGTAATTTCATTATCTAGATACATGTATAAATATTATTATAAAAATGATATTAAATAATAATAATAATAATAATAAAATGTTAATAATGATAATATTAATAAAAATAATATTAAAAGTAATTAATAATAACTAAAATAATAAAGTTAATAAAATTTAATAATAATAAATGTTAATAATGATAATATTAATAAAAATATTAATAATAATTAATAATAACTAAAATAATAAAGTTAATAAAATTTAATAATAATAAATGTTAATAATGTTAATAATGATAATAATGTTAATAAAATTAATATTAATAAAATTAATTTTATTTTTATTTTTATTAATATTATCATTATTAACATTTATTATTATTAAATTTTATTAATTTTTTATTTTAGTTATTATTAATTTTATTTTATTTTATTAATATTATCAATATTAACATTTATAATTATTATGATTAATTTTATTTTTAATTAATATCATTTTATAATAATATTTATACATATCTAGCTCATTAAAATCACATTATTTAACATCATGATATTTTAAGAATCGATTCTCATTACCATTCCTCATTCCCATTTATTTTACCAAGAACACATCAATTCAGATTCCAAAGACATTCCCATTCCCATTTATTTTTACCAAGTAAACATTAGAATCTCATTCCCATTCCTTATTCCCATTCCAGCCCATTCCCATTCCCAGCTCATTCCCATTCCTGTTCATTCCCATTCCTGTTCATTCCCATTCCTTAGAAGTAAACGCACCATAAGAGAATTCTGGAGCGCCCCAATCGTTCAACTCCTAATTTGATTGTAATATTTTCAAAGCCACCCCATAATTTTCTATTGATTTATTACAAAAGTGTTTTTTTTTTCTTTGTAAATTCTGTAATCTTCAAAAATTTGCTATCCGAACTGAATCTGTGAACCAAATCGATCTAAACTTTATTGAAACCAACCAAACAATGGATCGCTTTCATGAATTGAAACTAAATGGTTACCCTAACCAGACGGAATTGAAGCCGGAATTTTAGTTTGGTTTGGGGCAAATTGATCCATATGCCCAGCCTATGCCTCTCTCAAGATTTGATTTTGAGTAGTCAGTTAAAAAATCTTTTTTTTTGAAAATTATTCATTCAAGTCTCTAAAGACAAGTTTTAGCCATACTTATTTAATTAAAAATATATTATACTTTTAATTAGTTTAAGTAATTTAAAACTCATATTTATGAAACACCGCTAACTTCACGTGAATCCTTTGTATATTATTAAGACTATTTGTCGAGTACCGCAGACAGAGACATGTATCTCATTGTAACACAACCCCGTTTTTGACTTGAGTCTTGTTGATTAATACTTAATTGCATGATTTGCGGTTGTGATCACCTAGTCTAAACTCTAAACCGTAGTCAAGTGGCGTGCTGACTGAGTGAAATTGAGTTATTGCTTGACTTTGACATTAGCACATCCACATGATGAGATGATGAATTGATGACATCAACAAATTTGAGTTCCAGAGAACAAGTTAGCACTCCATTGGGATAAGAATTAAGATGACAAAATTAGCACTCAATTGGGATTCAGCTGCCCCATTGAGCACGTTTCTGCAAAAATATACAAGTGCAATTTGGCATTATTTGTCACAGTTGACAAGAAAGACTTATAGTGTGTTTACTAATTAATAACGGAAATGGGTTGCAATTGAAATAGAGTGGAATCGAAATGTCTGAAATCGGAATAAAAAATGCAAATAAGAATAAATAGTTTACTTTAACTGTAAAAATTAGAATTAGAATGAGCTGTATTGTCATTAATGTGTTCACTTTATTTTGGAATCGGAATAAATTGTTATAAGTTATTAAACCGATCTCAATCAATTATTGTCATTATTTATTGTTATAATAATAGTATTAGTACTAATTATTAATATAATAGTAATATAATTATAATTATTAATCATTATAATTAAATTAATAATAAAACTATTACTACTATGATGATGATGATGATGATGATGATGATGATGATGATAATAATAATATACAAGGAGAGGATATAATGATAATTTCAAAAATTAAGTTATGATTAGTTTAGGGAATGAGAATCCTCCTCCCATAGAAATAGGATCTCTACTAACCATTCTCAATTTTAAGTGGAGTCCACTACTTTGATTCCTATTCCACTTCTCATTTAAGCAATTAAATACATCATTCATTATTATCCCTCAATTCTCATTCCCATTCCTAATAAATAAACACACCATTAAATAACTTCTATCTTCTGTGACTCCAAATTGATTTTGGTCTATTTTATATATTCCAAATATTCCTCAATGAAAAATATGAAAATATGTAAAAATTAAAAATTTGAAAATTAAATGTTGATCCTCTGCTTTTTTTTTTTTTCCAAAAATCGCAAGAATCCTATTTAGGGAGGGATTAACATGTCATCATGACCATAGAGATGTGCAACTCTTTTCTAGCTCTAAAAGTTGAGAAATTTAACATTTTCTTTTTTATTACATTTTGATACATTAATTAATCATGTGGACACCAATAAGCATATTATATTAATTATCGAAGCAAGTAGTATGAGGTTTGAATCCCGTTCACATGGGGTGGAAAGAGAATTTGGGGGAAAAAAATTCAAATTGTAGAAGCCATGACAATCAATCTGTTGATCAATGTCCTTCTTAAGCTCAACAAGTTATATTACAAGGCAACATCGACATGCATAGGCAATTAGGCATGCATGCTTTTGTGTAGCATGCGTACCAGATAAATTACATCAAGTAGCAAATTATTTTTTGATAGCAGTCGATCGGTGTATATGATCTTAAACCAAACAAAGTCAATAGGGTAAGGGCTCAATGTCGTGGATTGCACAAATTCTAGACCAAAGAGACTAAATGCACAAGCCAAGATATACTAGTTTGGCTTAATTCTAGAAGGTTCCAACTCTAGCAAACTCTAGCACTTTCTCTACACTTGTGCATACTAAGGAATTTTCAAGAGACGTGGTAGAATGTAGGCTCTCTAGCATATTGTTTATAGAAATTTTTAGGTCTTACAAGCAATGAGGAGTTCTCCAAGCCATAACAACTTTATACTTAGAATATTTTAGAACTAGACAAGTCTCCTTATATATAGGGCATGACACTTAGCATTTGTATAGCAAGCAAGAGCAACAAGCAACTCAAGCAATTTGTAAGCAAGCTCTCAAACCTCTCTTGTACACAGACACTCTTGGGAATATAGACTCTCTTTGACTCAATTGCTCACTCTTCTACTTAGTCTTCAACAAACAATTTAGCTTAGCTAGTTAAGAAGCTCAAGGCTTACTTAACAACTTTCGAACAATAATTGTCTAAGTGCTGCATGGATTGGCTGTGCAAAATACTCATCCTGTGATATCAAGCTCATGAACATGGATGAATGGCAACTTAAGTAGACAAAAAATTAATATTAAAGGCACGAAGACATTTTCAAAACGAGAACGTCTACATATTTTGTAATTCAGTATATCAATCCTTTAGTTACAAGTTTTTACATATGTCTCAACTTATTTTTTAAATTATCAAGATACAAATACAATATAGTACAATACTCTCTACATGTCTCCCCCCTGCCTCCGCCAAAAGCCTCAAACGGCCTTAATGGCCTCTCCGCCATCACCGGTCTACACCATTTCTGTCGAAGAACAAATTATCAGGAGTTTGAATCCACCTAAGAAATCTTTTAGATGACCCCCAAAATTCACCAATGACCCACTACCGGATGTCCGGTTGCCATCACCGAGAATCAAACCAAACCACTCTCATGCAGACCCTCCATCTCAAATCCAACCCCATGTAAACCAATCACCAATGTCCACTGCCACTATCTTCTCGAAACTTCAGCACCTTCAATCACACTTAATGCCATAAATGAAAAAAAAGAAATTGGCATCGATGACTATGATTGCTGCCGTGAGGTAGCAAAATCACCCCTCCATTCACTAGAAGAAGAGGAAGAAAGTAGTGCTCGAAATAAACTGGTTCTCATCTTGCCGGCTGATGATAATGGCAGCTAGCCACCACCAACTCCTCCTATCATTTCTAGAAATGAACCTCTTTTTCTTAGGAGGTCCTAAAGGCAAACTCGCTCAAAATACAAGAGTCAATCACCAACCCAACCCCAACAGCCCCTAAATTCTGCAAACACATCGTCATCGTCATCTCTTCAACAGCCAACTCCAATCGCCATTATAATCCCTTCAATAGCCAACTCCAAGCTTTCATCACCAGACTTGGTGTATGGGTTTTCATCTCAAGCCAACCAGCGACCAGCCTCTAGCCCGCAGCCAACACAAACCACACACCATTCGGCAGATCATCCTACTGTTATAGCCCATATACACCATCAAAACTAGCCCGCATCCTATGGCCATTTGTCTCAAGATTTGGTTCAAGATACAACCACCAGCTAGCCACAATCACCACTTACATAAACAACTCCCTCACGACCAAAAATCTCATGCAAACCATAAGCAAGCACACA
Source organism: Citropsis articulata (assembly GCA_030449925.1). Classification (NCBI taxonomy): domain Eukaryota; kingdom Viridiplantae; phylum Streptophyta; class Magnoliopsida; order Sapindales; family Rutaceae; genus Citropsis; species Citropsis articulata. The sequence goes on from JASUUH010000160.1 coordinate 10,486,067, forward strand.
AGAAAGTGCTCACGGCCAGCTGCAGCTGTCAACTGTAAGCTAGTTGCATACAACCATCACCGAACCAAGGTCAACAAACATCCAACACTAGCTAGCCACAATCACCACCTGCACAAACAGCTCCCTCACAACAAAAAATCCCATGCAAACCACAAGCAAGCACATGGGAAAGTGCTTACGGCCAGCTGCAGCTGTCAAGCGTAAGCCAACTGCATGCAACCATCACCGAACCTAGCATCCAACCAACACTAGCTCAAAAGTCTGCACGCGTGTGGAAATTCCCATGCTCAAGAGACACTTTCGGCAGCACATGATTTGTGTTCCCCATGTGTGTCTCCCACAAGCACCTCCCATACCCCACTAGCTTTTCCCACTAGTCAAACCCAAGCCCAATCAATTTCCAAAATAAATCCCAACTCCTAGCCCTCCCGAATGCCCTCCACACTTTTATTAAATAACCCCTAAAAAGATCCGTTAATCCAAAATACCATTCAGTGAAACGACCCGCCCTAAACTCTAAGGGCGAGTCTGTCCTGTCACATCAAACTAGATAGATAATAATCTAATTAGTAGGGATTCTGCTGAAAATTCGGCATAGTCTCCTTTATAAATATAACACTCCCAATCTAAAAATGTATAAAACAAACACTTTAAAAAATAATACAATATACAACAAACTCCAATGATCAACATCCTCAACCCAAATGCCGAGTTTTACTCAAGATATCTCAAGAGTCTGAAAAGATAATATAATAACTAATATTAATATACATCGGTTTATTCTTAATCCCAAAAGAATAATATAAAAAAATTATACAATCCCCAAAGAATGAGATGATTAGGATATCCGAACAAAAATCATCTATATTTTCTAACACCATCATGTGTTGAAGACTCAAAATATATCTACAGTCACTAGGTCGGTCTGGTGTACCTGCAACATCCTGGTGAGGGGGGGGGGAGAAAATATAATAAAAACGAGATGAATATAAAACTCAGTGACATCAGTGAGTGGATAGTAGTTTTTGAAAATAAATTTAATTTTACTTTAAAAGAAATAATCATATCATTTTCAAACACGATTCGTCAAACCATAAGCGAGAAACCAGAAATAAATCATTTAATATTTAAATCGGATTACTAACCATGAAATGCATATCACAATAACATATAGAATACGCAAATATGAAAATCATTACCAAACAAGTATCTAGAGGAACAATCTCGTTGTATCCGGACCTCAACGGACGGACAATGACGTACTATCTAGGTACCGTCATGCCCTGGAGCTACACGGATAGACATGGAAATATAATCTCATATTTCATCATATCTGTGCATGTATAATCCAATTCCCAAAGACAAAAGCGCTCAAGCACATAGTCCAAAGCCTCTGTGTGTACTCAGACGGGCCCTAAAGGCCTTTATCTTATCTGTATCATCTGTATCTCATCTGTATCATCCTATCTCAAATATCTGTTTCTCTATAATTATCATCCCGCATGCATATGCCCCCAAAAGGCGAAAGCGCTCAAATATACGGCCCAAAACCTCTATGTGTGTTCAGACGGGCCTCAAAGGCCTTTCATCTTATCGCATCTCATTTCATCTGTATCACTGTATCTGGAGGGAAGGGTACTGTCTTATGATTTTTAAAAACAATCACTATACTCATATTCATATACATTCTAATCATACTTCAAATCATACATTTCTTTTCATCATCACATCTAAATCTACTTTTCTCATCTTTAAAATACTATGATATTTTATTCAAAGTCGATACAAAAATCCATTAACCAAACATTTTAATATAATATCAATGTGTGAATAAAATCCATTTCGAGGAAATCATTAAATCAGAACATTTAAAATACTTATTTCGTAAACATGCTTTATTATCATAATTAACTATGAAAATAGGTTTTGTATATTCTACTCACAGTGACAGTGTTCACGCTCGGTTATCGTTCACGTCCGTGGACTGGTTCTTACTCGCGGATCCTCCTAAATCAAAGAAACGACATAATTATTTTTCGTAAATCGAAATTACGACTAAATTTATGTAATAAACTCGAAAACGAACATCTACCCATAATTTACAACTCCTGTGCATTAAAGTTACTAAAATACCTCGAATCCGTAAATCATTAAAATACTCCGAAATCATAAATCACCGAATTACCGTTAGAATCATAATTACATCGAATTCTCAATTTCAGGAATTACTAAAATATCCACAGGCTCTGAAATTACAAAATTGCCCTCAAAATGTGAAATTATCGAATTGCCTTCGTCGGTCAGCAGTCACTGGAATTCAACTGATGGTAACAGGAAGCTCAGGTTACACACTTCTAACCGAGCTGAATCCAACGGTGGTGGTGGTGACCTCCCACACTCGCCCACGGCACCGAGATTTGGCTCAGAAATCGTGATTGTTCAAATGGTCGACTGATGGTAAAACAACGTCGCCGATGGTAGTGGATGGTCGAAAATGGCAGAGGGCAAGGTGGGGAACAATACCCAAGCAGCGGCGTCATAAAAAATTGGCAAAATCACAGCGAATCAAGATAGCGATTGACGCGGCTTTCGCGAGTTCAATCGACGGCTTCCTGGATTTTTTCCGGTGACAAGGATGGCATGGATACGTTGCTCGTCTCTTAAGCTTCAAATCGGTACCAAGCTTGCTCGGAGTGGTGGCTGGAATGGGAGAACCGGCTGGGTCAATTTTCGGGTCAAACGAGTCAGGTTTTAGGGTCAGTTTTGACAGCTTCTCTCTCACTCTGTCATACGTGTATATGTTTCCTCTATTTTCTAACTTCCTCTTTTATTTATTCTAACTTTTAACCGCCTCATTTTTCTTTTCTTTCCATAGGTGTTACACTCAGCCCACGTCCGCACCCTTTCATGCCTTGGTGTTGAAATTTGTCCCCAATCTGAATCAAAATAAACATACTAAAAAAATCTTTTGTGGATATTATGAATGGCTCAACCAGCTCTATGATTCTGATCAAGTCCGTTACTTCATTCGTGGGAGAGCCTAATATGCAATTTTCTACTGCGAAATTTAAGCAATAACCATTCCTTTCAAGCTGACATTGGTAGGTAAATTTTCCTACAATAGACCTAGTATGGAATTAATTCGTGATCTTTTTTTTTTTAAATACTTTGAGATTGAAGAGAACTTCCAAGGTGTCCCTTTTAGATAGTCGACATGTGTTAATTCAATTAGATATTGAGGAGGACTACTCTCGTCTATGGGTTAGGCAGACATGGTACATCAATGGGAGTGCCATGAGAATTTTTAAATGAACCACCGATTTTTTATGTTCTGAGGAGTCCTCTATAGTCCCAGTATGGATTTTATTTCCTTACTTGCCTGTCCATTTCATGCACTGTAAGGAATCATTATTTTATATTGCATCGGCCATTGGTAAGCCATTACGAATTAACCAAGCTACTGCCTCTTTAGCTCGCCCTTCTATAGCTAGGGTGTTAGTGGAGTATGATGTCACTCAACATCTATTGCCATAGATATGAATCGATGTGGGAGATTCTGGATTTTGGCAGAGTGTAATTTTTGAGAAAATCTCACTTTACTATGCTTCCTGTAAGTACCTTGGCCATACCATTGAGACGTGTTACGTGGCCAATTCAGGGCTCCGTCCCTAGCAGCCTAGTGGGAATTGGCAGACCAGAGTAGCCAGAGTAGATAATAAGAAGTCAGAAGTTCTGCCGTCAGATACTCCATGACCTGAGCTTTCCATCACTAAGCAGATTACAGATGCGGGGCCTCCGATTATCTTATCTACATAGAACTGAGCTAACGCTACAAAATCCACTCCCATTTAGGAGCCAATTGGCCAGGATGTCACGACTCATGATTCTAGGATCTGAGAACCTGGTGAGTATCATCCACATCTTCATCGAGCATCCAACACAGATTTCAAGCATTACAATTCTCATACTGATAATGATGATAGTTCTGACGAACATTTGGCAAATAGTGACCATTTTCTGTCTGCATATGAGAATTCTGAGAGAATTGAATATAGCCCTAATTTTAACATTGTCAGTCATTCGAAAAAGGGCATTAATTACTTGCCGGCCGCAAGTATCGTAAGAGATATTATCACCGTCTGCATTAGTCTTTTTCTTCTCATATTAGGCTATGCCTAAATCATTACTTTTACTGCTATATTTATTTCTCTTGATTGGAGGTTTGGTTTATTTTCCCCTCCACATGTAATTTTCATTATCTGTTTTAAATGACAGGTAGGGGTCCTGCCTAACCCCCACCAATAGAGTGGTATTCGCATAAAAAAAATACAATATAAATTAAAATAAAGTAAATAAATACACACGAATAAGATATATAACAATTATATGAAATTATACAATTGGATAGATGCATGACCGCGGCGAGTTCTCGACAATACAATTAATAATGAAGACTTGTTCCATTTTTTTAACACCATATTAAAAAAGAATCTTGTTGTTGAGTAATTAAATGTATACAAATATGAACACCACAAATATGGAGGAAGTTGCCGTAGGCCACAGCCGACGAGCCTATAGAGAGTGACATGCACGCTCAAGAAAATTATTAACGTCAGGACTTTTCAAAGAACCCAGCAAGTTGTTAGATTAATTGGTTTTGAACATTCAAGTTGTCATTATTATCAGTGTAGAAGTTTTTTTTTTTTTTTCTTTTTCTTCCACTATGGTTCATGGTCATGGTGATTTTCCTCTATAAATGGGCTGGCAAGAATTGGTGTTAGTATAACACATTTTGCAATTTCGTTTTTCTCTATGGCTAAGTTCTTTTCCTCTCTCAATACCCCTTCAATGGCTCCCGTCGCCTTGTTTCTTCTTGGACTGCTAATGGCTACCTTAGACACAACAAGTACGCATCTTAATTTCTCGAGAAAATGATTAAAACCTTTTTGTTGTTCGTGAAAAAATAAATTTTTTTTTTCATGTTTCAAAATCCATCAAAATTGCTTCGGGAACTTGACCATGGGGCTTTTATGCAATTCTTTTTTCTGACCGTCAGTGATCGAATATGGAAAAGATAGTGGCTAAAAAATTGATTTTGAGCTTTATCCACTTCCTACTTTTTTTTTTTTCCTAATCCATCAAAACAAACCCACCCGTTATGAAAATTCTATTAACTTTCAATTTTTCTATGTTTTAGTACTGCTTATGTAGTTTTTATTGATAAACAATGAGTTTTAATTAACGTTTTACCACATCAAGAAAAAGGTAATAAAAGATAGGAAACAAGTTAGAAATTAACATATATGTTTTTTTTGAAAAAAACAGAGTTTGTGATATAAAGTACGAAATGATTACTTTACTGAATCCCAACTTGCCCATTTGATCATTTTCCCGATCCATTTTTCTATCCATGGATTAATATTATTCATTAATTACTATAAGTTTCTCAATAATTTATTGATTCTGTATATATTGCATTTTACAGGTGCTCAAATAGGTGTTTGCTATGGAATGCTTGGTAACAACTTACCATCAAAACGAGATGTCATAGCTCTTTACAACCAAAACAACATCAGAAGAATGAGACTCTATGATCCAAACAGAGAAGCACTCGAAGCTCTCAGAGGCTCCAACATAGAAGTCATGCTGGGCCTTCCCAACGACGACCTCCGAAGAATCGCTTCCAATCAAGCCGAAGCAAACACTTGGGTCCAAAACAACGTCCGAAATTTTGCTAACAATGTCAAGTTCAAATACATTGCTGTAGGAAATGAAGCAAAACCTGGAGATAACTTCGCTCAGTACCTTGTTCCCGCCATGAGAAACATACAAAACGCCATCAACGGAGCCGGCCTTGGAAACCAAATCAAGGTTTCCACTGCCATCGAAACTGGAGCTCTTGGTGAATCTTTCCCTCCGTCAAGAGGCTCATTTAAGCAAGATTACAGACCCATTCTTGATCCCCTCATTCGCTTCCTCAACGAAAACAGATCCCCCTTGCTTGTCAACTTGTACCCTTACTTCGCAATTGCTGGAAACCGCCAAATATCTCTAGATTATGCACTATTTAGGTCACAACAGACGGTCGTCTCCGACGGATCGTTAAGTTACCGGAGTCTTTTTGACGCCATCTTGGATGCTGTTTACGCCGCACTGGAGAAAACCGGCGGGGGGTCGCTGGACATCGTGATATCGGAGAGTGGGTGGCCGACGGCTGGTGGTGACGGAGCGTTGACGAATGTTGATAATGCAAGGACTTATAATAATAACTTGATACAACATGTGAAGCGAGGGTCACCAAAGAGGCCTGGAAGGCCTATTGAGACTTATATATTTGCTATGTTTGATGAAAATGGCAAAACGGGACCTGAGACTGAGAGGCACTGGGGCCTTTTTGCTCCAAATAGGCAGCCTAGATACCAAATTAATTTTAATTAATTAACTAAACTAATTCTACCATATGTACTAGTGAATAAGAGTTTGTATTACCACCTTGCATGCGTGTATGAGGGCAAATTTCATGAACAATAAAGTCAATGGTTAAGGTATTTAATTATATCACAATATCTTTCGTTTTTGCGAAGTTTGATTTATATGCATATTTGACTTTAAAATACTACGTTCGATCTTCTTTCGTAAACTACGTGTAGGACACATTTGAAGGGATGGTTGATCTTAAATACCAATGTTATTTATAGGCTTAAATTACAACTAAATGGTTGTCATATTGAAAATCAAACTGAATTGAATTTGAAATTTTAGTTTGGTTCGAAGTAAATTTAACTACGTGTCCAGTGGCCTATCTCTCCAAAATTTAAATTTGCATGGCCAACTGAAGTAATTAAACTGCTTGAAAATCACTTTGTCAAGTACCTAAGGATAGTTATATCATGTAATTGTTTGATTAAAAACATCTAATGTAGTTGTTTGATTAAGAACGTATAAGATACTTTTAATTATGACTTAAAAGTATATCATAATTTATCGAATACTTTAGAGCTTATCACCGCAATGTAACATAGTCTAATATGCAATGAAATAATTTGTTGAATATAGACGGCAAAGACCATCTAATTGTAACACGACCCGCTTTCTCCTTGCTTGTGGATTAATAATTTAATAATATGATTTGTGCTTGCCATCACCTAATGAGAATCATACGAAGATGATGCATATATAGTAAGGATCAAGATCATAATGTGATGCAAATGTTGATCTCAAAATGTGGTTGAGTTGGTGTGTTGGCCAGCAACCAAATGTACATGCCAACATTTAAATTTATATGTGGGAATCATAATTAACAAACAAATGAAATAACCTAACATGGTCAAACTAATACATAAAATTTTCTACATGTTCTTAAAATATTCTTTGTTGATTGTGACTCTTTCATGTAACTTATACTTATGTCTATCTCTAAATAAAAATAATTGTTCCCTCTTGATGATTCTGTTTATGGTTTTCACATATCATAACTTCTGCCTTCTACCAAGGCGACTAGCTTGTCTTCCATTTCGAAGGTTTGTGTGAATGCTAAGTACTGAGGTTCGCCTCATCTTTAAAACAAGACGGTGCTACTCCATCAACTCAATTTCACATCAACTCAATTTCATTTAACATGCGAACCTTAAAGACAAGCGTATTGTCATCATCAAATAATGATTGAATGAGGAGCCATTGATAATAACCCCAGTTCGTATGAACAGTAGGCTTATTTGCTGACATTAGACGTTTAAAAGCCCCATATAAATTTTCTATGTTCATGCATATAGGACGATCATAATTCTTCATTTTCTCCATAAGTTCTTCATAAGATGGATTATTATTAATCTCAATTAGATCATTAGGTGAAACGCAAGCTCTAATTGTCATTAAACCTTCTTCCTTAGTCCACAACTTACTAACGGGAGGCATCTATGACAAAAAAAATTAAAAAATTAAATTAGTGATAGTTAACAAACGACAAAATACGAGATTAGATTTTAGCCAATTCCCAAAAAATATTTCAAGCTCCCACCAGAGCGAAACATTTATTAACATATAATGCTCATCCGTGAGACTATATATGTTCGATCCAAAATTTTATTTAAAAAATCAAGAAATGATTAAAAAATAATTATTTTATATAAAAAATAAAAAATTAAATTTCGGATCAAACGACGCAAGCGGTGCCCAAATCAGAGTCCCAAATAATAAAATATGTTAAAATTTACAAATCTAGATATATACCACATGCGCGCTATAGTGCGCTACAGTGTCACTACAGTTTAAGTATAGTGTCGCTACAGTTAACACAATATGTTCTACAGTGCGCTACAGTGGGCGTTCAACACACACAATCGGGGCGTGAGATCGCCGCTCCAGTAACGTTGGGTCCGGCACCGTCCGACTCAATTTCTCATTATGAATTCAATGGTACATCCGGATTGTTAAACAGAGGTTAGGATAGCCTGGAATCGTTAAAAAACTAACTCCAGACACTGTTCATCATCTTCTTCAAATTAGGGTTTTTAAACTTTCCAAACCCTAATCCGACCAGAATCATATTTTGGCCATAACTTTCTTGTCTCACATCCGTTTTTAATGGATCATATACCGTTGGAAAGCTCTCGAAAAAATCTTTCCAATGTATCCTAGATCAAAGCATATGATCCATATAAGTTTCAGGTTTCATATATTTTTAGGGTTCATGCAACCTAAACCCTAGGCCGGTTTTAATAATATCAATTCCAGAATTTATGCATTCATATTTAACATTCCAGAACACTCAAAACAACAGCCATCATAAAAATTAAGAAAAAAATCATGCTCGTCATGAATTAAATCCAACCAATGCATGAATCCAACACAATTCAGGCTCTGATACCAATGAAGGAAATTCGAAAGGAGTCAATAGACCTTATCTTTTTTGAATTATGCAGCGGAATAAATAGGTGTTGGATCATGTCACAAGTCGAAAAGAAATCACGAACAGAAATCTTCCTCAAGTCACAATATATTTGTCCTTTTCGGACTGTTCAATGATCTTGTTTTTCTTTCTCGTTCACCCATACACACGCTGCTTTTCTTTTTGTTTTTCTTATGAAAGTGAATAAAAAAAACTTACGTTTTACAGCAGTGGTGTTAATGGACATATGCAGCGGTTAGGAGCAGTTGGGAAATTGAATATAAATCAACTTTCCTCTCCCAAACATGTATGGTAACCAACAAATGGTTATCATGTGTGGGTCGGGTTGGGTTGGGTCAGCCCATCTTGGGCGCCCACCCATCCAACAAATATAGCATATAATAGACAGGTAAGTACATTTTCCACCATTTTTAGAAATAGATGATAAGTCAGGCAGAAGACGCTAGACAACGAGAGTTTTGATTTTGAGATGCGTGTGTTGCAGGACAGGTTCGGCTGGGTCAAAGGCGGTGTGGATTTTTGAGAAGGAATTCAGTTTGGGAAAGGAGACTGTGTTAGCCAATGACATTTTTCTGATTTGTGGAAAAAAAAAAACGTCACACGTCCAACTGATTTGGATGTGTATTGCTTACTCTCAATCTTTTATCAGTTTTTCTTATTGTGATTCTTCTTACTTGAGAAATATGTCCACAGACTCATAGTATGTAAGATCAGTTTGCAACAAGGATTACGGCTATGAATTTGTAATTCAAAAAATGATAACATTCTGAGTTATGAAACAGCGTTCATTTAATTGTGAAATAATTAAGGAAATCGGAAATTGACAAACTCTGCTTGGAAGTGGAATGTTCAAATTTCAAAATTTTGCAAGCGACTTTTATTTTATTCACTTTCATTCATGAAACATGCATTGTGTGTGTATATTGTGTTATTAAAAACTAAAAAGGTTAGATAGTAGCTGGTCTTTGCAAATCTTTATTGCATATGTTGAAACTTCGAAATTAGCGTTAGTCTTTCTTCATTTCTGCAGTTATCATGTATGCCTTTGTCCTTTTGCTAAAATGAATGCTGTCATGTCTTTCGCATATTTTATGATTGTAATTGCTGGTGATTTATTGATGCCACGTTGGATGCTACTTATGCTGCTTTGGAGGAAGCCAATAGGGGCTCGCTGGATATTGTGATGTCGGAAAGTGATTGGCCGACGGCCGGTGGTGACGGAGCATTAACGAATGTTGATAATGCATGGGCTTATAATAATAACTTGATACGGCATGTAAATCAAGGGTCACCAAAGAAGCCTGGACGGCCTATTGAGACTCGCATATTTGCTATGTTTGATAAGAATCGCAAGACGGGAGATGGGATTCAGAAGCACTGGGGACATTTTGCTCCAAATACACAGCCCATATACCAAGTCAATTTTAATTAATTAAAACTAAAGCAGCTGCATGCACCAAGAGGACCTGAAGTAATATATTTATAATGGAATAAATTCTACCGTATGTACTAGTGAATAAGAATTTGTTTCACCACACGGGTGCATAAGGGCAAACTTCATGAACAATAATGTCAATGGTTACAGTATTTAGGTAGCATTTATATTTTGAATTGGAGTGAAATTTTGTGATTGGGAGTGTGGAGTGAGGGTGAGAATAGAATGTTTACTTACACTGAAATGGAAGTATGGAATCGGAATCAACATCCAATTTATGTGTTTACTTTATCTTGAATTAGGAGTAAATAATTTTAAATTACAGTTTTGCCCTTATCTAAAGAATGTAGTTTCTAAGTACAAAATTAATAAAAAATATAGTTGAAAAAAATTATTTATTATATTTTTAAATTAATAATAATTTTTAATATTCTTAATTATGCAAATTAAAAATTATTGATAAGAGTACGAAATTAATATTTTCTTAGAATAAACTATTTATTGTTATTAATTATTAATATCAAATAAATATAATGCTATTATTTTTAAATAAATATAATAATATTATATTTTCAAATAAAGATAATATTCACAATACTTAAAATATATAAGTAAATATTGAAATGGAAGGAATTCACACTCATCACTCCCACTTTTGTTAGTAAACATAGCATTAGTTATATCATAATAGTTTTTGCAAAGCTTAATTCATATGCATGTTAAATGGGTTTCGAGCTCACCCAAATTGGAAGTTAAATGGGTTTCGTGAGGCAGTGGTGGATGCTGGGTTGGTGGATCTGGGGATGGAGGGATACCAGTTCACATGGGAACGGTCTCGGGGACGACTTGGGTGAGGAGGCGTCTTGGAGGGTTTTCTGACAAAGACTTGGTGTGAATTATTTCCGGGGGCTAAGGTCTGGAGCTTGGAGGCATCATGCTCAGATCATTTACCCATTTTTTTTGGACCCCAACCATTTGATTTCTATTCCCCACCATAAACGATTTCGTTTTGAGAATCTCTGGATTCGAGAAACTGAGTGTGGTGACATAATCCATAGGAGCTGGGAGTCTTCTATTGGTTTTCCAATTCAACGGAGGTTAGCTGTTTGTGGTGTGGATTTGTTGAAATGGGGGGGGAAATTCAGTCGGGACTTTCGCAAGCGTATTTCGGAATGCAAGCAAAGCATGTCTCAGCTTCGTGGACGAAGAGATCAAGAGGGGAAGGCTTCATCAAGTCCTAATCAATACAACGAATTACTCCACAGCCATGAAGTATACTGGAAACAGAGAGCCAAGTCTCTTTGGCTAAAGGAGGGTGATATGAATTCTCGGTTCTTCCATGCCACAGCTTCAATGAGGAAGAAGAAAAACACCATTGAGAGGCTGCGAAATAACCAGGGTATGTGGTGCACAAACCCTTGTGAGTTGGGATGAATTAATTGCCAACCATTTTCGTAATTTATTTTCCTGGGAGTGTGTTTGTGAACTCGCTTTTATCATGCATCGAGACTAGCATCTCGCATCGCAAAACCAGCCATCATGGAGCCTTTACGGTTATTGATGTTAAGGATGCATTGTTCAAGATGCACCGGATAAATCCCTGTGGATGGATGGTATGAACCCTGCGTTTTACCAAAAATTCTGGCATATAGTTGGAAATGATGTTACTGATGCTTGCCTAAGTTATATTGCGAACCGTGCTTTTCCTGATGGCCTAAATGATACTCTGATTGTATTAGTTCCTAAGAAACTGCAACCTGAATCTTTGACAGACATGCGGCCTATTGCTGCAATGTGTTCAAAATCGTTCTGCGGTTTGCAAGATCTTGGCGATGCCGGTTAGCGAATAGGATGAAACCGTATTGAATTTCGCTGTTGTCATTCAGAGTGCGTTTGTTCCGGGTAGAGCAATCACTGACAACATTATCATCTCGACGGAAATTGTCCATTATTTGAAGCGAAAGACACAAGGCAAGGCTGGGATAGCTGCGCTTAAGATCGACATGTCTAAAGCTTATGACCGCATTGAATGGAAGTTTCTAAAGCTGATGTTGCTGCGGATGGGGTTCGAGGAGGGTTGGGTTGAGCTTATTATGATGTGCGTCTCTACAGTGAGCTACAAAGTGATTAGAAATGGGGTGGAAGTGGGGCCGATAATTCCCAGTCGCGGACTTCGTCAAGGGGATCCACTGTCACCTTACTTATTTATTCTTTGTGCAGAGGGGCTTAGTTCTTTGATTCGAAATCGTGAGAGGCGGGTTAATGGGGTTAAAGTGGCGAAAACGCCTCGGTTTCTCATTTATTCTTTGCTGATGATTGTTTCCTCTTCTTCAAAGCCACTCACAATGAAGCTCGAATAATGAAGAGTTTGCTGGCCATTTATGGGGCTGCTTCTGGGCAACAGGTGAACTACAATAAATCTGTGATCTCTTTCAGTGCAAATATGGATGCAGCTTCTATATGCCAAGTGTGTGGAATCACAAGTACCCAGGATCATGGAACCTATCCGACCGCCACACGATAGGAAGAAAGAAGAGCGATGTTTTCAATTTTATCAAAGAGAGGGTTTGGCAGAGGGTTCAAGGTTGGCACCAGAAATTTCTAAGTAGGGCGGGGAAGGAGATAATGAAAACGAGTGTGCAATTCTAATTATGCCATGAATATTTATCTGCTTCCTCTTGAGCTATGTAAAGATTTGGAGATTATGATGAACTCTTTTTGGTGGGGAAATAATCGGCAAGGTGGTCGAGGAATTCACTGGCTTTGATGGGATTTATTGTGTAAACCAAAGTCTGTTGGGGGTATTGGTTTCAAACGGATTCATGAGTTTAACATTGCCATGCTAGGTAAACAATGGAAACTTCTAACTCATCCGCACTCTCAGCAAGAATACTTAAGGCTAGGTACTATCCTAGATCTTCATTTGCTGATGCAACCATAGGATGTAACCCTAGCTACACTTGGAGATCAATTATGGCTGCCAAGCATGTTGTGGTTAAGGGCAGCCGCATACAAGTTGGAAGTGGGCAGCGGGTTCAAATTACTAAGGATCCTTGGCTTCCCGATGTCGACAATGGATTTATTACCACTGATTTGGATGCAAGCCTTGCAACAGCTAAGGTGAATTGTCTTATGGTTCCGGGTCAAAGACAATGGGATAACGACTTGGTAGTGGATATTTTCAATCCAAGGGACGCTGCATTGATTCTACAGGTGCCGCTTAGCTCTCGTCAAGATAATGACTGCTGGTTTTGGCCTGCTGATCCAAAGGGCAAGTTTACTGTCAGAAGCTGCTATAATGTGCTACATTCTGTTTCTCATGCTTCAAACAGTAAGGTATGGAAGTTCTTATGAGGTCTGGAGGTTCCGGGTAAGGTTAAACATTTCATTTGGCGTGCCTTAATGAATATTTTGCCAATCATGGATAACTTCTTTGTCTAAGAAGGTTGAAGTTTCACTATCCGCCTATCCGTAGTCGCCAATGAGTCTGCTTTTCCATTGTTTAGTGGATTGTTTGTTTGCTCAATCTGGGTTATTGTCCTCTCTTGGAACGGGTGGGAGATGCCCTTCCTTCTGAATGGTTTGAGCAAATTATTACCAGATTGCATGCGTTAGTTGTTATGGTGTGTTGGAGGATTTGGCTTAATAGATATGACAAAGTCTGGAAAGGACACCATGGTCGTGCCCACAACTTAGTGAATGCTGCTGGAAATTATCTCTTCCAATGGCAAGAAGCTAAGCGGAAGAACTCCATCATTGTTGAGCAAGCTCGGTGCCATGGCTGGTGTGTGGGGAAGGCTGGTTAAAGTGTAATGTGGATGCAGGGGTTTTTAGTTCTCAAAGTCGATATAGCTTTGGAGGGGTGATTAGAGATTCGGACGGTGCTTTTGTTGCAGCTAAGTGTCAGAGCTTCCCTGGCTTGTATCGCCCTCGTGAAGCAGAAGCTTTGGCTACTCGTGAAGCCCTTAGCTGGATCAAGAACCCACTGATTATCTAAAATTATTGTTGAAATCGATTGTTTAAATAAGTTTATTCTCAAGCACTTTTATGTTCAGTCCCAGGCTGTGGCTTAATATTATGGATTGTCAAGCCTAGCTCATAGTCAGAGAAGAGATCTCCTTGAAAGCGCAGATTCGAACGTCACCTGGCAAAGCTCTGGCTTAGTGCTGGGGGTTCTATGTCAGGTCTGGGAGAGTGGAGGACTGTTCCACCTCCGTGGTTATGCCCTATGTTGCAAAGTCTCTCTTAATTAATAAAATTTCATTTCATCAAAAAAAAAAAAAAAAAAAATTCATATGCATGTTTGGCTTTAAAATACTACGTTCGATCTTCCTTTGTAGACTACGCGTGGGACACATTTAAAGGGATGGTTGATCATAAATACCAATGTTATCTATAGGCTTAAATTAAAAATAAATGGTTATCCTATTGAAAACTAAACTGAACTGAATTTGAAATTTCAGTTTGGTTTGATGTAAATTGAACTATATGTCCAATCCTGTATCTCTCCAAAATTTGAATTTGGATGGCCAATTAAAAAATTAAAACTGCTTGAAAATTATTTGATCAATTCCTTAAGAATATATATGATACTTTTAATTATGATTTAAAGGTAAATCGTAATTTACTGAATATTTAGAGCTTATATTACTGCAACACAAACATAACATAATATAAAAGGGCTTAATTTGTTGAATATACGGCAGACACTGTATGTAATTGTAACATAACCCATTTTTCACTTGAGTTTTGCACTTGTCATCGATCACTTGATAAGAATCATAAGATGATGATGCATACATAGCAAGAATCAAGATCATAATGTGATGCTGATATGACAAGGATGAAGACTATAGTAACATACACGAATGGCAAGCATCAAGAGCATTAAGTGATGCATAGATGGTAAAAAACTTTTAAAAGAAGTTGAGAGGTATATAATCTTTGTTTGATGATTTGTAAAAGAATACAATTGATATTTATACACAAGGGATTAGTCTTGGCTATGGTGTTTACATAAGTCTTAGAATGTGATTGAAGGTGGTCATGTACAATAAAGCTGAGAATCCTTGATTGATTGGAAATCTTTATTTGATTTCCATTGATGGTGCTGCTGAGATGATATTGTTGAAATCCTTCTAGTCAAATTTGCAATTACCATATTGGCTTCATTCTTATCATTCGCCTTCAAGCTAGGAAGTTTTGTGCAGTAAACTCCTAGTTTGTGTTGAAGTGTAAAAAATGGTTGTTTGCTAAGAGACTTGGTAAAAAATTTTGCTATTTGTTGATGAGAGGGAACATGTCTGATGTCTAATGAACCTTAAGCTACCTTTTCACAAAAAAAGTGATAGTCTGTCTCAATGTGTTTGGTACGAGCATGAAATAATGGATTTTTGGTTAAATGAAGTGCACTCATGTTGTCACCAAGTAATAGAGGAGTTTGAGTCATAGTAAGCCCAATATCCCAAAGTAAATATGTAATCCAAGTCATCTTTGTCGCAATGGATCCTAAGGCGCAATACCCTGCTTCCGTACTCGAATGAACGACTGTGTTTTGATGTTTAAAACAGCAAGAGATCATATTAGCACTAGAAAGATGCTGTAGCCAGTTGTACTTCGTCGTGTCACTGAAGAACTTGTCTAATCAGAATCAGAGAAACCATAAAATGTTAGAGAACTTTGAGATAAAAACCGAAGGTCGTAATCGTGGTGCCTTTGAGATATCTTAAGATGAGCTTAATAATCCGCATATGTGCCTTGGTAGGTGCTTGAATATTGACATACGCGGGTTAATAGTGTAATGCAAGATATTAAAGGCTCCCTACTAAGCCTCGATACTGAATACCTTCAACCAATTCATCATCGTCAACGCAAGCCATGGAGCTTGTGGCGATTGATGTTCGAATCAGTGTTCAATCTTGCATATTTGTCCTTGCCGAAATGTCTTTTGTGTATTTGGATTGTGACAAGAAGAGGCCTTTTCCAAATTTCTTTACTTCAATGCCAAGGAAATAACTTAAGACCCTAAGATCTTTTAAACCGAATTAGGAACTTAAGCTGTCAACGATTTCAAAAATGATGGCTTCATGATTTTCTATAACAATAAATAAATTAATATAAGATTAATAACATAATTTTTATGAAAGGTAAAAAGGAAAAAATCAGCCTTGCTATTTTTGAAGCCAATTGCTAACAAAACTTTAGATAAGCATGCACTCAAACCATGCTCTAGAAGCCTGTCTAAGGCTGTAGAGTGATTTATGAAGTATGCAAACATAAGTAGGATTTACTGGATCCTCGAAGCCAAAGGGTTGCTCTTTATAAACTGTCTTCTTAAAAGAGCCATGTAGGAAAATGTTTCGAATATCGAGTTGTCTAATCAACCAATTTTGCTTATGCCTATTGCTAAACCAAGTTGAATGGTTGTCGATTTGACAATGGGGTTGAATGTTTCTTCATAGTCTATGCCTCAAACTTGAATAAAAGCTTTGTAATCTATCAATGGGGCAGTCCTCTTTGTATTTTATCTTACAGAGCCACTGTATTCCTATGATATTGGTATCTTTTGGTTTAAGTACAAGCGTCCATGTGTTGTTGTGATTGAGAGCTTAAAGTTTTTCTTTCATGGCTTGTAACCAAAGCGGTTTTTAAAGGCAGTCTTGAAAGTTTTAGGCTCAGTGTGGCTGGTATGAAAGGTTTGCAAAGCTCGGTTGAGGTTATGTTTAAGTTTAGTTCTAGTGCTTGTGGGATGCACATTTGTAATAGAGCATATTTTGCTGTTTTAGGAGGTAAGGTAAGGTCAACCACCAAGTTTTTGGAAATATCAGGATAGTTATGATGGCTATCTAAATTGATGGGCTTTGTTTCTTTGTTGAAGATGCTTCACTAATGTGTTCTGCAGAGATTCGAGTGACATCATTGGCTAAGTATCCATGAGAGATAAGACTATTATTAGAGATTTCTTGCAAAATAGAACTTTCTGAATGAGCATCAAAATTGTCATTGTACGCAACATCTTGTGGGGCATTTTGCTTCGATTATTCAACTCTCCTTTAATCTTCTCACAACATCTAAAATTTTGTGATTCCTTGTGGATTATTTCTTAATATAGTGTGTACTTATTTGGGGTTGAATTACCTTTTGTAATTGAATGTGCTTCAAGTTCTTTATCTTGGCTTGGATTATTTTTTGTAAGCCACTTATTAAGAGTTGGGTATGAAATAATCACATCCTGTTCCTGCTTGTTACATGAATGATTATTAGATGATGAATTGAAGTTGTATGGAAATACTTTCGTTAAAGACAACATGTCTTGAATTATAAATGCATCGAGCTTTAGGTTGTGAGCAACGATAACCTTTATATAAGGGATTGTAACCGATGAAAACACATAGATAAGTTTTCTTATCAAACTTATTCTTTTTATAATCTCTAAGATAAGGGTAGCACCTGCGGCTAAAAACCTTCAAACCATTATAATTACGTAATTTTTTGAACAATGTATGATATGGTCTCTTTATTCCAAGTGTAGATAATGACATTCTATTGATTAAGTATATAGCAATGAGAAAGGCTTCTACCCACAAGTGTATTGGTAAGGAAGCGTGATACATCATAGTTAGAGCTATCTCTACGATGTGGTGATGCTTCCTTTCAGCAACCCCATTTTTCTCAGGAGTATAAGGACATGACACTTGTCTTATAATTCTACATTTTTCAAGGTGATTGATAAATGTTGTTGAATTGAATTCTCCACTACCATCACTTTGGAAGATTTTAATTTTCTTGTCAAACAAATTGAAACTTTAAAACACAATCAAGAAAGTCATTTTTAGATTTTAAATAATATAACTATGAAAACCGAGTATTATCATCAACAAATAGTGCATCTGAGTATTATCATCAACAAATAGTGCATAATATCTAAAATTTTGAGATAAATTAATAGCAGAGAGACCCCATAGACCACAATTTATTTCATGCAAGGGAAAGCCTAATTTATTATTAGAGAGACCAAATAGCTGTTTACAGGCTTTGCCTAATTGGCAAGATTCACACACTTGGTGTTTTATTCTATCTAGAAAACCAAATAAGGTTATCATTTTTTAAAGCTTGTAGAATTCGTGAACTTGGGTGTCCAAGTCAATGGTGCCACAAACTAAACTCTTCAAACTTTCCTTTTATTGCATTTAGGACAGCAGCATGAACCTTCTCTAAAGCATAAAGATTCCCTTTCCTATGCCTCCTGCCAGAACTTAGTTCTCCTTGTTCTTCCCAATGAAATCATCAGAATTAATTTCAAAAGAACATTAAGAGCTACTAATAAGTTTAGCAACAGATAATAAGTTCTTTTTTCCAACGTGGTACCACAAGAATATTATTCAATTTTAAATTATCGTGTGTTGTTTTTAAAATGGTGCTACCGAGATGTGAGATATGTAAGCCTTTTCCATTACCTACATAAATTTTTTCATATCTTACATATGGTGAATATTGAGCTAGGTTACCTATTGTGTTGGTTATATGAACAGTGGCCCCTGAATTGTTGATCTGTTGGATCCTCGATATTCACAGTGGCTAGAGCTTAAGGTATTTCAGCTTCAGGCCCACAATTATCATACTTGTGATAACACACAACAGCTCTATGGTTATTTTTACCATAAATCTGACAGAGTATGATACCTGAATTTTCCTTTTGTTTTTGTTTGATTTCATCCATCGTTGGTACTTGAGATGGATGTTGCGGTGGTTTTTGAGGCCATTGACTATATGCTGGCTGAGTTTGATTATTATAGGCACATTGATATTGATTGCTATTATTTCTTTGACCTCTATTTTTTTGTGAGTGCCCTCTTCCGCTAGCTCCTTTAAAATTTTTGCCCCTTCCTCTTTGACAGAGAAAAAACATAATTAAGATCAATATGTTTTTTGCCTTCTCCCTTTTTTGGTAGCATTATTGTCTGCTCATGGTTATGAAAGCTACGTAAACTCCTTTGTGCTTGGATAAGGAGGTTTGGTAAGCATTTGAATCTTGAAGTCGAAATACTTTGTTCCTAAAGCACGAGCCAATTGAAAAAATTTATCTTCATCATATAAAGATTTTCCAATTGTAGTAAGGTTATCGTATCACTGTAAAAAAACTGACAACAGATAACAGCCACTTTATGATAGAAATGATTTTATCATATAAGTATGATGGATTTGTAATAGAATTAAGATCTATCAAACGATTAATAATGTACTTGTGATAGAATCTTTATATACCAATAGTTTATTTGACTAAAATTAAATGCATTATTTTAATTTTTTGAAAAAGTTAAACGCAACGTTTAACTTGTGAAATGATTTGTGAAAAAACAAATAAAAACAAAACGATACGTTTAACCAAAATTTCAGCAAAAAAAAAAAAAAAAAACAAGTCCTAAACAATACACAATGAAGTCATCACTATTCTCACTCTCGTGCGCAAAGGCCATTGAAACGCAAGGCACAATCATCGTCACTCTCACTTTATTTTAGCTCTGAAAACCTAGCCACAGTCACTACTACACCCTTAACAGTCAGCCTACATTCACCATAGTTATCTTCTTTCTCACTCGAACAAAGAGTAGTCAAACCCCTTAGCACATTATCGTCACTGTCAGTCTCACAATCAACACTTAAAGCCGAGCCAAACTCATCATGTCAATGTCAATCAATAACCTCACTAGCACCTCCCAAACCCTAACCGACCAATTGTTTGCTACATATAAGTTTCTATACACAATCGGCCTTTATTAGCACTGAGCGAATGACAACACCTAAATAATAGACCCATTAATTGAATTTGAACCAACCACCATGACCACGAATGATGATGGCAGGACACGTCACGAATCATCAACACCCTGACATCGTCACGCACTAGAGGATTACAGCTGTAAACCTTTAATTTTAGTTTTTGTTCTTCTTCTTCACGTAATTGTGTTTAAGGCCCCAAGTGATTGAGTGTAATTTTGTATTTTGGAGAGTTCGCGAGCGAGTGACTAAGTGAATGACAAAATGAGATAATAGGTTTAGTTAAGAAGTTGCATTAGATGATAAAGATAGAGAGAGTGAAGGTTTTTTCATTTGCCATATAAAGTTAATGCAACTGGAGATAGGCAGAGAAAGTTGAGACTGTATAAGGCTAATGATGAGGTTGCTCTATGTCTGTGTTTGTGATTTTGCTAGTGAGTTGATACTGTACAAGGCTGCTGATAGGTCATAAATAGTCATATTATATTTTGATTAATTACCTCATATTTTGATTGATCTTGTGCTAATTTATGGAGATTATGTTTGATTTGATTTAAGAGGAGAAACATGGAGATTATGATAAAAAGTGGATAAAAAGAGCTTTATTTGGGCTTTGCAATCATGGGCTGACCGTTGACTTGAAGGAGACGGTTTCCTAGCATAAATAGAAGAAGAAACCAAGAAGGATTTGGTCTCCTAGCACAAAGAGGAAGAAGAAACCAAGAGAAAAAGGAAAGCTAACAAGAAAAGGAAACAAAAAGAAACGTGAGAAGCCAAAAAGCAAGCATTATAAGAGACCTTGCTGGACGTGAGAGCAGATATAGAACACACAACAAAAGGAAGAAACAAAAGGGCTGGGGCGTGAGAGACAAGAAGCAAAAAGCAAACGGCTGCAACAATTTATTCTTCAAACAACTCTTTTGTTTTGTTTGGCCACCATGAGTGGCTAAGGTTTTAATTCCGGTCCAAGGGTAATCAAATTCCAGTTGTAGTTTTGTGAGGCTTTAAACTTAACAAGAATTTCTTCAATCTAAGTAATTTTTATTTTCTTGTTCTTATTTTCTATGAATTATTTATATTGATTGAGTTGACGCCTTAATTCAATATTTATTTTTCTATCGCTAGTCAGGAGTTTGTGATCCGTAATTGTCATGAATGAATGAATTGAGTAGCAAGGAGTTGGCTCATGTGTGTGTATATTGGTGGCCACAATTACATAGCTTGCATGATAGGCTCTAGGGAAATAAAAATACAAGTTGATTAAATTGGAGAAATCTGAGATAATTGATTTTTGTTTTAGTCATTCTCATTAATCTTAATGCTATCATTTAATTTGATATGGAACGATGATGCATTGAATTGGTGATAAGATTTGATTTGAGCGATTGTTTGAGTCTATTATATTAGGAGAATAATTGCTTTCATGGGATTCGATTAAGTAGACTAAGTTCTTGGATTGAGTAATTTATATTTTTGCCTATGATCAAAATTGCAATTGGATGGAATTAATCCCCTTGGATTGGAAGTTTGGTAAGATTGATTTCTTTGTTTAATTTTAAAGTCTTGTTTTATTTTACTTTATAACACCGTATTTAATTCAATTCAAACCCAAGTTAAGGACGGCGAATCTAACCGAAAGGAGAAGTTTCAATCGGTTTGCGGTTCGTTACCGGATTGCCGATTAATGCCATCGTTCATTACGGTATTCTTGTCCGCTTTCCGTAATCTCGGATCCAATATAAATCCAATCATCACCATCACACACGGACTTCCGGATCGGCTGTCCGAATCTTTCCATCCGCAAGCAACATTCGGTCATCCGTTTTCCTCGACCTATCAAAATCGTTAAAAGCTCGACGAACTTGGATCTAAACTTGGTCATCCGTTTCTTCGAGAATCGTAAAGTAAACGCTTACCGGTTTCCATTACGGTTAGCCGATTAAATCGATGGTGACAACACCATAAGCGGACATCCGGTTTCCTTATCCGGTTAGCTTATTTCGAGAATACTTCAAAAAGTCGCTTTTACTAAACGGTGATCCGTTTATTGGCAGAAAGCTCAAAAATCCAGAATTTTTTGGGAAATTAATTTTGTTTTAAACTTTGAGAGATTAAATACATAATTCTCTTGGGATTCGACCTGGTCTCACCATTTCTACAATTTTATATAGGTGAATCAGTATTTGTTTTTGAGGAGCTTCGACAACTCCCGTCAAAATTGGCGCCGTTGCCGGGGAACTAATTTTAGTTTCTCATTGTTTAATTTGATTATTTGATTTAGTTTATGACTCGTTCTTCTCAGGGTACTAATTTGCAGTATAATCCTGAAATCGAGAGGACAGCGCGTCAATTGAGGAAAGAGACTAGAGAGGGGAAACGTCGTCTTGAGGAAGAAGCAGAGATAGACTTAACTACTGGTGGAACATCCATCTTTGCAGAAATTGAAGAAAAGATGGCAGACCTAACTCTCAAAGAACTCGCCGCACCAGATTTGAATCAACAACCCTTATGCATTACTTTTCCCAATATTGCTAATGATTTTGAATTAAAATCTGGTTTGATTCATTTACTTCCTTCTTTTCGTGGTTGTGCAGGTGAAGATCCTCACAAGCATCTTAAAGAATTTCACATTGTTTGCTCTGGAATGAAGCCACATGGTGTATCCGAGGAGCAAATCAACCTTAGAGCTTTTCCATTCTCATTGAAGGATCAAGCTAAAGATTGGCTCTATTATCTACCATCCGGTTCTATCACCACATGGAATGAGATGAAGAGGCTATTTCTGGAGAAATTCTTTCCTGCCTCACGAGCTGCTAGTATTAGAAAGGAGATTTATGGTATCACACACATCACCGGGAGACGTCTGATCGAACGATTCAAGCGATTATGTGCTAGCTTTCCCCACCATCAAATTTCTGATCAACTCCTTATCCAATATTTCTATGAGGGATTATTGCCAATGGATAGGAGTATGATTGATGCAGCAAGTGGTGGAGCTTTAGTGAACAAGACGCCGGAAGCAACCAAACAATTGATTTCAAACATGGCTGAAACTTCTCAACAATTCGGTACAAGAGCGGGTGGAGGATCTATCAAGCACGTTAACGAGGTAAGTGATCTTAAAAATCAAATTTCTGATTTAACTGCTTTGGTTCGTCAAATGGCTGTAGGGCAATTGCAAACGGTAAAAGCATGTGGAATATGCTCGCTTCATGGGCATCCTACGGATATGTGCCCCACAATGCAACAAGACTCCACACAAGAAGCCAATGCTATGGGTGGGTTTCCTGGTCACCCTCAAAGGAAATATGATCCCTATTCAAATCACTACAATCCTGGATGGAGGGATCATCCTAACTTTAGCTATGGAAACCAAGGAGGACAACAAAGGCCACCGCCTCAGAACTTCACTAGACCACCTCCAATCCCCACACAAACTCAAGCTCCCAACTCAGGTATGTCCTTGGAAGATATTGTTAAGAATCTTGCTACCAACACTCTTCAATTTCAACAGGAAACAAGAACAAGCATCCAGAATTTGGGCAACCAAATCACTCAATTAGCCACATCCGTTAGCAAATTGGAAGCTCAAAATTCTGGAAAATTACCTTCACAACCAGAAATCAACCCAAGAGAGAACTGTAGTGCAATATCACTGCGAAGCGGAAAAGAAATTCCTTCAGGATCAACTCCACCTAAAGAAGCTGAAATGGAGATGAAGATGAAGAAGCTCCTTCCAAAATAAAGCGTGGGGTAAAATTCGATCCTCCTTTATCTCTTTCATCTTACACACCTACACCTCCTTTTCCTAGCAGGTTAGCTAAACCAAAAGAAGATGAACAAGAAAAGGAGATTCTAGACACATTTAGGAAAGTGCAAATCAACATCCCCTTGTTGGATGCGATCAAACAAATTCCCAAATATGCAAAATTCTTGAAAAAGTTGTGCACCAACAAGAGGAAGATGAAAGCAAAAGGGAAGGTTGAGGTAAGCGAGAATGTGTCGGCAATTTTACAAAAGAGTATGCCAGAAAAATGCAAGGATCCAGGTATGTTTTCATTACCTTGTGTGATTGGTGAAAAGAAGGTTGAGCATGCTATGCTAGATTTAGGAGCTTCAATTAATGTCATGCCATTTTCTGTTTACCAAGAATTAAAGTTGAATGACTTGCAAACGACTGGTGTAGTTATTCAATTGGCTGACCGTTCTTATATTCACCCACTTGGGATAGTAGAAGATGTTTTGGTGCAGGTTAATGAACTTATATTTCCTGTAGATTTTTACATCTTAGAGATGGAAGGTAATCCTTCTTCAAAATCAACTTCAATCTTATTAGGAAGACCTTTCATGAAAACTGCCAAAACAAAAATTGATGTAGATGAGGGTACTCTCTCTGTCGAGTTTGATGGAGAGATTGTTAAGTTTAACATATTTGATGCTGTGAAACACCCTACTGATGAACATTCGGTATTTTCTGTGGATGCTATTAACCCTATTGTGCAGGATGTTTTTGCCCAAGGAAGTGTTGGGAATGAGCTAGAATTAGATGCACAATCTAATTTAAAAGGCATTGGATGATTTTATTCGCTTTGCGACTTTTTCTAGCCAAAGACATAAAACAAAGGCGCTTTTTGGGAGGCAACCCAAATATTTTCTTTATTCTTGCTTTTGAATTTTCATTTCTTTATTATATTTAGTTTTCTTTACTTTCGTTGATTTTATTTTAAGCCTCCAGATGTTCTTGATGAAGAAGATTAACCTCAATAAATCGTGCTCGCGCCACTTTTCAGCTTTCCTTGGAACCTTCTCCCTAGCTCATTCGAGTCCACACCACTCACATTCAGGGGAGTTTCTTTCTCCCTTCTCATTTACTTTTCATTATTATTATTTTTGTGAGCCATTTACTTGTTGATACATTGAGGACAATGTATTATTTAGGTGTGGGGGAGGATTTTGGCATGCTTTTAAATTGTTCTTAAAATTTTTTAAATTTTTATGCTTTAAGTCTTCTCAATATCTTTGAATACCTTGTAAGCTAGGGATACATCTTTGTTTTAAGTTTTAATGCATGAAAGAGGTAAGCATGAATAATGTTTTCTTTAAAAAAAAAATTTTCAATGGTGTCGAATTAATTTGTTGATTGAAAAGTGCACAAGACTTTATGCAAAATAGACACTCTAGTGAGCTTTTGAGCCTAAGAGCAATTCATTACATTTTTGCTCTATTTATTTTTGTAGAGTGCATCAAACTTAGTGTGTTTATTCTAGAACTTGCTTTTGAATATATGTTGAGACCACATTTTTTGAATTGATGCTTAAGTGTGATAAGGGCAATTAGGTTTAACCAATTCTTAGACTCTAAAATGCCCACCTTTTATTTTCCTTTAGTTAGCCCCTTTGAGCCTATATTTCCCTTTTCTTTGTTTCTAACACATTATTTAACCCAAAACCTTTTTGTTTGTTATCCTTATTTTTTCTTCTACCCTATCAAGACAAGAGTGAAGTAATTGCATGATAAAAAAAAAAAAAAAAAAAAAAAAGAAGAAAAAGAAAAAAAAAAAAAATTCTGTTGTGAAATTTATTCCCTTAATTGGATGATTGGAGAATTATTTGCAAAAGCAATTGAATTATCAAATTGTTTCTCCAAGTGTTTTAAGTGCTTAAATGTGGGGATAAATTTCATCATCTTGGAAGTATGTTTGTTTATTTTGTTTATTATCTAAATCATGCATGTAACTAACTCTTTGTCTTGATCGTTAAACCCTTCATTTTTCCTTCTACCATACCCTTACCTAAGCCCCATTTCAACCATTGATAAGTCCCTTTGATTTTTGCATCATATTCATATGCAGTGGTGGAGATTTAAATCATTTGCAAGCCTATGGTAATGACATGCTATGCTTTGATTTTGAGAGTAAAACACGCACCCTAAACACTTTGAGAGCATTGAGCGAAACCATGCGAGGGTGTTAAGTCTTGCTGCATTTGATTTTGATGGATCGATGAGATGCTTGTGTTTTTGTTACAAATTCTATCCTATGAATGCTTATTCTCTTGATTGTCACTATGATTTGACTCATTGATGTGTGCTTAGCTTTATTGGTATTCTTGGATATTGAATGAGTTAAAAGGGAGGATTGGTATGATGATTTGAGATATGCTTGAGGACAAGCATGGTTTAGGTGTGGGGGAATTTGATAGGTCATAAATAGTCATATTATATTTTGATTAATTACCTCATATTTTGATTGATCTTGTGCTAATTTATGGAGATTATGTTTGATTTGATTTAGGAGGAGAAACATGGAGATTATGATAAAAAGTGGATAAAAAGAGCTTTATTTGGGCTTTGCAATCATGGGCTGACCGTTGACTTGAAGGAGACGGTTTCCTAGCATAAATAGAAGAAGAAACCAAGAAGGATTTGGTCTCCTAGCACAAAGAGGAAGAAGAAACCAAGAGAAAAAGGAAAGCTAACAAGAAAAGGAAACAAAAAGAAACGTGAGAAGCCAAAAAGCAAGCATTATAAGAGACCTTGCTGGACGTGAGAGCAGATATAGAACACACAACAAAAGGAAGAAACAAAAGGGCTGGGGCGTGAGAGACAAGAAGCAAAAAGCAAACGGCTGCAACAATTTATTCTTCAAACAACTCTTTTGTTTTGTTTGGCCACCATGAGTGGCTAAGGTTTTAATTCCGGTCCAAGGGTAATCAAATTCCAGTTGTAGTTTTGTGAGGCTTTGAACTTAACAAGAATTTCTTCAATCTAAGTAATTTTTATTTTCTTGTTCTTATTTTCTATGAATTATTTATATTGATTGAGTTGACGCCTTAATTCAATATTTATTTTTCTATCGCTAGTCAGGAGTTTGTGATCCGTAATTGTCATGAATGAATGAATTGAGTAGCAAGGAGTTGGCTCATGTGTGTGTATATTGGTGGCCACAATTACATAGCTTGCATGATAGGCTCTAGGGAAATAAAAATACAAGTTGATTAAATTGGAGAAATCTGAGATAATTGATTTTTGTTTTAGTCATTCTCATTAATCTTAATGCTATCATTTAATTTGATATGGAACGATGATGCCCAGTTGAATTGGTGATAAGATTTGATTTGAGCGATTGTTTGAGTCTATTATATTAGGAGAATAATTGCTTTCTGCGGGATTCCGATTAAGTAGACTAAGTTCTTGGATTGAGTAATTTATATTTTTGCCTATGATCAAAATTGCAATTGGATGGAATTAATCCCCTTGGATTGGAAGTTTGGTAAGATTGATTTCTTTGTTTAATTTTAAAGTCTTGTTTTATTTTACTTTATTTTATTTTAATTTCTTGTTGAAGAAAAACTTAAACCCGTAAAAATAAGCAATAAACGTTACTCACTAACGCTCACCGTTAACCGCCATTTGACGCAAGAATCACCAAACGGCTGAGCGTAAAGGAGAAATCACGTAATCGGTTTGCCGGTTTCATTAACCGGATTGCCGATTAGCTCCAGAATCGTTACTGCCCGTATTCGGTCTGCCGGTTCCCATATCCGGTTATCCGGATCGCGTCCAGAATCATTACCAGCCACAACCGGACTTCCGGTTTCCCGTATCCGGCTGTCCGAATCTTTCCAGATCCGTCACAAGCAACATTCGGTCATCCGTTTTCCCTCGACCGGCTATCCGAAATCGTTCCAGAAAAGCTACAACTCATAGCCGGACTTAGGATCTCGAACTTCCGGTCATCCGTTTCCTTCCAGAATCGTTACAAGTCGTAAACGGCTTACCGGTTTCCATTACCGGTTAGCCGATTAGAGTCAGTAAGTGACAACACCATAAACGGACATCCGGTTTCCTTATCCGGTTAGCCGGTTATTTCCCAGAATACTTCAAAAGAGTAAACGGCTCGCCGTTTACACTAAACGGTGATCCGTTTATTGGCAGAAAGCTCAAAAATCCAGAATTTTTTGGGAAATTAATTTTGTTTTAAACTTTGAGAGATTAAATACATAGTTCTCTTGGGATTCGACCTGGTCTCACCATTTCTACAATTTTATATAGGTGAATCAGTATTTGTTTTTGAGGAGCTTCGACAACTCCCGTCAGCTGCTGATGAGGTTGCTCTTTGTTTGTGTTTGTGATTTTGCAGGCAATGAGATAGGGGGTAAGGTGGTTGCCACCCATGCTTATTCATTTTGCATAAATGTGGAAACTTGCAAAACCAGAAAAGGCAAATACAAAATAATAGTAGTAATCTGGACTTTTTTTTCTTTTAATTTGACGAGCGAATTTTTCATTTGGACAAGGCTGTTACTGTCATAGTTATGAGAGAGAGAAAAAGATTGAAATGGGTTATTTGGTTTTACTTTTGATGGTTATAATTATATTCAATTACCTCACAAATCAACATTTTCTTTTTAATTCCTTTTCTTGTTCGTAACATTATTTATTTTTTCTTGTTTCATATTGCATTTCAATGAAGTAAAGTTACATATTGATAAATGTTATCTTGATTTGTATCTTACGAGCGTGTTCCCTAGGGAAAGGTAATTTTTTTTGCCAAAAAAAAAAATTGATGTGGGGCAACTATGTTTTCCATTATGTTATAATAAAGTAATAATAGCATATGCATGTGGGGCAATCAAATTTGTCACACATGGTCCCAAATACATTTATATAAATTATTTAAGTCAATGCAATGCATCATTATCAATTGTTAATATGCTTTTTTGGATTTTATTTTTTATTTCAGTCTTGGATATATTTGCTATTGTTTCTTTCAAATTCACGCTTTATAACTAAGTTGGAGGGCCCTTTAAGCTTTTTGTAGTGCACACGATCAAAACCAAGGTATTTTAATTCTTTAATATGCATTTACATGCAACAAATTGAGTAAATTAAATACATTTTGATATGCTTAATAAATTAACTGAACTTTTTTTATTGATTATTTTTGTCTATTGTTTTGGATATTTGAGTTTTTCTTGCATGAATGTTCCATTTGTTTTTGTATTATACTATTGATTGCTTTCATAATAGGCAAATATTCGTTAATATATGAAGCCAACATGTTTTGATCTTTTCTTATTTTTCGTTCTACATGTGTGTAAGTCAATGTTATTTTGTTATTTTTTTTTATGAAATAAGTAATTTAAAAAGCCAATATTCTTGTTTCATGTTTGCCCTCTTTTATGTTCTAGGATCAAAACTCATTGAAACTAAAATGGATAGGACTTGAATTGATTGTAGTAGAATGTCACCTGAATATGAAACATAGGTCATCTAATTTGTGAGTTTTGCTATTAAAAATTTCGAAGATGCTAGCGTCATTAGATGTCCGTGTTATAAATGTAGGAAGTTGGCATTTCGCACACCCACGATTGTAACCGAACATCTTTATTGGCACGATTTTGTAAAGTCTTATAAAATTTGAAATTGACATGGGAAAGATGGTCGTGCGACACCATGTTCTAATGTAGATATTTCATTTCACTTAATAGACTTTAATTATGATAATACGATGGATATGGTCAATGATGCTTATAATGATTATGAGGGAGATCCTAAGATATTTAGAAAACTATTGGAAAAGGCTGAGAAACATGTGTATCCAAGTTGTAAGTTAGGCACTTTGGTGAAGTTGTTCAAGATAAAGGGTAAATTTGGGTGGTTTGACAGTAGTTTTATAGCACTGTTGAGTTTTTTAAAAAGAATTATTGCCTAAAAAAATGAAATTCAAGCATCTATGTATGAAGTCAAAAAAAAAATGTATACTTTAGGCTTAGAATATGTGAAAATTCATGCTTGCCCAAATGATTGCATACGCTACAAAAAAGAGTATGAAAGGCTTTTTGAATTTCCTACTTGTGGGTTGTCTAAGATGGAAAAAAGGGATGGTATTGTCGACAAGTATAAGATAGGTATTCCAGCAAAAGTTTTATGGTACTTTACTCCTATTCCTAGATTTAGACGTATGTTTCATTTATCGCAAACTGCCAAGGATTTAACTTAGCATGCAAGAGGGTAGTTGATGGTAAGCTCCGACATCCTACTGACTCACCATCATAGAAGTTAAAAGATAAGAAATGGCCTACCTTTGCATCCGATCTTATAAATCTCCATCTTACAGAATCGGCTGATGGAATCAACCCACATAGCTTTCTTAGTAGCACATATAGTTGTTGACTAGTTATTCTTATAACATACAATCTTCTGCCATGGCTGTGTATGAAATGAAAGTTTATGATGTTGTCCTTATTGATTTCTGGCCCTCAACAACCGGACAATGACATTGATGTGTACTTGGCTCCGTTGATTAAAGACTAGCAAACTTTATGGGATATTGGGGTGGAGGCTTATGATGCTAGTAGAAAAGAATTCTTTAACATAAGGGCTGTTTTACTATAGACCATAAATGACTTTCCAGCACACGGGAATTTAACGAGTTACATTGTTAAAGGATATAATGCATGTCCATATTGTGGTTTAGATACATTAGGACATTTTAATAATAAAATAAAGAGAGATCCACCTTCAAAACCATTGAATGGTGAGGATATTTTTTATTTGTTTGAGTTTATTGAATATAAATGGGGGAATAGTAAAAGTAAAAAATGCAAAAGCTTTGACAATAATGATGGTGTGTGGTGGAAGAAAAAATCCACATTTTATAATTTAGAGTATTGGAAGTACTTGTTGGTGCATAATCAATTATATGTAACGTACATTAAAAAAAATGTTTGTGATACACATATAGAACACTGTTGAACATTTTAAGGAAGACCAAAGATGGTCTTAAGTCAAGGATGGATCATGTGGCATTAGAAATTAGGGCTGAGTTGGCACCAGGTGTTAAAAATGACAAGCGGACATGTCCACCTATAGCTTATTATACTTTAACTAAAGAGGAAAAAGTCAGATTCTGTAAAGCTCTAAAAAGTATCAAAGTTCCAGATGGGTGTTCTTTAAACATAAAAAATCTTGTGTCAATGAAGGACTTTAAACTTCAAGGCCTTAAGTTCCATTATTATCATGTTCTCATGCAACAACTTTTACCCGTCAGCCTTAGATGTATCTTACCAAAGCTTGTTAAAGATGCTATTATTAGGTTGTGTTTTTTCTTTAATTCCTAGTGTACAACTGTAGTTGATGTAACAATATTGGATAAATTACAGATGAACCTTATTGTGACTTTATGCTTACTAGAAAAATGTTTCCTCCGTCAATTTTTAATATTATGGTTCATCTTACTATACATTTGGTGAACGAAGTTAGACTATTGGCCTAGTCTATCTTCGATGGATGTATCCATTGGAGAGATATATGAAAATTCTTAAAAGCTATATTCGAAATGGTAACGTCTTGAGGGCTGTATAGCGAAGAGTTATATTGCAGAAGAAGCATTAGAGTTTTGTATAGAATATAAGCCAAATATGTGTACTATTGGGCTGCCATGTGGACATATGCAAAGCTTGTCAATCGAGAAGCCATTATCTGGTGAAAATGGGAGCAAGTTAATCGAAATTTGTTAGATCAACCACATTTGTATGTCTTACGTAACACACAAGAAGTTGAACTGTATATTAGGTAAAATATTCATCCTCCTAATTAATAAATTTTAATATTTATTCAATTGAATTTGTTTTTTTATAATCTTATAATCTAGAATTTTTATGCTTTAATGAGCACATGCAATGGCTTAGAACTAGTTATCTAAGTCAAAATGACAAATGGTTGCAAGATGAACATAATTGTACCTTTGCTTTTTGGCTGTTAGATACGGTGCATGCTCACTTGTCATTACATTTCACTAGTCATAACCTATCTATTTCCTTTTATTAAATAAACAACAACTTTTACATATGTTTTTTGCATGGTAGGTATATACAAAGATAGAAAATAGTGTTGCTCTATTAGATACCCTACGTTGGATATCACAAGGGCCACTTGCTTTTGTGGTTAAACACTGAGGATACGACATTAATGGTTTGCACTTTGTAACATGAGATCGAGACTCTACTTATGTTACTCAAAATAGTGGAGTGACTATAGTTGCAGAAGCTATGCATGATGCTAATGCAAAAGATAAAAATCCTATAACATGTGACATGACATTTTATGGAGTTATAGACGAAATATGGATTGTTGATTACAATTTGTTAAAAATTCCTCTGTTGAAGTGTGATTGGGTTCGAAATAGTGGTGGTGCGAAGAAGGATGAACATAGATTCATCTTAGTGGACCTAAATCAGTTAGTTTATAAATCAGATCCATTTATATTGACTTCTCAAGCCAAACAAGTTTTTAATGTACCTGACCATGTAGAAAAAAGGTAGTCAACAGTGTGTCATATGCCTACTAAAGGCGATCCTAACTTTATAAATGAACATGATGTATAACATACAACTGAACATCCTCTGTTCACCAATGAATTACCAACTAATGAGTTATTAGAATCTGCTGACAGTGAAAATGTAATCTATGCACGAAATTCTAATGAGAGAATTTGGATTAACGGCTGATATACCCTTCTACAGAGTTGACAGTAAGTACTAATGAACGAAATTCTAAATATTGTTTATTATTTGATTGTAACTAAGCTTTGAAACTATGATTGGCCAAATAGTAGCTTTTGGATGTGTTAGTTTCGCTAGCATATTCGAAGGTGTTGTGACTGTTTCTTATATGTTATTTATTGGATTTTTAAGTTGTTATTTTTTGTTTATTAGGGCTAATTGTTATTTATGTATTTCAGGTGAACTTAAATGGATAAAGGAAATGGTATTGCTAAGGATAATGTACTTGATGATAGCATTATTGGTATGGATGATAATTACGATGATCTATTTGAAGATGGCGCCAATCTTAATGTTCCTCTAAATGCTATGGGGTCTGACTTTGACGACGATGAAGAGGGCATGGCAAGTGCTGCTAATGCAATGGCTAGCATGGAAAGTGTTGCAGACGTTGTTGAAGGTGGTGATATGGATGCTGCAGAGAGTAGTAATGCGACCAGGGGTATGAATATGGGTGCTAGGCAGAACAAAAAGCTGAAAACGAGGAAATGGAGGATTGTCATACAATATAATGTACTAGCTTTCCTGCTGGTGATGAAGCCACTAATCTAGCTTCATATCTTGGAGTTTTAGCTTGTACTTCAGTTTCGATTTTATTTTCTGATTAGCGTAAAGTTCAAACGGAAACGAATGAGCATTTATGGGAATTCATTCAGGTAAATTTCCAAATTCTTTAATATATTGATCTTCAATTAATTGTTCTAATCTTTATAATTATTATAACATCATATATGGTATTAGGATTGCTTCATCGTGAAATGCAAGTTAGGGGTGAATTGAAATTTTAAAATTTATGCAAAACAATTCGTACAATAATTTAATCTATTGCCTTAATCAAATAAAAATAATAATAAATGCAATAAATCATAATAATAAAATAGTAAGGGAATAGAGAGTACACATAATAATTTTTACATAGTTCAGCAATCCTCGGCTACATCCACGCCTCCAAGCCAATCAAGCTCGAGGATTTCACTATCCAAGCTTCCCAAGGCTTCAAGTTCTTTACAATTGACTTCTACAGAGTTAATAAACCTTTACAACCAAGAGATTATCTTCCAATCTCTTCATTCAAGTGTTTCTCACACTTATACACTCATAAATTTTATGCGAAAATAAAGATTACAATAATGAAACTCTCTTAAAGAATAGATATACAAATAATAACTCAATGAAGATTTAATCTATGATGATTTGCGAATTGGAAGTTCAAAACATGTTGTTTGCACTTATTTATGCTTGTAAGAGTCTTAAAAATGAAGTTGGAGTTAGGTTTTTATAGCTAAAACCCGAAAATTAATTGTTATAGGCAAATTCCAGCAAATAAGCAGCTAGCCGCTTAATTTATTTGGCTCGCCACTTGGAAACAGTGAAGTTATCGTTAAAATTGAATTTTGCTACAGTAACATTGTTCACCAAATTACATTTTTATCCAAAATTTTTTGTAATTATACCATGGCACAAAATGTCATAAAACTTTGCAAGCTTTGTTTCGGCTTGTTAGATTTTTTAAAATGAAGTTTTAGTTGAGTTTTTATAGCAAAAACCCAAAAACGAGCCATTACAGGCAAATTCCAATGAGTAAGTGACTGGCTGCTTAATTTATCTAGCTCGCCGGTTGGGAACAGTGAAGTTAAGTTAGATTTGAATTTTACTATAGTAATACTATTCACCAAATTATATTTTTGTCTAAATTTTTTTGTAATTATACTATAACCTAAAATGTCATAAAACTTTACAGGTCCAATTTTTGAGTTTTTAAATAGTACTTGTTATTCCCAAATCTTTTTAAAATTATGATATGGCCTAAAACATGATAATTTTTTTTAAAGAGGTCTTTTTCAACATTTAACATAATCCCTATAAATTTCAAAGTTCTCAAAACCTTTCAATTTAATCCAAAATTTGAAAATATGAGATTTTCCTGAGGTGGCTAGCCGCTAGCCCTCGGGTTGTTAGCCGCTAACTCTTTGTTCATTTTTCAAAACTTACACTTGGGTCCTCAAGCTTTCATAAATTATAGTGTGGCCTAAAATATTTCAAACCTTTGCAAATAGGTCTAACTCCAGAGTTGAAAACAACACTTATTAAAATAAAGGATGACAAAATTTTTTTATTCTAGTCTACAACTTGAAAAACAACTAATTTTATAGAATACTTGACTTATAATTTTAAAACCTTTGGTTTATGAAAAATGATGATTTGTTAAACAAAATCTTGAGCTTCTCAAATACTAAAACAAGCTTAAATTAAATCATACTGGTTTTACAAGAATTTGTTGCAATAATGACTCCGTTAAGCTCTAAACTTTATTCTTTATCGAGCCGTTATCCGTTGAGTGTCTTGAACTTGATTTCATTTGATTCACTTAAATAAACATTATCCTTCAATAACTAGTGAGCTTGTGAAATACAATAATTATTAAA
Organism: Citropsis articulata; assembly: GCA_030449925.1. Classification (NCBI taxonomy): domain Eukaryota; kingdom Viridiplantae; phylum Streptophyta; class Magnoliopsida; order Sapindales; family Rutaceae; genus Citropsis; species Citropsis articulata. The sequence goes on from JASUUH010000160.1 coordinate 10,521,179, forward strand.
TCACTAAGACACATGTTTGTTATCATCAAAATTACATTATGTGTAGCCATTTAGGCTAACATATCATTCATCCTAAAAGTAAAAACTAGTTGCTGCAATCAGTTGGGCATCCATTTCATAACTTCAAGTACATGTTGACAAGAAAGTACATTGTGCTATTCGCATGAGACCGAAAGAGACTATACAAACCTCCAATTGATTATCCCCAAATTAAAAAGCCTATTTGCATAAAGTTTGTCGATCAACATTTATCAGATACCTTTCAAGTTCGTAACTTTGACTTATACTATATGTTTGACTTAAGTTTCTTACTTGTTAATATTTGTTGGACATTTACAAATAAAAACCTTGGTATGTTAAAATTATTCAGAAAGTCAACTGTGCTAATAAAAAGAAAAAAGCCTCCAATAAGTTGAATCATCGAGTCAGTCGAAAAGGATATATTGGATTGATGCAAGATATGGTAAGTATATGGCTGTCAGTTTATAATAAGTTAATTTATTTAAAATATTAATTATTGAGTGGACTTAAATAATACGATTTGTTTCTCAACTAGTGCTGAGAAATTTGTCTTTCAAAAGACTTAGTGGACATGAGTGAACTTTGGAAAAGAGTTCGGAGAATGAAAAATGGGTGTTACGATCCTGAAACTGAGAAGATTGTTATGAAAATGGTGAGGAGCTTCAATAAAGTTAAATATTCTTTAATTAGTTTAGCCTTAGTAGATTACGACTATATGCTTTTTCTAATTTATTTCTGATGATGATAGGAAAAGCTAAAAAAAGAGGCTAAGAAAGGCTCCTTGAAGTCAAATGGAAGAAACGACATACTTGCACAATCATTAGGAAAGCCTCCTCTAATTGGGCATATGTAAGGTCTTGGTAAATTTATAACACTTACCAAGTACTTTCATACAGTTCATGGGCATAATAAACATACTGCAGAGACTGACTTGCATGCTTGGAAGAAAGTAATTAAAAGTCAACTGGAGGAAATCACCAAACAATTAAAGAAGACACCTCGCCACTCAGATGTGGGAAGTTGCACCTTCCCACCTGTTCCTAGCCATGGTGTTGCTGATTGCTTGGAAGAAAAAGATAATGACAAAGTGAATGTAGTTGAACAGAAGGTTAATTACTTTTTTCTTCTAGCCTTCGAGTATTAGGACTGCTAGTAGGTTTATTGAGTATAGATTTTGCCTTTATAATTTTTAAGAGCATCTTAACTTAGAAAACTCAGCTGGCCATGAGAGGAAATCCTCACTTAAAAAAGGCTATAAAAGTAAAAGGAAGCCTATGAAAAGAATGAGAGTACACCTAATAAGAAAAGAGGGACATCAACAAACATTATTGTCATGCCAAGAAAAAGTCCAAGACTTAAACACCATCTTGCCAATGGGTGGTACAAATGAGGGAGAAAAACCAAAGCTCGATAGTTTTAGAAAATCATTATTTCAGGAGAAGGTGCAATTAGCTGATGGTCTATTGTAAGTTCCACCTGATAGCCCGAGAACAAGGGTAGCAAATCTGAACAGAAACAAAAGGAAGACATGTGCAGTGCAGCATGTGCTGAGAACCATTAGGCACGCAGCGACAATGCACAAAAATAATAATCCAATGCTGCAACTCTTTGGCAGATTATGTGACATGTACTTCCCTCCATCTGGTTGGATTCCATATTGGATTGATGACGATGTATTTAAGCTAGAAGGTATTGTAGGCCGTGTTGGGAAAATGGAGTGTGATGCGATGATGACGATGCAAGTGATAAAAGTTAATGCTATTGAAGTATATATTGCATAAAAGATTTTTGTTTTTCTTTCCACTTTAATTAATTTATATGATGTTGCAATACTTGTCTAATGACAAGTTTTGGTATTTTGCATCCACTATTTCAAGTTGTTATATGACTCGATTATCCCAAATAAAAAAAAAAGAGCAAGACCATTTGGATTCATATGTCCAGGTTTTGTGTCACCCCATCCTGGACAAATACTGGACATTTCCCATCCTTACAAAGCAGAAGGTGTGTGCAAGCGCTTGAAAAAAGCCCATAAATGACAATTCTTGTTCATGCCATACAATCTCAGGTCTGGAAATTTCAGCCTATAATCAAGTGTTCTAATCATTATTTGTTCATTTTATCTTGTTTTTCATAACTGTTGCTTTGTTTTCTTTTTTTTTTTTTTTTTGCCATCCATTGGGTTTTGGTTGTGATTGATGTGGCAAAAAAAAAGTGTTTTATTTAGATCCTAAGGGGTACAATACTCTTGTTCCTGATTTAGAACAGCTGATTAAAACATAGGTATTCTTTTCTATCTCATAATCCTAGTATTCTCGCTTTCCTTAATATATTTTTGATACTTTAACCAATATACTATATTTATATAGTGCTATGACAATGTTCTCAGCTGAGGATTTTAAAGAAAGATGGAATCATAGCTCTAAGATGAGATTTGTGAAGGTAAACTGATTATCTTAACTAAAATTCTATGTATTTACCACTTTAAGCCTAAAATAGAATATATTTATAATTATTTTTGATTTATAACTGTGAATAAACCCCTTAGCAACCAAGGAGCATGGAATGTGGCTATTATGTTTTGAGATTTATGAAGGACATTATAGCAGACCTTAGTTTGCTAATGAATGATGTGAGTCAGTGATGAATAAAATCATAGGATTCGTTTATACCATACGCACTGCATTGTTATGAAAATTTGATAATATTGATTTTATGGTTTTCAGTTTCACGGAAAAGCCGTATACACTCAGGCTGAGATAGATGAAGTTCATTTGGAGTGAGCTAACCGTTGTTATGAAATCATTAACGCAGCAAAAAATGGTTAGTATGGATCTAAAACTATACACTAACATTTTTATTACTTATTTATTATAATTGGTTGAAAACTATATACAAAGTGGCAATAACAACGACCTAGCTAGCTGCCTAGGTTTCTTGAACTAGGCTTAATCTTCTATTTGAACAGCAAACAATTACAGGCAAAGTTGTTATCATGATAACAATAATATTATTTAGAGATGAGATTGTGAAACGACCCGTCTCGAACTCCCAGAGTGAGTCTATCTAATCTCGCCTAACTGGATAAATAATAATTCTAATATTTGAGAAATTCTATCGAAAATTCGGTAGAACCTCCCCTATGAATATAATATGCCCAACTCTGTAATTTATGAAAATTAACACTCCTAAAATAATTTCAAATTCAACCAACACCCACATCCAGCTTCTTTAATCCACATACCAAATATCATCCAGACACTATAATATCAAATACAGTAAAATATTCTTAATCGCAAATATGAGATAAATTATACAATCCAAATATCTTAATAAAATATCTACAATTCCTAGCACCATCAAGTAGCCCAAAAATTAATCTAAAACATGTTGCTGGGTCAACTGATGTACCTGCAAGTCTCCTAGCGGTAAAAAATATGATAAAAATGAGGTGAGTATAAAACTCAGTGAGCTCAGTGAATGGATATTAGTTTTTGAAAATAATTGATTTAATAATAAAAAAAATACTTTAATCTTTCTCTAAACAATCACCTTGAAATATCAAAAGAACTTTAATAAATTTATTTAATTCAAATCATGCACTCGGAGAACAAAATTACTTGAATCTACATAAAATCAATGAAATCATACTACTGATAACATCAAATTCTGAATAACAAAAACTATCACCAAACAAGTACCTAGGGGAATAATCTCATCACATTCGGACCTCGACGGACAGACAATAAGGGAACTATGATGTCCTAGAGCTACACGGATAGATGGGAAAAATATCATCTCATCTGTCTCATCTGTAATCTCAATCTCTATATCTCTGTAATCATTATACTGCATGCACAAGCCCTCAAATGGCAAAAGTGCCCAAACACACGGCCCAAAGCCATTATGTGTGCTCAGACGAGCCCCAAAGGCCTCTCATCTCATCTCATCTGTATCTCTGTATCTGGAGGGAAAGGGTACTGTCTAATGATTTCAAAACTATATTATACACAAATTCATAAACGTATAATCATATCTGAATTTCATTTCTTTTCCATGAAACATATCTAAAATTTACTTAATTCTCTTTAAAACTATTATCGTATATTTGCTAAAAAATAATAATAAAATTATTAATCTATCTCATTTTTAATAATGATAAATATCAACACGTAAATTAAAATTAATTTCTAAAAAATAATTAAATCAGAGCATTAAATATTCATTTATCAAATCAAGCTGTACTGCACTATAAAATCAGAATATAATATGAAAATAGGTTTTGTATAATCCATTAACAGTGATGATGTCCAAACTAGATATCAACAACGTCCGCGAATTGATTCTTGATCGCGGATCCTCCTAATTAAATAAATGACATAGTTATTCTCCGTAATATGAAATACAACTAATTTTACGCAATAAATCTCGAAACAAATGTTTATCTGTAATAAACTATTCCTGTATGAATAAAATTACCAAAATTACCGAAATATCCCTGTATGCTAAAATTACCAAAATGCCCCCAACATCAATATTTCTTAAATTACTGTCGGAACCATAATTTATCGAATTATCCTCTAAATCTTAAATTACCAATTTATCCTTAATTCGAATCATAAAATTAATCACAAGTTTTGAATTTATGAAATTACCCTTGAAGTGCGAAATTACCGAAATGTCCTTAACAATTTAAATTACCGAATTACCCTCGTAATGTCAAATTACCTCACTGCCTAATCAAAATTACCAAATTATCCATAATTTTTTAAAAATCATAAATTCACCCCCAAAACTTTATAAAATTATCGAATTGCCCCTCACCGGTCAACGTTGACCGGACTTCAGTCAACGGCAACGAGAAGCTCAAGTCTGATAGTTGGGTCCTCGATGAATCCAACGGTGGTGGCCATGAGTGCCCACGCGCGGTGACGGTGATGGATCTAGCTTCCAATAACCATGATTTTTCCGGCGGTCGTTCACGCCAAAATGGCGTCCCCGACAGTCATGGCTGGTCGGAATGTGATGAGGGTGAGTTGAGGAACAAGATCCAAGTGGTGGCGTGGCTTAAATCCAGCGAAATCAATGGCGACGGAAATGGGTTGAGCCGCAGTTTTCAAGCTTCGATCGCCGGTGTTTTGGCCATTTTTCGGTAGCGATGACAGTGGGAATATGACCAGCGTTGCTCAAGGTTTAGATCGATACCTATCTCAGCTGGAACGGTGGCCGAAATCGGGTGATCCGACCGGGTCATGGCCGCGGGTCGGATCCAGGTCGGGTCAAACCTGGTTAACCTCTCTTCTTCTCTCTCTCTCCCCATTTATAAAAACCGGCTTCCTCTTCTTTTTTTTTTTAATAAGCTTAATGCAAATTAAACAAATACTATACCTGTGACGGAAATGAAAAATCCGGTTACCCGAATTTTTAATCGCGCTCTATTTGTCGCAATTTAACATCGTGATAATTTCTAAATTAATTCGAGCACCATATAATTAATAAAGGAGCAAAATCTATCCGCAACAAATTGTAACATTACCGAAAACTTAAAAATCCATGCAAAAAAAAATTTAAATAATGCACTTAATTAGAATAATTAATAAAGTGAATATGGTACAGATTGGTAATAACAGAGAAACTTGGTAGGTCTATATCAATCTATCCATGGTCTTGTTGATGAATTTGAATAATGAGGTTAATTTTAATGCAAAAATTTTAAATAACAATAAATTTAATAACAAAAAACAACAAAATACAAAGGCCATGGTGTTGAACAGAACAGCACATGCCACTTAGTTAATTTAATTGGTTCTTGTAATTATAATAGAAGAAATGGAATTGAATTATTCCTTTAATTGATTGATATGTCATGTGAACATGTGGTCTGTACTGTGCATTTGGCAGTAAATTTGTATACTTTCTACTCAAACCATAGTTTGCTCTTTATTTTCAAACTTAGAGGAAAGTAATTTTATTTTTATGGGTGCCATTTTGGTTCCATATTTTATTTCATCAAGAAATTAAGTTGCATTTAAAACCTGCAATTTTAGTTTAATAGATAAATCTTTATAATGATATGTTCGCCATACTCATTGGTGCTGCATATGAAAATTGAGTTTAAATTTGTAATGATTCTGTTATATCTAAAACCTAATGGTTTTATTGTAGTAGTTAATTAATTCTTTATAACAATAATGCTAGCTATATTCATTTGATGTTGAACATGCACGTTGAAAAGAAGCTGCTGGAATTGAGCGTTTGGTTGGGTATTTGTTGAAAATGGCAGTTCATGCACTGGAAGTTTACTGAAATTATGGGTTAAGTTCAGCATTATAGCAAGTTGATGCTTTTTAGCTCGTAAAACTTGATACATTTGTTCTTAGTTGCTGGATTTTGTCTGGTGAATTGATATTGTTTGATATAACTACTAGATATAGCTATTTTTGGATGGCATTATTAATATAAATTGTTTTTGGACTTAATATAATGTATAATTTAGTTTTTAGTTCATATGAATTTATGCTTGAATTTCATATATAGGAATGCATAAATTTAAATGAAATAATTCATAATTTCGTTCAGTATAAATTTAGAATCTGTGACAGAAAATATTAATCATAAAATAAGTCATAAAAAAATTAATGACATAAAATATCAATCACAAATTCCTTCACAAACTTAGTATTTTACCCACCAAGATTATCCAAACAATAATTCAGGTGCGAAAATTAATTTTTCCGCCAAATTTTCAAAATTAAAAGAAAAATCACATTTCCCGCCAAAAAATTAAATAATTTATTCATTTTTTTTCCATGACTGACATATGACATTTAAACGCTATCATAAGTTAATGACATACTTTTTTTTCTATCATAAAAAAGTGATAGGTACATAGATGATAGATAATTTCACTGTCATCCACCCCCTTTATGATAGTTTTTTTTTTCTGTCATCTATTGCTAGTTTTCTTATAGTGTATATTCCCTTGAACTTCTTTAGAAAGTCTTCCAACTTTAATGAACCTCTTTTTAGTGAATACAAGCTGTCTTTTACCTATGACTCTTGCTCTTTAGTTGCAGGAAGCATCTGCTCCTCTATGGACAACCAACATATTTTGCATTTTGAAGGCCTATGATTAGTCTCAGTACGTCTTCATTCATCATTCCCCTTAGCCAAGTCGTGATGAATCTATCATTGTTTTTCAATTAGAAAACTCTAGATTGTTAACTTATTTCCTATCATTAGTTATTCGACTAGATGGTGTCCCAGCATCGTTAATGTGATGCTGAAGGTCCAGGCTTTGTATAAAACGGAAGAACCTGGGACTTCCATAGATGGTAGTTTTGGGAAGTAAGTTTGACATAAGCTAGGCCAGAGCATTGGTGGAATGTTTGAATAGAAAGTCTAAGTTCGACTATTTGGAAACTGACGCCATAATTGCTCTGATACCGTAAAACACTTTGGAGAGAAGTTGAGAGGTATATAATCTTTATTTGATGATTTGCAAAAGAGTATAATTGATATTTATATACAAGGGATTAGTCTAGCCATGTTATTTACATAAGTCTTGGAATGTGATTGAAGGTGATCACGTATAATCAAGTTAAGAATCCTTGATTGATAGAAAATTTTTATTTGATTTCCATTTATTGTGTTGTTGAGATAATATTGTTGAAATCCTCTTAGTCAAATATGAAATTACCATCATTACTAACAAAACTCTGAATAATGACAGAAATTTTATGACTTATGTCACGAATTTATCAAGAAAATATGATAGGTTTGTGACTTATATACATATGTCATGAATTCATGATATATTCATGACTTAAAATTCAAAGACATAAACAAATGATAGATATAAGTCATGTTTGTGTAATAACATGGTTTCTAAAATGGTCCTGTTTAAATTAGCTGTAATATTTTTTTATTAAATTTTTAAATTATTCTTTAAAGAATGACTAAAGGTATGTTTGGGATTGAGGTTGGGCAGCTGTAACTTCCAAGTTACAGTACTAAAATATTTAGTAAACACTAACTACTGTGGCTTGGAAGGTATGTTAATGTAATTTTTCACTTATATTATAGAAAATGTTTTATATCTTTAATAATTTTGTTAAAATTATTATTTAGAATTTATATTTATTATGTATTACTAGCTTTTGTTTCATAGTTATAGCTTTTTTTTCATAGCAGCTGTAGCTTAAAAGTTCCAGCACCTCAATTCTAAACACACCCTAAGTCAATGAACCTAAAACATATCAACATAACAAAATTTACTAACTCCCTCTCTCACTCACGGATCTTCTCTCTCTAACACTACATAGAACCTTCAAGAGCCAATCCAGGCCAAATGGCTGCGATAAACCATTAAAATTTCACAGTTGTCGAAGCTCGATCTGGTGTCGTGGCTGCGCGTTGAAGCACACCGCCACCGCCGTTGGATTCAGTACGGCATGAAGCTTCTATCCTGACCTTCCCAGTTGCCGTCGCATGAATTCCGATCATCACTGGTCTATGATGACATTTTGGTAATTTTATACTTCGAGCCTTCATCATTTTCTATATTTCTTAGTACTCAATTTCATTGATATATTTCAATTTATTATCATTATAATGGGGGAATTATGATGGGCGATGATAAACTTTCTGTTTATTATGCTATGTCTTTGTCTTTAAGTTTTTATATTTATTTTCCTACTTTAGTAATCTAGTATGTGGCTATGTAACTATGAGTTAAGTAAAGATTGAAGATTGGTTTTGGAGTGATGCATTATTGGCTCATTGTAGTGCAGAAAACTTTTTGTTTTTGGTTAGATTTTCATTTTATAACATTCATGCTTGGATCTTGGCAATATTAACTCAGAACTTAAGCTCTGTTTTGATTATTTTGAGATATTTAATTAATGTGTTAAGTTTAGTCCATACATTATTTAATTATTGTACTAAGACATTGTAGCATGATAAGTGAGCTTTTATTTCAACTATTGAACCATTTATGGTTTTTTTCCAATACGGGTAAAATATATTGGATTGTTCTTTAACTTTTTGAGTTGTGTATATTGGAAGGATATATTCATAACATGCCATAAATTGATCATCTAATGTCATTATGAATTGTGTTTTTGTAATGTGTAACATAGTATCCATAACATTGAACATCAGCTTGCTTATACCTAGTTTTGTTGCATATGTTTTCTTGCATTTTATGGCAGTATCAGACTTTTTTTGGTTTTGTGGCATTTGATGGTAGTTTGATCTATTCTTGGTGTTGATTTAAGATTGTTATTATTGTGCTGATGTTAATTCCAGTTGCTTGAATCAGCTAATTATGTTGCTGGTTTATGCATATGGCTGACCCAAGCAGTGTTGCTAGTTTTAGGTGCTGTTGCTCGTTGATTGAAATGGCTGGCTCAAGATTGTTCATTTAAGAATTGTAATTGTAATGTGTTGATGCAAATTAAGAATTAATGAAGTATTCATTTAACTATAACTGTTGGTATTTTATTTCATAACTGTACTATAACCTATGAAACTTGTGGTTGGATTTGACAATTATTATATATGAGTTATATATATAGGTTTTTCTATTGATATAATAATTTAAAGAATATATTTCAATTCCCACAAAAAAAATTATAAACAAAACAATTATTTTATTTTATTTACTGCCAAAATATATCTTAAAGAAATTTCAATTATTCCTGCTGGATTTAATGAAAATAATTTTAAGGAATTAATATTTAATTAAAATGATTAACTAATTTTATTATTCTAATTAAATATGTCATGTTTATGTGACAAACAATAGTCATGAATAAGAAGTATTTATCATAGATATTAATCATGTGTGAAAATTTTTCATCAAAGTAATAATGACAGAATTGTGATAGATAGTACGTCATGCATAACATGATATATAAAAACAGTCATCTTATTTTTTTAACACTGGAATCAATAACAGTCAGTCAACTGTCATAACATAGAGCAAATGACGGATAATAACCATCATAAAGACCTTTTTTTTTTTCCTAGAAGTGCATATTGGCTTCATTCTTGTCAGATGGCAAGAACCAAGAACACTATGACATGCACATATGACAATAATCAAGACCCTTATATCATACACATATGAAAAGTACCAAGATTAAAATTAAATTTGAAAGATGAATTCCTTGTTTACAATGTTTGGTTATTTTCCTTTTATATTATTCAAAATCTCGTGTAAATGGGCCATTAAGCCCTTGAAAATAATAAGAGTGAAATTTTTTTTCTCTTAAAAGTTTCAATCACCTCGTCCAAACTCTAGAAAACTTAGTCAAGCAGCCTGCTGACAGATTGAAATTTAGTTATCGCTTGACGTTGACATTAACACATGCAAATACAATATTGAAAGTGGAATTTAGGTCGACGATGATACCAACAAATTTGACTGTTCTAGTTTCCACATAAAAGGATAACAAGTAGCACTCAATTGGAATTCGGCTGTCTCATTGAGCACGTACCTGTAAAAAAGTTTAAAATCCACAATTACAATATTGAAAGTTGCAGTCATTATTTGTTACAGCAGACAAAGACTTAATTAACATCTTCTTTGACTTTATTTGATTTTGGTCTATTTTATATATACTGGATATTCCTCAATGAAGAATACAATATATAAAAGTTAAATTATGAGAAATCAATGCCTATCCTCTGCTAATATATTTCCAAAAATTGCGGGAATCCCATCTGATGGGCTAAAAGTTATCTTCTTATAAATTAACATGTCAGCTTGACCATACAAAAGTGCAATTCTTTATTTCCTAATTTTAAAAATTGAGAACTCTAAACTTTTTTTTATCGTTAATCTTGTTTTGAGCAAGAGTAAGAGGTTTGAACGACGCGTTCATGTAAGTGGGATGAAAATTGAATTATCCTTAGGCTAAAAAAAAAAAAAAAATCATGTTGTAGAAGCCGTAACAATAAAATTTTGTTGTCCTTCTCAAGCTCTACAAGTTGTTACAAGGAATCTTCAGCATGCATATTTTTGAGTAGCAGGTGCACCAGATAAATATCAATATCTAATTAGCAAATTATTTTTTGATAACACCTTGGATCGCTATGATCTTTTACCAAAATGGGTCAATTGGGTAAGGGCTTATGCTCATCGCTCATGCACGTGCATGAATGGCGATTAATCAAACAACAAATTAAAATTAAAGCCACCAAGCGATGTCCAAAATGAGAACGTGTACATATTTTGTAATTTGCTATTGATCCTTTGACTTAAAAGTTGTCATATATGTGTTTGCGTATTTTCAAAATAACCAATCATACAATCAAATAAGTTAAACTAGTACACGAATTATACATATAAATAACGGGGTGAAATTATACAATATTGGATTTTTGCATGACCACGTCGATGATATAATCTAATCAAGTATTGTTCCACTTTCCCATACCATATTAAAAAAGAACCGTGTTGTTAAGTAATTGAATGTCTACAAATATGAACACCACAAAGGACTCAGCCAATGAGCCAAAAGATAGTGAAATGGTGGACTTTTCAAAGAACCCAAAAGACAAACTGGTTGATTAATTTGTTTTTGAAATACCCAAAACGCAACATATTATCAACTTGGCAAGATTTTTTTCTTTTTTTTTTTCCTGCCAATATGGTTCATGATTATGGTGATTTTCTCTATAAAAGGGCTGCTCAGAAGTGCTGTTGGTATCCCACTTTTCCATTTGCATTTTTCTCCTTGGCTAAATTCTTATCCTCCCTCAATACCCCTCCAATGGTTTCCGTCGTCTTGCTACTTCTTGGCCTGCTAGTGGCTACTCCAGACGGGACAAGTATGCGTGTGTGTGTGTGTGTGTGTGTATCAAGAAAAAGATAAAAATCTCCCCATTGTTCGTAAATTAATCATTTCCTCCATGTTTGAAAATCCATCAAACTTTCCATAGTCCACAGGGATGATCGACTAGTTTTCAAATAGGTTTCTCTTATTGGCCACCTAACCTGGAATACTGTGAGAGATATAGGGACTAAAAAATTGTGTCGGATTTTGTGCTCACCTGACTTTTTTTTTTTAAAAAAAAAGAAATCTAAACCCCTTGGGGTTAAGAAATTTTTGTTAACTTTCAATTTTTGTATCTTTTACTATTTGATTCCTAAGATTTTTATTGAAAAATAGTGAGATTTAAGGTTTTATAACATCAAAAGTTAAATAGTAAAAAACACAAAACAAGTTAGAAGTTACAGAAAATTTTAAAAGATAAGGGTTTTAAACATGAGGTGTGAAGTGATTAATTTACTAAATCCAACATGGCCGTTGTTCATTTTCCCTATCTAACTTTCTCCATGAATTGATATTATTCATAAGTTTTAATTTGTTGATTCTATATATGTCATCGCAGGTGCTCAAATAGGTGTTTGTTATGGAATGCTTGGTGACAACTTACCATCAAAACCAGATGTCATAGCTCTCTACAATCAAAACAACATCAGAAGAATGAGACTCTATGATCCAAACAAAGAAGCTCTAGAAGCTCTCCGTGGCTCCAACATTGAAGTCATGCTAGGCCTTTCCAACGATAAGCTCCAGATAATCGCTTCCAACCAAGCCGAAGCGAACACTTGGGTTCAAGACAACGTCCAAAATTTTGCTAACAATGTCAAGTTCAAATACATCGCTGTAGGAAATGAAGCGAAACCAGGAGACAACTTCGCTCAGTATCTTGTTCCCGCCATGAGAAACATACAAAATGCCATTAACGGAGCTAACCTTGGAAGCCAAATCAAAGTTTCCACTGCCATTGAATTCGGAGCTCTTGAAGTATCCTCTCCACCGTCCGCAGGCTCCTTTAAGCAAGATTACAGACCAATTCTCGATCCCGTCATTACCTTCCTCAACGAAAACAAATCCCCGTTGCTTGTTAACTTGTACCCTTACTTCGCAATTGACCGCAACCGTCAAATATCTCTTGATTATGCACTATTTAGGTCCCAACAACCGGTTGTTTCGGACCCTCCGTTGAGTTACCGGAATCTTTTTGATGCCCAGTTGGATGCTACTTATGCTGCGTTGGAGAAAGCCCGTGGGGGCTCGTTGGATATTGTAATATCGGAAAGTGGGTGGCCAACCGCAGGTGGTGACGGCGCGTTAACGAATGTTGATAATGCAAGGACTTATAATAATAACTTGATACAGCATGTGAAGCAAGGGTCACCAAAGAAACCTGGCAGGCCAATTGACACTTACATTTTTGCTATGTTTGATGAGAAGGATAAACAGGGAGCTGAGATTGAGAGGCACTGGGGACTTTTTGCTCCAGACAAGCAGCCTAAATACCAAGTTAATTTTAATTAATTAACCAAATCAGAGCAGCCGCATGCAGCAGCAGATTTGAAGATATATTTGTGATGGAATAAATTATGGCACCATATGTATTAGTAAATAAGAGTTTGTATCATCACCTTGCATCGGTGCATGAGGCCAAATTTCGCTATCAATAAAGTCATGGATTGCGGTATTTAATTATATATCATATTCTCTTGCAATTTTTTGCTTAGCTTAATGTAATTGTTCTTTGGCTATTATGCAATGTAAAAACGCGTCCACATCATCACTCATGAACACTTGGGTAAACAATTACATTTCCCTGTCTTCAAGGAAATTTGATTGGACATTTCTATGTATATGGTCTCGTTAAAATAAAAAAGATCAAACTTGTATGGCTGCAGTTTCTGCATAGAAATACCAAAGATCTTTTGGCATGATCCTGATGACTAATGCAATTTTAGTTCTTACACCTCATTTGTTAGGGTGCTAAAATGTCTTTGATAAATGCCATTTATAATCCATCCATTAATAAATGTATGTTGAAAGGTTTATGTAGAGCTCACCTTGGTTGCTCTTTCTCACAAGTTATCACCTCTATATATACCAAATTAACTTCAAGCAACGTGCAAGTAAATTTAGAAGATAAATTCCTCGTTTATGGCACTTGATTTTTTTTTCTTTTTGTCCTTCAAAATCTTGTATAAATAAATCTTTGAGCCCTAACACAATAATAATAGTGAAATTTATACTCTTAAAAGTTTTCATTACCTATTCTAAACTGCAGTAACCTTAGTCAAGCAGCCTGTTGACTGAGTGAAATTTAGTTATTGCTTTACGTTGACATTAAGATTCATGTATGCAGAAGGTTGATGATGATACCTAACAATTCAAGTGTTCCATTTTCCACATAACATGATAACAAGTCGCACTCAGTTGGGCTTGAGCTGCCAAACACTTGACATCTTCTTTGACTGCAATTGATTTTGATCTATTTTATCTATCCCGTATATTCCTGAATGAAAAATAAAATTTACAAAAAAAGAAATTATGAAGAATAAACGTTTATCCTCTGCAAATCTGTTTCTGGAAATTGAAAGAATCTTATATACGGGCTAAAAGTATAATTTCTTCTTATGGATTAACATGTTATGATGGCCATTATATTGAGTGGTGCAATTATTTTCCCAGATATAACTGTTGAGAACTTTAAACCTTTATGGATTAAATTTTGATTCGTTAATCTTGTCAACATGCATGTTTTGTGTAGCGTATCATAAAGCAGAATTTATACTACCATATAAAGAAAGGAGCTTGTTATGTTACATCATCATATAACATACATGATGATGTAACAGCCGTTTGATGAAATCCAACAATTGTGAAAATATGAGACAAAAAAATCATATTATTTTCACAACCGTTGGATGAAATCCAATGGCTATTACATCATCATGTATGTTACATGATAATGTAACTTAACAAAAGCCATAAAGAAATCATTGAGTGAATAATGTGAAAAATGTTTTTTTAATCCTTATACTTTGAGTTAATTAGCGGTTAGCTCCTAAAGTTTTAAAAAGTGTCCAAAAAGGTCTATACCGTTACTTCTAGCTTATAGATTCAACTTTTCAGGGAATTTTTATTTGTTTGATATAACTTTAAAATTCCAACAGTGATGCCACCTCTTTAACTATTATCAAATTCTTAAGAGAGTTCATCTAACTTTCAGCTTCAAACTCCCATCCTTTCATATCTCCTTATCAAAGTTTAAGCTCTTAAAATTAAAATCAAAGAGCAATGTTTGAAAAGAGGTAATTTTATATTTTATTATATTTTATTAATTAATCTAAATGTGCATAACATAGACAGAGTAGAAGCCATCGGGTTCAATTTCAAATACTAGTTAGAATTTAGGAAAATGAAGTTGAATTAGAATTATTTTTGGGTAGCCTTTGAATTATAATTTTTGGTGTTGAATGTTTGTTATATTAATTTGAATTCTTAAAGTTGATTCATTCTATGATGTCGTGATATCAATCATAGTATCAATATCGTATTTAAGCATAAATCTAAAATTCTAGTAATGCAATTCTAGTAATGCAATTCAAGAGATGAGGTGAATTGGGTTTCAAAAAAATATTCAATTCCAAAACAAAATTCAATACAAATCTAAAACGAATTAAAAATAATAACAAATAAATCAATCACAATATAAAAGAGCTAAGGGAAGAGAGATTCAAACATAGATATTTTTACGTGGTTTGGCCAACCTCGTCTACGTCCATGTCTCCAATCTCACCGAGCTTGAGGATTTTACTAAGCAAGCCTCTAATATTTCAAATGCTTACAATTGACTTCCAAGATGTCAATGTACCTTACAACAAGAGATTATCCACAATCTCTTAACTCAAGTGTATCCCAACACTTACAATCACTCAAGACAAAAATTATAAATTTGGTTTTCTCTCACACAATATCTAAGATTACAAATCAATGCCCAATGTTTGAATAAATGAAGTAAGAATGTATTAAAAGCTCTATGAAGGTTGTATTCTCGATTATATGCTCAGAGATGGTGTTGTGTGACAGAGTTGTCGAAGCTCTTCAAAATAAATACTGATTCAACTAAATAAATTTGTAGAAATAATGGAACCAGGTCGAATCCCAAGAGAACTATGTATTTAATTTCTCAAAGTTTAAAACAAAAATTAATTTCCAAAGAAAACTAGATTTGCAAGCTTTCTGCAAATAAACGGCGAACCGTTTATTGTTATCGGTGAACCGTTAATTGTTCGAAATATTCTGGGAGATATCCGGCTAACCGGATAAGGGAAAACGGCAGACCGGTTGCGGTTTGTCTACTTACTGACTTTAATCGGCTAACTGGTAATGGAAAACGGTAAGCCGTTTGCTGATTGGCTTGGTTCTGGAACTAATCGGCTAACCGGTAATGGAAAACCGGAAATCCGAATTTCAATTCTCTCGTTTCTGGACACAATCGGCTAACCGGTAATGGAAACCGGTAAGCCGAATTTCTAAACTATCGGTTCTGTCCACTAACGGTTTAGCCGTTTGGGATTAACGGTTCGCCGATAGTGACAAACGGTTAGCCGTTAGTGGTAAACGGTTAACCGAAATTCTGGGTTTTAATTTTGTTCTTTTTTAACAAGGAATAAAATAAAATAAAAATAAAAATAACAAGACTTTAGAATTAAGCAAAGAAAATCAATCTTACCAAACTTCCAATCCAAGGGTGTCAATTCCATCCAATTGCAATTTTGATCATAGGCTAAAATATAAATTACTCAATCCAAGAACTTAGTCTACTTAATCGGAATCCCGCAGAAAGCAATTATTCTCCTAATGTAATAGACTCAAACAATCGCTCAAATCCAAACTTATCACTAATTTAACTGGGCATCATCGTTCCATATCAAATTAAGTGATAGCATTAAGAATAGTGAGAATGACTAAAACAAGATCAATTAATTCAGATTACTCCAATTCAATCAATTTGTATTTTTATTTCCCTAGAGCCTATCATGCAAGCTATGTAATTGTGGCCATCAATATACACACACATGAGCCAACTCTTTGCTACTCAATTCAATCATTCATGACAATTACGGATCACAAACTCATGACTAGCGATAGAAAAATAAATATTGAATTAAGGCGTCAACTCAATCAATATAAATAATTCATAGAAAATAAGAACAAGAAAATAAAAATTACTTGGACTGAAGAAATTCTTGTTAAGTTCAAAGCCTCACAAAACTACAATTGGAATTTAATTAACCCTTGGACCGGAATTAAAACCTTAGCCACTCATGGTGGCCAAACAAAATAAAAGTTGTTGAAGAAGAAAGCTTGCAGCCGTTTTTGCTCTCCTCCTCACGTTTCCTCCTTGCCTTTTTTTTGTCTCGTGTCTTTGCTTTCCTTTTATAATGCTTGCTTTTTGTTTGCTTTCCCTCACGTTTCTTTTCCTCTTTTGCTAGCTTTCCTTTTTCCTCTTGGTTTCTTCTTCTCTAGGAAACCAAATCCTTCTCCAATTCTGATTGCTAGGGAATGTCTCTCTCAAGCCAATGATCGGCCCACGTTTGCAAAGCCCAAATAAAGCCCTTTTTATCCAAATTTTATCATAACCTCCATGTTTCACCTCCTAAATCAAATCAAATACAATTTCCACAAATTAGCACTAGATCAATCAAAATATGAGGGAATTAAACAAAATATAATATGACTATTTATAACCTATCATTGTGATCAACCTTTGTTTGAATTTGAATGAGCTTATTTATAGTTGGAGCTGAAAAAAGTTAGTCATTACTGACTGTCTGCCCGAAAATAGATCGCTGATAGCCATTAACGGTTAACCGTGTGTCTTGGTCAAAGTTATCGTTGAGCCAAATTTTAAATAAATGGTTGACCGTTTGTCACTAACCTTTCACCTTTAAATTCCAGAGACTTGCAAAACAACTTTCTACTAACCGTTATTACTAAACGGTTAAAGATTAACAAAGAATGATATTATGAAAATTATTGGTTAGCCGTTTGACGTCAACAGTTCGCCAGTTATTTCCAGTAACCTGTAAAAACAAAAAGGCTTGTCCATTTCTGTTAAATGGTAATAGATTAGCACAAATTTTTTTCTAAAAATTATAACCATTTGCAATAAACAGTTCGCTATTTAATTCCAGTAGCTTACCTTGTTTGTTTTTCCTAACCAGTTGAAGCTTTAAGAAATAACCCTCTCTGGATTTTATCAGCTAACTGCTAAAATTAACAGTTCTCCGTTTACTTCCAAAATTACTCATTTTAACATAATTTTACTGGGATTGTTTTTTCAGTTTATTCAAATTACATTTAGAAAAATATCTTGGCTTTTAAGAAAGTGTTTATCAATGAAAAACTCTAACAATTTAGTCAAGAATATTTAAGATTTGTTATCATTAAAATCAATATAATGAACATCAATATGTTAACATTCTACCTCTTTTTGATAATGACAAACTTCTTTCAACATTTTGCTCCCCTTACATATATGCTCCCTCTAAATGTATGGCAAATTAAACTTTTAATCAAAAATGAATTTTTTAGCCAATATGAGATGTCTTCTTTTGAAAAAAATTTTTTTTAAAAACATTTGAAAATATCAATATGATCAAAATGATGCCATTTGAATACCATCTCCTCCTTCATTATAAAAAAAAGAAGATAGAAACGAACAATTGAAGCGTGAGTTTCAAGATGAAGATATTACCTATGTTAGGTGAGGAAATATTTCGGCAGAGTCTCCCCTTAAAAATGGACAAATCCTCAAATACAGGCAAGATTAAAATACTTCCAAAAATGATCAAATTGGTCTCCATATACCAACAACACCAATAACATTCAATCCAAGCATATATAATCATTCATGAGTAAATCATAGATAATCAACCATCATAAAGAAAAACACCAAACCATTATCAAAATCATCAATAAAAAGCAATGCAAGTCAAATATAAGTATCAAAAACACATATAAACATAATATGAAATGTATGTGCGAAAAAAAAAGTTAGAAACTAAGGAGGAGACTGCGAAAAGGTAGGTCGAGAAAAAGTACTGCTAGGGTTGAATCCAAAATAGCCAAGAAGCTGGCGTTGTGCAGCAATGATCTCAAATTACTGATTGATACTATGCTCTTGAAAAATCTGAACCTGAGATCAGAGCGGCTGCTAATCGCGGGAGAGAGCATCCAAGCGATCGAGAATCAGCTGCTGTCGTTTAGAAATCCGACTAACATCATTAGCCAACTGCTGTAAAATATCCGGGGCTGGGTTAGACAGAGGTCGGAGGCGACGCTGAGGCGGAGCCGAAAACTACTCAGAATGAAAGGCTGCCGAACGGAGGCGGCTTCAACAGGAAGATCAAGATTCATCTCACGCCTCAAGATCAAAATCACCGAGGCCGGAGGCGAGCACGGCAGGAGGTGGAGGTTGAGCTCCTAATCTAAAGTCGAGAAGCTGATCGGGGGGATAAATGTCATTAAGCATCCGATCATCTTCTAGAGCAATCAATGTGTCCCGATTCTTAGAATTTAAGGTCTTGAACCATTTGTCGTTCTTCCTAGAGAAACCGATACTGGTCATAGCTTCCGGACCAATCCATATAGGCCCCTTATACGCGGTATCCCTAAGAGGCACGTGGAAGTACCACAGTATCTTAGTGATGATACTACCATAAGGGAGCAAGCAGTGATTAACTGCAAGCGTAGCTAACATTTGTCGCACAATGACATATCCAAGGTTAATGGATCGTCCCGTAATGAGACTATCTAATAACCTAATATTTAATCGAGTTACCTCATCTGAGTGACCCTTCCGAGGAGTAATGACATGCTGTAAAATGATATAAAGGATGCGAACTTGAAGAGATAACAGCTGGGACCAAAAAGGAAGTGCACAAATATCAACAGTAAGATCCTGACGACGACAAATGTTTTAAACACCCTCTTTGTGTACAAAATTATCAAATGAGAGAGCCTTTCTAGATGTGTAAATCCTATTGCCATCATCCGGAATGACAAGGGTGTTATTTATAAACTCAACATCAAAGTCAATAGAAATGCCACCAACAATAGCAACTATCATATCTAAACGAGTTGTAGAAAGTTCTAAATTCGAATAAAAAACTCGAACTAGATTAGGATAAACTTGATTATCAAAATTAATAGCAAACTCCCAAGGTTGAAGCATATTCTTAACACTTCTACCAAATACAATCAATTCTTTGAAATCTTCTATATCCACATAGTAAGAGTCAAGTACCTGTCGATCCATAAAACGATCCTCGAAGCGTTTCATCAGTGCGGCCGTGGGAAGATGAAGTCTTTCAAATTTGAAAGTTTCTCGTGATGGAATATGGTTGCTAGAGGGAGTCTGTTTCCACCTCCGAGTTATCTGAGAAGACTCAGCCATGGTAATATGGGAAAAAAGAGAAACTTTTACGGAAGATGAGTTTAGAAGGAAATAAATCGATTATTGAGTTTAGACCGAGTAGAGGAAGTGATATTGAGGTTCAATTTAGTTAAGAAAGGGCAAAAATCTTATCGAAATTGAAAAAGACAGTTCGGTTGCCCTTAGGGTTTGGATTTGGGACTTTTCAATTTTGGGCTTGATTTGAAGATTTGAATAAGTAAAATCAGTCTAAGGATGATTAGAAATGGCTCTATCGGTGTGATTTGGTAAAAAATTGGAGAAAAATGGAGGATTGGAGGTTGAGAAAGCTTTGGCTGCATATTAATGGCGAAAACGATAAATAAGTAAGTGAAGAGGAAGAAGAAATCCTTGAAACAATTTTTTATTGCACGAAAACGGCGAGCCATTTTCTATAAACGGTGAGTGAGTAATTTCCAGAGAGTATTTAATAAAAAACGGTTAATGCCTAAGCATAAATAGTGAAGGGGTAAATTTCAGTGAGCTCTCTATTTTTAAATGGTTTGCCGTTTGAGGCAAATAGTAAAAGGGTAATTAGAAGTCAGCATATCCTAATTTCTGGAATTAAATGGTACATCGTTTATTTCTAAACAGTTATCCGTTTATTTCATCTATCATTTCGCACATTGATTTTAATATTTGGCCAACAAATAATACATTTCGAGATCATTTTTATTGAGTCAAAATGTTTTAAGGACTAGTTTAATGTATGAATTATGAACTCACAAATGTTCAAAATAATCAATTCATTTATGCATTCAAACATTAATAAAACAACCACGTCACTTATAAATTACTCTTAAGTATGTCATAGTCATCAAAACTCATTTAAAATATCAATCAATCAATTTTAACAGACTTCATATCATAAGAAGAAATGTTAATGTGAAAATTTCATCATCCCAAGTTCATTCTGAATTTTTGAAAATTGATTTTTGTCAAGAGGTTTTGTGAAAATATCGAAAAGTTATTTTTCCGTAAAAATGAACTCTAATGCAATATCACCCTTTTGAATATGATCTCTCAAGAAATAATGTCTCATATCTATATGCTTAGTTCTAAAGCACTGAATGAGATTCTTTAAAAGATTTATAGCACTAGTATTATCACACTTAATAGGGATTTGTTCAAGATTAATGAAATAGTCTCTAAGTGTTTGTTTCATCCAAAGACCTTGTGTACAACAACTCCCTACAGCAATATATTCAGCTTCGATTGTTGAAAGTGTAATAGAATTTTATTTCTTACTAAACCATGAAACAAGTTAATGACTTAGTAAATGACAAGTTCCACTAGTATTTTTCTTATCAACTTTGTATCCGACAAAATCTACATTCGAACAACATGTTAAATCTATATGAGTTCCTCTAGGGGTACCAAAGACCAAGATCTATGGTTCCACTTAAATAACGGAGAATTCTTTTTACAGAAAGCAAATGAGATTCCTTGGGATATGATTGAAATCTTGCACACAAACATACACTAAACATGATATCAGGTCTACTTGCATTTAAATAAAGTAAAGATCCGATCATACCTCGATACATTTTGATATCCACTTCTTTACCTTTTTCATTTTTGTCAAGCTTGGTTGTTGTGTTCATAGGAGTATTTTTGGTCTTTAAGTCATCAGTGCCAAATCTCTTGAGTAGATCTTTTATATACTTGGCTTGATTTATGAAGATTCCTTCATCATTTTATTTTATTTACAGTCCAAGAAAGTATTTTAACTCTCGCATGATACTTATTTCAAATTCCTTACTCATACAAGAGGAAAATTCCTTGCACAAAGACTCATTAGGAGAACCAAAGATAATATCATCAACATATATTTGGATAACAAGAATAGTTTGGTTCTTATGCTTAACAAAGAGAGTGGTATTTGCTTTTCCTATCGAAAAACTATTATCTAACAAGAAATTCTTTAGTCTATCATACTATTGAGTGTTAGAAAGTGTATATTTATAAAGGAGAAAATCGTCATTTTACACTTCAAGTCTCACTAACATTGCTACTTTTATTTATTTAAGTATTTTGTTATTTAATTATGTGTGTTTCATTATAATTAGGTATTTTATGTATTTTAGGGGAATCACGATCGTTTCACAATGAACGAGTGATCAGACAGCAAAACGGACGTCACATTTGAACTCAGGACGGTCGAAAACGTTAGAAGGAGCATAAAAGGAAAAATGTCACTGCTCACATATACAGTACTGTTCATGGTACTGTACAAATAGTGTTACTGTGTAAAACCGGATTACTGTACAAACCGTGGTCAAACCGTATGTACTATATAAATAGTGTTACTGTTCAAATAATGGCTGTTGACTGTTGACTGATGACGTGGCGCAATCTTGAGCGTCCAAACTGTTTTTAATCCGATGGTCATGATTCACTCAATGTATCTATAAAAAGGGGGCTCCCCCCCTAATTTGATATCCCTGAATTCATTTCTAAGCTTAGATTTTTGTAATTCCTTCTCCTTCTTATATTTTCTACGTATTTTAATAAATTTCCATTTTACCCCTAGTTCAAAAATGAGTAGCTAATTTTCTTTTAAGCTTGGGTTGATGTTGAACTCTCAATATGTTCCATGGGTTTAATTTGGTAAATTTACTTTCTCTTCCCCTCTAATATTTGTGGTTGTTTTGACTTTTCGTCGACAAATAATAATAGTCTTGTCTAGATATCGCCCTGGTTAAACCGGCACCCTAGTACAAGGTTATTATTATTTGGCACGATAAGCCCTTAGCACCATATTTATTTGAGCGTGGTTCATGAGGTGTGGAATCCCCCCTCATGATTTAATTGGTATTAATATGGAATATTTAGCCCATGGAGCATGTTGATGCAGATCCGGATACCCAAGTGCTTTATCTCAATTATTTCCAGTTTAATTTATTATCGTCATTCCCACTTAAATTCTAGCATAGTTTAAATTACCTTAACCACAAATTCATTCACCCATTTAAAGAAAATTAATTCTGCACATAATTAAAATCAACATCCTCGTGGGATCGACACTCGTCACCATTAATCTATTCTACAATAGATTCGTGCGCTTGCGAGTTCAATCCATACAATACTTCTGACAACTTATATACATAATTTGGAAATGTTTTATTTTCAAAACCAAGGGGCTGTTTCACATAAATTTCCTCCATAATATAACCATTTAAGAAATAACTTTTGATATTCATTTGAAATAAAATGAAATCTTTATGACATGCATATACTAACAACATTCTAATGGATTCTAATCTAGCGACAAGTGTAAATATTTCGTCAAAATCAATTCATTCTTCTTCGTTGTAACCTTGAGCCACTAGTCTAGCTTTATTTCTTACAACCATGTCGGATTCATCTATTTTTAAAACCTATTTAGTGCCTATAATAGATTGATGTTTCGGTTTAGGAACTAATTCCCACACATTATTTCTCTCAAATTGATTTAAATCCTCTTACATTGTCATAATCCAAGATTCGTCATTTTCTGCATCCGCAAAGGACTTTGGTTCAATTTGAGATATGAATGCAGCATGCTCACATGTATTTCTAAAAGATGATCTAGTTGTTATGCTACGTGAAAGATCTCCTAAAATTGCATCCTTAGAGTAAGAAGAAACATACCTTCACTCCTTAGGGAGTATTTGAGAAGTACGTTGATTTTATTTTGCGCTTGTTTATTCATGTCGCTCCTCTTGATTTGGGAAGTACCTTGGTGGCTTTAATATATTAATTTGTTTTTTAATTAGTTGGGCATTCAAGCATGTGTATGAGCATGAGTCCTTACCTTATCGATTTGTTTTAGGTTTAAGATGATTCTACCGATCAAAGGTACTATGAAATGTACAAAAGGTGAGTTTCCTTTTTAGATTCGACATCTGCAGTAATTAGAGTAACTAGAATAGGTTGGAATCAAAATGATTAGAATAAGAATAAGTTGTTAAAAAGAGCTGTATAAACTGAAATAAAAATGAAATGTATTCCTATTAATGTATTTATTTTGTCTTATAGTCGGATTAGATTATTTTAAGTCATTAAAATATCTTTAGTTAAAATTATGTCTTTGTTCCTAATAAAATGATATATAATGGTAATTTTAAAATGAAATATATGCACCAAATACTTAGAAATAAATGAAATTTATGTCATTCTAACAATATTTAATGAAATCCGTTAATATCGCGGCACCAAATATTTAGAAATAAAAATATTGGGTATATTGCTTTCCATTATCTAAGTTTTAGTTGTTGTTACTCCCAATTCTACGATAATTTACACAAGATATTATAAATTTGAGACATAAATGAAAATTTTAAATAGAAATAGTCAATAATTTTTTTCTTTCAAATTAAATTAGGGATGACAAATTTTTCTGGACCAGGCCTGGACCTAGACAAACCTGGTTTATCCGGTCCCAGTTCAACCCATATTGGATGCATTAATAATGCAAATCCAGATTCATTTTTAAAACCCAAACATATCTGAATCTGGTTTTGGGTCTGGCCGAACCTGGATTTCCGAAACCCGGACGCTCACTCTAGCTACCACCTCTCTATCTCCCTCATCCTCAAAATCAATTCAATATTACATGATTTCATTTTTATCAATACATCATCAATTTAGATCATCGTCACTTCATCACCCATCATCACCAAGCCGTCGTCAAATTTCATCTCATCTTTTGCCAAAGAGCAAACTTTGTTTCTAGTTGCTAGCCCCTTCTCGCCGACACTCTCATTTCTCACTAGAATTAACCATCCATCATCGCCTTGGCTGCCACTTGATCAATCAAAGTAATTTTTGTCTTTTTTCTATTTTTTTTTACTTATGTTTAATTCCAGTAATTAAATTTTTTGTTGTTGTAAATAGCCCAATGCAACATTTTAAAATTAATTCTAGTAATTAAATTTTTTGTTGTTGTAAATTGCCCAATGCAACATTTTAACACATAATATTGATATAATTGTAAACCTTATCATTAAAGCGAGTAAATTTAGTTGAGGCCCATGAATCTGTTCTACTTTTTACTATTTCCGCAAATTCGAAAGAGCCAAAAGGGTGCATGAAGGCCTCATCACTCCGCCCTTCAACCAACTATCCAGGTTCAAAACCAGAGATCCGGATATCCAAATTTTTCTAGGTTGAACCTGGACTGGGGTTGGGACTTGAAAATTTGGGTTTTTATCCGAGTCGAGTAAGATAATTTGTCATCATGGGTCTGAAACCAAGAAGGCCAAACCTAGACCCATACTGAATTTTGCCATGCTTAAACGGAATGATAGACATCTCTTCCATGACTATGTAATAAAAAACTTCAATTACGTGTGTCTATATTTGGTTGGAAGAAATGAAAGAAAAGGAGGGGAAAAGACAGGGAAGAGGAGAGAAAAAATAAGAGAAAAAATTTGTCAATCTTACTTTTATTATTAGTTTTGCTACAAAATTTATCTTTTTTTTTCACCTTTTTTTTTTCCACTCTCCTTCTTTCCTCTCGTCTTCTTTTCTTTCATCTCTTCAAACAAAAAATGCCGGCGTCTACATTACTATGTCAGTAACCACACCCACGATCAAATTAAATTTCAAATTAGGCGAGCAATGGTAGCTAGTTTTGCACGCTTTCTCAAATGTCGTGCACTGTAGAGGCAGGGTCTTTTGACTAGTGATCAAATAACTTCTCTTGTGAACAAAATTAATAAAGCTACCAAGAAATCAAGCAAGCACGTACTGTGGGTCAAAACAAATGAATACACTGGTGTAATCCTTATTTTTGAAGTTAAATATTCGTATAATTTTTATATTTTAAAAAATATATTAAGACACTCATATTATTAAATATATATGTGATACTCTTATCCTTTTTATAATAATTTTAAAAAATATTATTGGTAACAATAATAAAAAAAATATTAATTTATTAAATTAATACTAAAATTAAAATTAAAATTAAAATGATTTTTAATTATTACTTTACTTTTGGGATTAATTTGATAATATTATAAGTCTACCCTTGGTTAATATTAACCTTACTATATATTATTAATATGTATTTATTTTCTCCTGTAATCGGGATAGATTTTTCAAGTTAGTAAAATACCCTTAATTAAAATGACAAATAGCAGTAACTTCAGAATGAAATATCTGCACTTTTATTATAATATTAATCTTAGTATTACTATTTTCTATATAAATTAGTTGTTCTAAATATAAGTTCTAAATATAACCAACCATACAAATAACATATAAAATAAAATACATTATTAATAATACACGAATGAGATACATATAACATGTAAAATTATATAATTGGATAGTTGCATGACCGCGTCGACGATAAAATCTAATCAAGGCTTGTTCCACTTTCTAACACCATATTAATAAAAGAACAACCGTGTTGTACACTTCGGGTAATTAAGTGTCTATAAATATGAACACCGCAACTATGGATAGGAAAAAAATTGCAGTAGTAGGGCACAGCCAAAGGATAGTGACATGCATCAAGAAATTAAATTAGCCTCAGACTTTTCAAATAACCCGAAAGACAAGCTGTCGGATTAATTTACTTTGAAATGTTCAAGTTATTATTTATTATGAATGTGGAATTTTTTTCTTTGCTTTTTTTGCCTTCCAATATGGTCCATAGACATGGTCATGATTTTCCTCTATAAAACGGCCGCTACGAAATGTTGTTGGTATATCACACTTGTGCATTTTCATCTTTCTCCACGCATGGCTAAACTCTTTAATTCTCCCAATACCCTTTCAATGGCTTCCGTGATCATGTTACTTCTTGGGCTGCTAATGGCTACCCTAGACACAACAAGTATGTATATATCTTTCTCGAGAAAATGATCAATATCTCCATGTTCTTCATCAAAAATTAATTATTTTCTCCGTGTTGAAAAATTCATCAAAACCATACTTGACCAAATGATTTTTTAAGTAGTTTTTTTTTTTCTTTTAAACTAACTACTCCAGTTCGAAACCTAAAAGAAATATATTAGTTTGACTTCTGTCCACAACTTACATTTAAAAAGGAAGAAAGAGAGGCATTAAAATCAATTTTGAGTTTTAGTTTTTACCACCTCATGAGTAATTAGTAAAACGGACAAACAAGCTAAGAATTAATAGAGTTTTCTAAAAGACAGATTTTGAACATGAGGTGCTAAATGATTAATTTACTGAAATCAACACCGTCGTTTCATCATTTTCGCTATATATATATATGAATTAATATTATTTGTTACTATAAGTTTTTATTTTTTTATTTTTTTAATAAAAGTTTTTAATTTGTTGATTCTATATGTATCTTACATATATATTCCAGGTGCTCAAATAGGTGTTTGTTATGGAATGCTTGGTGACAACTTACCATCAAAACCAGATGTCATAGCTCTCTTTAACCAAAATAACATCAGAAGAATGAGACTCTATGATCCAAACAAAGAAGCTCTCGAAGCTCTCCGTGGCTCCAACATTGAAGATCCAAACAAAGAAGCTCTCGAAGCTCTCCGTGGCTCCAACATTGAAGTCATGCTGGGCCTGCCCAACGATATTGACCTCTTCCGAAGAATCGCTTCCAATCAAGCCGAAGCAAATACCTGGGTCCAAGACAACGTCCAAAATTTTGTTAACAATGTCAAGTTCAAATACATTGCCGTAGGAAATGAAGCAAAACCAGGAGACGACTTTGCGCAGTATCTTGTACCTGCCATGAGAAACATACAAAACGCCATTAACGGAGCTAACCTTGGAAGCCAAATCAAAGTTTCCACAGCCATTGCATTCGGAGCTCTCGATGCATCCTCTCCACCGTCAGCTGGCTCCTTTAAGCAAGATTACAGACCAATTCTCGATCCCCTCATTGCCTTCCTTAACGAAAACAATTCCCCGTTGCTTGTTAACTTGTACCCTTACTTTGCTATCGCTCGTGACCGTAATATACCTCTTGATTTTGCACTATTTCGTGCACAACAACCGGTTGTTTCTGACCCTCCGTTGAGTTACCAGAATCTTTTTGATGCCCAGTTGGATGCTACTTATGCTGCGTTGGAGAAAGCCGGTGGGGGCTCGTTGGATATTGTGATTTCAGAGAGTGGGTGGCCGACGGCAGGTGGTGACGGAGCGTTAACGAATGTTGATAATGCAAGGACTTATAATAATAACTTGATACAGCATGTGAAGCAAGGATCACCAAAGAAGCCAAGGCCTATTGAGACTTACATTTTTGCTATGTTTGATGAGAAGGATAAAAAGGGAGATGAGATTGAGAGGCATTGGGGACTTTTTGCTCCAGACAAGCAGCCTAAATACCAAGTTAATTTTAATTAATTAACCAAATCAGAGTAGCTGCATGCAGCAGCAGATTTGAAGTTAAATTTTTAATGGAATAAATTATTGCACAATATGTATTAGTAATTAAGAGTTTTGCATCATCACCTTGCATTGGTGCACGAGGCCAAATTTCATTATCAATAATTTCATGGTTACCGTATTTAATTACATATCAAGACCTCTTTCAATTTTTAAAGGAAATTATCATTTGTATACCCTATATTTATTCTGTTATTAAAAATATTACAATACTTTGAAGGTATATCAATCATCCACCATAAGTTGACAAACTGTATTAATCGACTACCAAACCGTTAGTTGTCATTTGAAAGTTAACGGAATTACAGCGAATTGACGATTTTACCTTTGAAAATTATCACTTGTATACCCTTAAGTTCTCTTATTATCATTTGTATACCCTTAAGTTCTTTTATTATCACTTGTATTCCCTTAAATTATCACTTGAATCATATGAAAAGATCAGATTATCCCTCTGACGTCATCGTATTTAAACGGTAACTAACCGTTTGGTGGTCAGCTAATACATTTTGTCAACTTATGGTAGACGATTGATACGCCCTCAAAGTGTTATACTATTTTTTATAACGGAGTAAATCAAGGGTATACGAATGATAATTTTCCATTTTTGAATAGCTTAAATAATATGTAATGTAATTGTTCCTTGGCCATTGTGCAATGTAAAAGCGCCCCCACAATACCAAATTAATTTCAACCAGTAAGAGCACAACAGTGAATTAAGCAAAATTAAAGGGCACTTCTTTTCTAAATATTATATGTATGAATCAAAACCATGCAAAGATTTGAATCTCAAACATCCTGTAGCAGTCCAAGTCTCCAAGAGATCGATATTAATTAGCTGAGAAGAAAAAAAGAACAGAGTAATTCCACTTAGTTTAATATATAAATAAATAACTTAATTAAAAAAGATGGCTAAAAATTTTTTCCCTAGGTGTTGAAAGCACAGAAACACGAGGCAGCATCTGGAGCCCTTCAAAAAGTCAAAGTCAACGAGGTAAACTGGTCCATATGAGCTCAGTCAATGTGTAGTCCACGAATGTTAACATGGAGCTATGATCCGTTTTGAAAAGGCGCCGGATCCGGGTTTGCCAACTTCCCATTTCCGAAGGACAAATGAAGCTACGAGGCAATTACAAAGTGAGCTCGTTTGACCAACCAGTCACCATGCGGTCTATCTTGAAAGTCAACGAGCTTAAATCATAACAATGTACGTTACACTACACTCAATTGAGATCTCTTCTTTAAACTATTTTAAAGGAGAATTTAAAGAGAGAGAAGAATCTCTCTCTACCCACTCATTCTCTCTATTATTTTCTTCCATCCAACCCAAATGGACTCAGTGTATTGGTTTGGGATGGGCTGATATTACATGAGGTGCACCTTTTAACACTCATCTACAGTACCTGTAACACCCCATTCCAAATTTTTAAACCCAAAATTAAAATCAACCATCATGCTATTTTTTAAAAAAAAATCAACTATCGTGATATAAAACTTCACCCTAAAAAAAAAGAATTTTTTTAACCTTCTTTTTAAAATAATTGATATATAAAAATCCTAAAATTTTAAATAATTTTCTCTTTGTTACTTAATTTTTTATTTTTTTAACTCTAAATTCTCATAAGATTATTACTTTAATTTTTTTCAATTAAAATTTAAAATATAGATATAAATTCTAAAACAGAGATGGGTATAAGAAAATTTGTTAGAAGAATAATTTATTTAAATTTTTACTTAAATTTCCTTTCAAGACCAAAACGGGTGTGAAGTGACCTTCTAGATCTAGAGTGTGAAAAATATTCTCTCGCCAACAAAAATTTGAGTTATGATTTTCTTGACATGATATAAAATATATATAAGAGTTTGAGGTCCATATGTATGATGTATCACCTTACATGTAAGGGATCATGTTAGATCATAGACATTCATGACTACATGGTCTCTAATGTTTCTCACACTATAGAATATAAGAGTATAGTTATTTTTACTCTAAAAATTAATCTGAATACTCTATTATTTTGAACATTCATCTATAATTTTTTTCTTTTTATGTCTGTCAAACCTTTTAAATTAATTGCCTTTTATTTACTATATACACCTATAAAATTATTCAATTTACCAAAAGAAAAAAAGTAATAACAAGAAGAAGGCATCTTCAATTCTTTTTGTAGAAAATATTTCATGTACTTATTCAAATCCATCAAAATCAAAAAAAAAAAAAAACTCATTTTCTTGAACAAACAAAGAAGAAATTATTTAAATTCCAAACTTATTATTTATCTAACCCTGACACAGCTTCAATTTTAAAAATTAATTAGTCGTGCAGTCAAGCTGCAAGTTAGGTGAAGCAGAAGCTATATGTGAAAGTGCCATAAAAAGATTGCTTAAATAGAAGAAGCATAGATGCATGAGATGAAACTAATTTTAGGAAGAAATCATTAAAGTTAACGAATCATCACCAGATTTTGCCAACTTAACAGCAGATTGGTAGATGTCATGAAAGCTAAAAACTGATTGGAGTAATTAATAAAAGTTTATTTACTCAATCAAAAAGGTACGTAATAGCTTCTTCTCAAATATTTATAAAAGTTTTAGGTAGAAGATCGTTTATATGTTAAAAGATTGAATTTACTAATTATATGAGCGTCTAAATTAATTATATTTTATTTACGTAAAGTAAACTAATAAATCATGAGTATTTTTTATTAAATTATTTTATTAAAATAAGAGTGTTCAAAATCAATTTTAGAGTGTAAAGCGTCCCACTCATAGTACAATTACGAGCAATAATACCTAAAAAAAAAAATTGAAACATTAGTGCATATTATAGCTTTTTTTTCTTTTTCTAGAACCTCACAAGTGAGAGGAAATAAAATTAAAGAGAAAAAAAATAATATTACAATCAGGGTGGGACATGAAAACCTTACCCGAAAAAAAAGAAAAAGAAAGTGATCACAAAAAACAAACTAGCACATAATTGTTAAAACCTATTCTTGAAATAACGCACCGTATCATTAGTATGCATTATAGGTTAAAGAGATTGTCAATTTCTCTCATACTGTACTTAATATATACTATTTATCCCCATGTTGTTTTATAATAATTAATGACCCCTTGATAGCATAAGTTTACAATATTACCTTTATTTTCAAATACACTTCTGTTCATATTTATTATAGATTAAATAAATCACATGAATGGAAATTAAAATAAAAAATTAAGTATTAAAAATAAGAAATATATATTTTGATGTGCAAAAAATTAATAATAAAATATTTTTCTTGTATTTTTATTTTATAAACATTTTCTTATGTAAATATATAAGAAAATTATTATAAAATGATAAAAAATTATTATAAGAAAGCTTGAATAATAAATAAAAATTGTTGAAAAATAAAATAATAAAATATTTCTCTTTTATTTTTTCATTTATTTTTAAAATATTATAAAAATTTATTAGAAGAAAATATTTACAAAATAAAAAAGTACAAGAAAAAATTTTATTATTAACTTTTTTCACATCAAAAGATATATTTCTTATTTTTAATACTTATTTTTTTATTCAGTTTCTATTCATATGATTTATTTTATCTATAATAAATATAAATAAAAGTGTATTTGAAAATAGGAGTACTATTGTAAATTAATACTGTCAGGAGGGTTATTAGCTATTATAAAAACAGTAAGGGAGTAAATAATATATATTTATTATAGTACGAGAGAAATTTGCAATATCCCTTATCAGTGATTGTCTCGTAAAAGATAATAATTTTCTCTTAGCACAAAATAACTATTTACAATCTCTCTCTCTATATATATGTATGTATGTGGAACAATATATTCCTATTATTTCAAGGTAAAAGGTGCAATGACTATTACTTGAACTATTACTAATTAGATCCAATGACGGTAAAAGGTGCTCTAAGTTGGAGTTTCTCCAACATAGTTAAAATTTAATTGTATTTATCTCCTTAAATAGTCTTTAGATATACTTTTACTTATAAACTATAGTCCCAGTCTACAATTAAACATCAAGCGTCCATCCATCATCCACTTACCCATTGTCCCGAGGCCTACTTATACGTATTTTTATATTATAAGTTATTGCCAATGACATGTTATATAGTTTCACGTTAGCTCCTAGTGTCTCTATATTTTGTTATAAACATATCACACCCATTATAAGTTATAAGCAACCGCAATCAAGAACTGGAAAAAGCAACCTAATTACTTGTGCAGAAGCTAGTAGATACTTTTTATGATTTGAGGAATATGGAAACTATCTGTGCAGGTATTTCATCAGGCCAAAGTTAAGTTGAATTCCGACTATAATTCTTTATATTAATATATGCATTTACGCACAAATTTTATGATTTGAAATTTTCAGGAAATAATGAAGTGTCAAACGCTGTAGTGAGTAATTGTTGATATATATCACTCTTTTATTTATTTAAAAAAATAAAAATTTAAATTGTCTCATTATTAATTGATTTGTTGGTAAAATTAAAAGGCGCCACAAAATTTAAAAAAAAAACACCTTGATTTGTATTGCAAAATCTTTCATTTCATATTTAAATATTGGTAGTATATATATTATTACAATTGTACCAAATACAAATTCAAACAAGTATTAAAGAAACATATAAATTCAGAATATCTCAAATATAGGATCCATGATACATTTTTTGTGCCATGGAGCTAGACCAGTGAGCGGGGTTTTTAATTAAATATGCCTCAAAAGTGTGATATTTAGTTAAATATACCCCATACTTGAAAATTATCTAGATATACCTTTTTATATAGTGCGTATGCAAAATATCGCAGAAAATATAAAACACACAACTCACCTCCAACACACTTTACTCTTTTTTTCATTCCCAATAGAATCTCACTCCACACCACAAATCACTCATGAATAGCAATGCACTGAGATTTTAGTTTGCAGCTGGGTGCATCATTCATCCTATGGATAAGGTATTTGAAGCTTTATTTTTATTTTTTGTTATTTATTCATTTTGTTGACATTATGTTATTATTTAGGTTTTTGCTCGGTTTAGATAAAACAATAAAGCAACTCACATTTTCATTATATTTGCATCATATGACCGTTGTTTGATGGATTTTATAACTATATCGCGAAAACCTCAAGTTGTTATAAAAATTTTATTCAAGATCGATATACACGACATCGGGCCGGTATGGTTGATTTACACGACCGCAGTTTCCGTATTTGCACGAAGCCGGTAATATTAAACACCCATCGCAGCTGTATCTCGTGACATATACAGCATTTGCGTCGGGTATTTGCGCACGTAGTAGTCGTAATGTATTGTAAATACCCAACTGTAGTCGTGTATTTAAAAGCAGACACACTAGACCGCACCAAGTATTTACGCATGCAGAGTCAATATATTGCAACACCATCAGAACAGAGGTAAAATACCAATTATAATGTATTTTATTACGTATAAATGATTATGTATTGTAAATTTTATATATATGGTCATGTCATATATCATACATTGTACAAAACTATCTTCTCTATCATTAATATAATTAATAAAAAAATAAAACATCATAATGCTTGTACATACTATTTTTAATAACATCAAATATCAACAACATCCTCATTGTAACCATTACGTCTCTTGTATAGATTTACACGACTGTAGTCGTGAAACCATATAAAGATTCCAATTGTTATGGCGTGACTATTTTATTGGTGCAAAAAATATATTTTTTCACTAGATATATCCTTTTACTATTACTAAACTATAGTCCTGTGTTTTAATAAGTTACACAACTATTATCATATATGTATGAACTTACATACTATAATTGTGCATATATGAAACATGTTCCAACTGTTATGAGATCCCACCATCTTATCAGTGCAAGAAAAATAGTTTTTTAAGAAGAAATATATTCTCTAACTGATTTGTGTATTTTAGTAAGTTATACAATTATTATCGTGTAAAATAGCAATTACACGACGTCCGTCATGTAAATTAGCAATTACACGACGTCCGTCGTGTAAACTAACAAATACACGACGTCGTAAATATACAAGTAAATATATACTTATATATACCTTGTTTGATTTTATTTTGTATTTATTGTATAATTAATTGTTATATTATTGCAGGAAATGACTTCAGTACGTGTGCCTATTATGTTTTGTGGTGAATGGATTGAGCAAAATAGCCATTATAGATTTAATAATACAGAGGCAAAAGGGATCATGGTGCCCCGTTCTACAACGTATTCAAAATTGATAGAAAGAGTATCTCGAGTTATTTGCATTGATATTTCTGAATTTGACATTGAAATGAAGTTCAAGCTTAAAACATTCGATCAAATGCCGCCCGTTCTAATTATGAGTGATGATGTGTAGATTATTTTCTAGAGGAAACAATTATGATGATTGTGCGCCAATTTCCATTGTATTACATCTTATTTACGATTTGAATAAATATTGGATTTGTGTTATTTGACGTATAACCATATTTATTATTT
Source organism: Citropsis articulata (assembly GCA_030449925.1). Taxonomy (NCBI): domain Eukaryota; kingdom Viridiplantae; phylum Streptophyta; class Magnoliopsida; order Sapindales; family Rutaceae; genus Citropsis; species Citropsis articulata. The sequence continues at coordinate 10,556,405 of JASUUH010000160.1, forward strand.
ATTACATTGAAGTTTGATATGGTAAACACCCGACTGTAGTGGTATATACGTGGTATATATATATATTATGGGGTATTACAGTGATCATGTATTGCAATCTTGCGGCCATGATCGTGTATATGTTCAAATGCCATTGCGATCGTGTATTTGTACTGTGATGGTGATCATGTATTGCAAATACATTGCGATTGGTGATTTGCATAGATACCATTACGATCGGGTATTTATCTACAACAAGTATGTCATATATTACAAATTCCATTGCGATCGTGTATACGAAATCTACGTTGCGATGGTGTATTTTCTTATAGAGCATTCCACAGCGTATATGGCAATCAGGTTTGTCACATCATTGCTGTTATCTTACCATATACAAAATAAAACATCATAATGCTTGTACATTCTATTTTAATAACATAAAATATCAACAACATAGTCATTGTAACCATTACATCTCGGGGTCCAAAAAAATGATACATCAATTAAGTTTTAAAAGACAACACTACAAAGGTTTTTCCACGACCTATGCCCAAATAATTTGACACCAATGTTTTTGAAATTGTGTAACATGATCTTGTTGGCAATATGAATTGACGTCCAGTCCATGGGCAAGGACCTCCAAATACCGCAACAAAAATGCTCCACAATCACCACTATAAAAATTAATATAAAGTAATTGTTAAAAATCATCATACTTATTATTAAGTTCAAACCACAATATGGTTAGTACATACCCTAATTGTTGTTGCGGAATGTTATGCACACTTTCATGCGATGGGGCAGGATTTGAAAATATAACCTCGGCCGATGCTGGATGTGTTTCATGATATGCAGGCAATCTTAACAACAAACAGTAAATATATCAACGAAATATGGGAACTGTTTTTATTTACTTGTAGTACATATAATATCAAAAACTAAGCATACAATGTCAAACTTACAGTGAAAACATCTTTCCAAGGAGTGGCACAGTCCAATTTTACACCATTAGCATAGTCAATGCAGTAACAATCCTTTTCCCACACCCTATCTGCGTCTCTTAAGTATATGCATCTTTTAGAATTCTCTTTGCAGCCTAACGAAGTGTCATCAGTAGGCCATGTCGTACACAGATGACAAGGCATTAAGTTTCAAACACATAATACAAGATCTACTCTATTACAATCATATGCAAAGAAAAACACAAAAAAGTCCACATTTTCAAGAAAAGCCTATGATACAATGACAGAGCCATAATATAATGCCTCTGATAGCATCCAAAAAAATAACCATTAATGAAGGACAGTAGTTTCCTGAGTCCTCAGCATCTTATAACTTACCAAATTGTCATCTCTCAACCAAAAGAAGCCACCATATATTCCATTCATCAAAATACCAACTGGCACCCGCAATTAGAAATCCAATAAACCAAAAGAATCTAATAATAATCAATTCTCAGCTAAGGAAATTATTATTAAGGTGGAATTTAAATCACATAATAATTTATTATTATTATTAGAAATCCAATAAACCAAAATATCCAGTGACGTATCCATTACACGATTATGTCAATAAAAAGAATAAAGAGGTTAAACATTCCCCATAACAAATCAACCATTCTTCCAGGGAACTAGAAATTTTCTAACTACACAAATTTGTTTCCTATGGCTTCACTTACAATTAGAAAAAAGAAAAGAGAGAGAAATCTGCATACAAAGGAGACTATGCTTTACACCAGACGAGAAAAAAGAAAAAGGAAAAAAATCAACCCTAAAGCCTTAGACCACCATCAAGACCAGCGCGGTTACTTACTCTTCAATGGTCACTGGATCCTCGGCTGCCAAGGGGAAGAAAACAGAGAATCTTCGCTTCAGTGAAACAGATAACAGCAAGCTCATGAACAACTCAAAATGATCATATTGAATGTATTGGAAACCAAAACAAGGACCCATTTTGAAGCAATGCCAATGAGTAACAACTTTCTTGCAATATGATTTCAACATGGTAACAAGAACATAAAGAAAACATAGGAAAACGTAAATATACCTAAGATGAGATGTCATCTGAATGATCCTTCTAATGGCTCTCTATGCACTTGAGGAGGTACTTGAAGGTCTCAGTCTACATGAGGATTGTGAGTGCTTGCCGATGATCAAAACCAAACTCTTCCTCAGCCTTTTCCAACAAAACCTTGAACAAAGAGTGGCTAAGATAACTGGTGGGAATTATGAACCTCCGAAGCTCCGGCCCCACATAAACTGCTAAATACCCTTTGGGAACATCATGCGGAGGTTCAGGGCTGTAGCAGCTCTCTTCATCAGAATCACACGGAACATTTGCAAGCCTCTTATTGATTACAGGTGAAATACCCCCGTGGTTTGGACTAGACTGGGAGCTGCAAGGTTTTGGGCTGGTAAGGGTGACAGATTGCCACTTTTGGAGGATTTCCTTGAGCTTAACAATCTGCCGGATAGATCTGAGAAGATGAAGTGGCTGTGGCGCACTTGAGCGTTTGAAGCAAATCGTGAATGATTTTGGAAAATAAAGTGTTTTAAGTAGGGTATTTTAGTACTTGCACATCAAATAAGGTATATATGAGGAAATTCGAAGTATGAGAGTTTATTCGGATAAATAACGTATTTTAAGAGTATAGCGGGGACAAATCCCTGCCAGTGAGCTATTAAGCTTTCTTCAGAGGATGGCTGCTTCCAAGCCCACCTCTTGGTTTTGAAAGACACATAAGTAGACATTCGATTTGAGAAAAATACATGTATTGAGTTGGCAACAAAATTTTCCCCAATGCCTCTACACCTTGAACTTCATTGTTTTCCCACCTACAATATAGAATTAATTAGTATGCCAGACAAATATAGAATTAATTAGTATGCCAGACAAATTAAGTCCTGGACATTTACAATAAAAAATATACTCATACATTACATGATTATTGTATGCTACAAATAACTTGGCAACATATGCGGCCCACTCATCAAGAAGTTACGAAAGATCATCTATAGTGTGTACTCATCACATCCAACTTCAAATCCAATTACTAACAAGTCAGTATATTTTACAAACTTCAAAACTAAAACAATAATCTGTAACAACCACTCAACATTTTTTAGAAATTACAGAAAGCAAGAACATGGAAATAAACAGAACCAACACACAGCACACCTAATAGTAATTACCAAAGATCCCTAACAAGCTCAGAATTGATATTAATCCTTTTCATCTTAAGTATTCCTAGGCAATCACTGATGAATTAAATAAGTATTCTGAAGAAAAAAAATGTATAGTACCAAACTCTTGCAGTACTTTCCAATTTCCTATCAAATCTTTGAGACACAATTATAACAATTTGGGGCCAAAATACAACACCACCTTTTTAGAAACTTCACTTTTGCAAAAAGAAACTAAACATATTCAGTTATTAAGGTACAAGAAAAAATGGCTTAAGGTCACTGAGATGAAGAAACCAAAAGGAAAGATTTAAGAAAGATCACTGGATCAATTACAAAGATCTCTCAATCATTCAATTAGACATGGTGCACTATCAATTATTTAAAAAAAAGCGGAGCTTATTTTTGCTAAGGTGAACATTCTTTATGTTTGTGGCTCAAAATAGATATAAGAGTATGATTATATTCTCATTTTATGGGTAGAAAGTGAAGTCCATTAATAGAAAATCCAAATCCAAAATACAGGTACATAATATAAGACAATAAAACGTACATGCTATATTTTAATAAACCATCAAGAAATGATTAAATTAAGCATTACCTCAATGGGTTCAGCTACTCCCCATGGGAGACAAGACAAAAATGCAAGTTTTATAAAAGTCTGCATGTGATAGCTAGGAAGGATTTCTTTTCACTTCATCCACAGTTTGCTGAAGAATTTTGCTGCACATTTATAGAACAGAAAAAAGTATTAAGATTAAAATTTTAAACCTTGCTTGAAATTTAACCCAAAAAAAAAAAAGTACAGAGATTAGATACATAAACTTCTTACATGTGCATGAATACTCCTAAGCTTCAAAGCTAAATGATAAATATATTTTTTTAATGCATTAAGTTTAGGTTACCAAGCATGTAATTAATCTAACCTAGGTGATAATGCCCTGTAGACATAATGCAAGATTAAACTTTTCAAGTTTAAATAAAAGATACAAATAGCAAAACAAAGCCATGTTTTGTTTGTTTAAAGTCACTTAAATACATGTACATGTTCAGCAAGCCAACGAAACATGCCATACACATTTTTCATGTCATTTCATTTTTTTAACTGATTCTCTACTGATTCTGTAGATTGTAATATCCAATTTGACGCAATAAATTAATTTGTTTAATACACACCCCATGTCTTTGTACTCTTCTCTCTTTTGGTTTCTTGTACTTTAGGACATTTAACACGTAACAATTGGTACCTACATAAAACAATCTAGCAAACTAATGCAAGCAAATGAATTAATTGGTCAACTTCCTGCTTTCACGGATGAAATAATGCAATCCTTACCAAGAGGGCTCACAGCGCTGGATGGCAACCTGCCAAATAGCAAATCAAGAAGAAGTCATCGTCTTTTCGTAACTTCTACAAAAATAGTACAAACATATTACATATTGGAGAATGACAACAAGCCAAATAGAAAATCAAGGAAACCAAGACTATGGAGAATTCCAGATTACTTCAAATTTCTCCTTGTCCTCTCTTGTAAAAGCATTTCTTGTAAATCAAATTCGGGATATGGTTTTCAGTTAATGGAATTTGGGAACTTAACTCCACGTGAAGTTGCATGTGATGTTGGATTAAATCTGAAATTTTTTTATTATATTATTTTATTGTTGGATTAAATCTTTGAGAAAGTGAAGTGCATGAGATTTTAATATGTACCACATGGTTTCTTTTGTATAAAAATAATAAGTGTGGAGTAATGGATGCACCCAAATCTTTATGCATGTACCTCGGTTTAAAAAAAAAAAAGAATAAACAGATTCTGCGAATTACAGAGAATATGCAGCTTCTGGCGAGTTACACTAGGCCATCTATTCTATATATTGCACCATCCAACAAAAAATATTTTATTTGGCCTAAACAAAGTAAATTACAGACATATAATAAAACATATCCAATAAACTAACACAAGAGGACATAAAAATCTGAAATAGATTATTTCAATCTTTTTCCAATTATATTCCACACGTTTTGCCATTTATTATAAAATTAGTTAGATATTATCCACTCTATCAATCTTTCATAAAGAAATAAAAAGAATTCATAAAACATTGTTAAAGCACATCAATGAACATGATCAAATAAACTGAATTTTCTATGAACACGTTTTGCCATTTATTATAAAATTATTATTTTTATTATTTATAAATACAGTTAGAAGCACCATAAAATTTGTAAAATAAATCTTACTTTCTTTTAACTTTTTTTCCCCTTTATTTAGAAATCAAACTTTCTAAGGACCAAAATTTTACTTTATTATTTTTTGGGAGCCAAGTCAAAAAGGTAGGTTAGGGAGTAGAGTGTGTGAGTGTTTGAGAGTGTGAGAGAGAGATTTGTTGAAAGGTAAATGAACAAATGGTGCTTTGGCAAGAAGCACCTCATGGCTCTTAGAAAAAAGCGTCAAGTTCATGGAGAGGGATATATTCTCACGACCCTCCTCCCCCAAAATTCAACAGTTTGTCTGTGCTTCAGTCTTTTAGCTCTCTGTTAGCCACTGAAACAGCAGCAGCACTAAAATCTAGCAGAGGCTTTGGCTAATGCATGGCAAACCGGCAAGTCACGAAACAGCAATCGGCTCGGCTATTGAATCTTGTTATGGCTTTTTTTTCTTTTTCTCTGTTTTGAATTATTACTGTAGTTCTTGCATGATTATGGAATAAAAAGGCTGTGTTAGTGTGTGTTATGTATAAGCTGTAGAAGATCAGCAAGTTAATTTGTTTAACTGACGAGTTTCTGCATCATCTTTTTCTTGCTCAAAAAAAAAAAAAATCAACAGACAACTTGTGATTAAGCTTTCATTTCATTTTTAATTGTTCTTTAATCGTTACTACTCTTGATTTTGCATTTGTAAGCTACACATAGATTCATTCATTCATTCAATGTTAGATATAGATATATACAAGGCTGTTATGACGTGATACCCCATCTGTTTAACAAAATTACTCAACGAACTAGTGAATACCCACAAATATAATTGGTGATTGAAGATACACTTTAAGACTTGAAGAAGCAAACCTGGACACTGTGGCTCGAAGTCTTGAGAAAATATTGTGGTGGTGGGTAGCTAGCACGGCTGTCAATTTTGGTGACTGGTTGGCTGGCGCTGGCCCAGTGTCACGTCGGTGAATCATGACAGCAAAGAAAGACTTGACACAGTGACACATGATGGAAGCTTGACAGCGTGACAGAGAGGCTTGACGCAGTGACGCTTGATGGAGGCTTGACGACGTGACAGAAATGCTTGATGCGGCGATATATTAGTGTGAGATCTGAGCCGGTGAGAGTAGCGACTCTCTTTCTTTCAAAGGATTGTAATGTTAGATCCCTCAATGTTAGATTAATACGTAACATATAATACTCTCGTATAAATAATAAGTGAGTAGAACCACACTATTCACTATTTATGTGACAAGATTGTAAGTTACATAAATATAACTTAAAATTGGCCTGTAATGTTAATTGTTAAGGACTTAGGGTTTGTTTTTGTGTCTTGAGAGGAGTGAGGTGTCACATGTGAATGTGTGCGTGTGTTTTTTTTAAGAAAAATTATTATTATATTATTTTTATTTTGTTTTATGTTCATCTAATCACTACAGAATTCTAACATGTTTACTATACCAATTTTCTTTTTAAACTTATATCAGCTAACCACTTTTGAACTAACACTGTTAACTAATTTAAACAAAATAATAATTTTACCTCTAAGTCATTTAAAAGACTATTTTATTTTATAAAATCTTTGAAAAATAAGAAAATTATTTTTATAAAAATACCCCTAAATTCAATAAAAATAAATAAATCTCAAATAGAGGTACTCAACTGATTTTTATTAAATTTAGATTTTATAAAATTTTAATAATTATTTTTATTTAAAATTATAATTTTACAAAATTTTATTTAAATAACTAAATTTATTTATAAAAAATAAATCCCAAAAATTTAATAATTTAGGAAATTTTTATTAAATCCCAAAATTTAGTAATTATTTTTACAATTATAAATTTTATTTAGATTTTTATTAAAAATAAAAATTCTAATTTTCGGATTTGTTTTTCATTAAACTTAGGGCTATTTTTATAATAATAATTTTCTTATTTTTCAAAATTTTTATAAAATAAAATGGTCTTTTGATTTATTTAGGGGTAAAATTATTATTTTATTTAAATTATTTAACGGTGTTAGTACAAAAATGGCTAATTGATACAAATTTAAAAAGAAAGGTGGTGCAGAGAACATGTTATAATTTTGTAGTGTTGGATGAACAGAAGACAAAAAATGCAATGATAATTTTTTCTTTAACAGTTAGTGATACCTTAGTGTCATTGCAAAAAATTATAATGGCTTTTGTTTAAAACTTAAAAGCTTAATTTTTATAGGTCTTGGGTTCGAGTTCTATCTGGAACAATATCAGAAGTACTTTAATTTTTTTACAGGTATTTTAGTGTCAGCAATCTCTGATGTCTAATTTAGAGACACCATAGTATTAGTATTTTGTGATACTTATTTATTAAACACGGAAAATGATCCATGTAAATACTGATACTTTTTAATAAAGTGTCACGGACTAAGTATCGGTAAAGATCATTTTTCTAGTAGTGTGATTGCGAAGGCTCCATCATTTTCATAATTTTTTTTTAATAATATCATTTCAATAATTTAATGCTACAATCGAATTAGTTTATGTTTATACTCGAACATTGCATGAATTTTTTTTATGGGTGGCGTTATTCATATTCTAAAAGTTTTTCTAGATGCTCAAATTTTAGTAAAATATTATGTTCTTAAAATACCCATTATCTAAATTACTGTAAAGTGGACAATTTTGTTTCACCAAACAAAAATATTTTTCTCGTAACAATTTGCTTATCGTCAAAGCAATAAGATAAAACTACCTTAGCTTATAAATCAATTTTATGCTTTTTCAGTTGTAAGAAAGACATTAACTTTGAATTTTTTCCCAATTTCATTGATATTTACAAATTACTTAGCTGGACACATGAGGAGACTCAAAGAAACGTAGGCAACAAACAACTGAGGACTTGGAATAAGCAAGGAAGAAGTAGAATAATCCTTGTAAAGTTATGAAGATTGGTTTGAGCTTAATGCAAGAGTTAAAGAAAATTTTGATGTATTACTTACGAGCACACTCTGATGTATTTGCCTGGTCACTCCGAGATAGCATGTCATAGGTTGGCAATAACTAAGGATGCCAGACCAGCCAAGCAGTATTATTGAAAATGCAGGCGATTGAAAGATTTTATTTGTTGAAAATAGATGTGGTAATGTTTATAATATTGACATAGAAGTTGCATCTACTCATGATAAATGTTTTTCGGCATTGCATAATGATGGTTGGTTATGGCATAGAAGACTAGGACATGCAAGCATGGATTTAATTTCAAAGATTTCTAAAAATAATTTGGTTAAAGGTCTTCCAAAAATCGGTTTTTCAAAAGGATAGAGTTTATGAAGCATGCCAATTTGGCAAACAAATCAAAACCTTATTTAAAAGAAAAAATCATATTTCTACTTTAAAACCTCTTCAACTACTTCATACAGATTTATTTGGACCTTCAAGATATGCTAGCCTAAGTGGCAAGTATTATGCTTTTGTAATTGTTAATGATTTTTCAAGGTATACATGGGTGTTATTTTTAGCTAATAAGAATGATGCTCTTGATGCTTTTAAAGTATTTTGTAAGAAAGTTCAAAATGAAAAAGGATATTGTATTGTTCGCATTAGGGTTGATCATAGTGGACAATTTGAAAATCATTTATTTGAAAATTTTTGTAATGATTTTGGCATTGAGCATCAATTTGCATCACCTAAAACTCCACAACAAAATAGAGTTGTTGAGAGAAAGAATAGGTCTATTCAAGAAATGGCTAGGACTATGTTGAATGAAAATTCTTTGCCCAAATATTTTTGGGCTGGGCCGTTAACACCGCTTACTATGTTTTAAATCGTGTGTTAATTAGACCTAATCTCAATAAAACTCTATATGAGCTTTGGAAAGATAGAAAACCCAATATTGGTTGTTTTAAAGTTTTTGGATGCAAATATTTTATTTTGAACACAAAAGATAATTCGATGTTGGTATCTTTCTTGGGTATTCAAACTCAAGCAACACTTATAGAGTTTATAACAAAAGAACTCTAGTTATGGAAGAATCTATGCATGTTACGTTTGATGAATTTAATCTCTTTTCTACGAAAAAAGTTATTGTTGATAATAATACAGATGAAGAACTACAAGAAGAGTTATCAAAGGATAACCAAAAGGATGCATCACATGAAAATCAAGAGGAGCAACATGAAGAAACAAGTGCATAACAAATCAAGGTATTTCTCAATCACTCCCCCAGGAGTGGAGGTATATTTCTTCTCACCTTAAGGATACAATTCTAGGAGATCCTTCACTTGGTATAACAACTAGATCATTTTTTAAAAATACTTATGAGCATACTGCATTTATTTCTCAAATTGAACCAAAATCTTTTACGGATACGGAAAATGATGAATCTTGGATTATGGCAATGCAAGAGGAGTTAAATCAATTCGAGAGAAACAATGTGTGGGAATTAGTTCCTAAACCAAAACATCAATCCATTATAGGCACTAAATGGGTATTTAAAAATAAAATGGATTAGTCTGGAGTCGTTGTAAGGAATAAAGCTAGATTAGTAGCTTAAGGTTACAACCAAGAAGAAGGAATTAATTTTGATGAAACTTTTGCACCTGTAGCTGGATTAGATTCCATAAGGATGCTCTTAGCATTTACATATCATAATGATTTCATTTTATTTCAAATGGATGTCAAGAGCACTTTCTTAAATGGTTATATCATGGAGGAAGTTTATGTGAAACAACCTTCTGGTTTTGAAAATGAAAAGTTTCCAAATCATGTGTATAAATTGTCTAAAGCATTGTATGGATTAAAACAAACACCGAGAGCTTGGTATGATAGACTTAAAATTTTTTTACTGGATAATGGTTTTTCGATAGGAAAAACGGATACTACTCTCTTTGTTAAGCATAAGAACCAAGATATAGTTGTTGTTCAAATATATGTTGATGATATTATCTTTGGTTCTACTAATGAGTCTTTGTGTAAGATATTTTCATCTTGTATGAGTAAGGAGTTTGAAATGAGCATGATGGGAGAGTTGAAGTATTTCCTTGGACTGCAAATAAAATAAAATTATGAAGGAATCTTCATAAATCAAGCCAAGTATGTGAAAGACTTAAAAGATTTGGCATTGATGATTCAAAGGCCAAAAGTACTCCGATGAGCACAACAACCAAGCTGGACAAAATGAAAAAGGCAAAGAAGTGGATATCAAAATATATCGAGGTATGATCGGATCTTTACTTTATTTAACTGCAAATAGACCCGATATCATGTTTAGTGTATGTTTGTGTGTAAGATTTCAATCATGTCCCAAGGAATCTCATTTGCTGGCTATAAAACAAATTTTTCGTTATTTGAGTGGAACTATAGATTTAACATGCTATTTGGATGCAGATTTTGTCGATTATAAAGGTGATAGGAAAAGCACTAGTGGAGCTTGTCATATACTAGGTCATTCTCTTGTTTCATGGTTCAGCAAGAAACAAAATTATGTTGCACTTTCAAGGATGAAACAGACACTTAGAGACTATGACATTAACCTTGAACAAATTCCTATTAAATGTGACAATACTAGTGCTATAAATCTTTCAAAGAATCCCATTCAGCACTCTAGAACCAAGCATATAGAGATTAGACATCATTTCTTGAGAGATCATGTTCAAAAGAGTGATATTGCATTATAGTTTATTTCTACAAAAAAACAACTTGCCGATATTTTTACAAAACCTCTTTGCGAAGATCAATTTTCAAAAATTCGACATGAACTTGAGATGATGAAATTTTCATATTAACATTTCTACTCAATGTTATTGAGTCTATTAAATTGATTGATTTATGATTTGATGATTTAATATCCATGAAATGCTTAAGAGTGATATACTAGTGGTGCGTATGTATGTTTAATTATGTGTATGTATTAATTGTTTTAAATACATGTATGTTCATGAATTTTGCATTAAACTAGCTTTAAAACTTTTCAGGATCAATGAAATGATCTTGAAATTTAGTATTTGTTGGCCAAATATTGAAATAGATATGCCAAATCATACGTGTAGAAATGAATTGCCGTTATATCAGTAAACGGCTAACTGTTTTCGGGTAGAATACTAGGCAAGCATTCTGGACACTGTCCGTTTGCCGATAACGAAGATAACGGCTCGTCGTTTGGAAGTCATGCTTACTGGATGCTATCGGTTAGCCGACATCTCAGTTAACGACTCGCCGTTTGCATGAAAATTTTTCACAAGCTCTCTGGACGCTATCGGTTCGCCGATATCACAATAACGACTTGGCGGTTGCAAGAAAATTTTTGACAAGCTCTCTAGACGTTGTTGGTTCGTCGATATCACAATAACGGCTTGCCGTTTGCAAGGAAATTTTTTGACAAGCTCTCTGGATGCTATCGGCTCGCCGATATTGACATAACAGCTCGCCGTTATCACGCGATAAATGAACAGTGACCTATCTTCTTCTTCATTTCGTTCTTACACCATTTATCTCTCTCTCAACCCGCGACTGTACCAGTCCCTCTCTCTCAAATCCATCATTTTTCTCTTCACTTCTCACTATTTTGATGCATTCAAAACAATTCCTAGCCTCTTTAGAACCCTTTTAACCGATTAAAATCCGTTTTTGCTGCAAAAATTGTAAAATCCCCAATTTAAAACTCTACAACCAGCTGCATAGTTCTTGCCATTTTCAACGAAATTCTCTTCTATTTTCAGTTAAATTTCAACTTCCAATCACTCTCTATACTCTTTAACTTATTTTTTACCAATTTCAATTCATCCAAAATCATCAATGGCCACTCGACCAAGACGTGCCCGAACTAAGTAAGTGGCTACAAGCAATTCTAGTTCTTCCAGGCCACTTCCTCAAGATTTTGACAGCCTCCATTTTCCCAATGCTCAAGCTACTCAGAGATTTTACGACAAGGTCCCGGGAAAATCAGTAATTCCCTCTTTTTTCATTGACATTAATGAGTTTTCCGACATTGCTATTTGTGGTAATACGATTACTCAAATGCTTAGTCATTGGGATGAGGCTTTAGGGCTTAGGGAACATGTTTATGAAAACTTAGTGCGGGTATTTTATTCTAATATGGACCTATCCACTTCTCGGCAAGTTGAAATTATTACTTTCGTAAGGGGAGTCCGTATTGAGTTTGATAAGGTCGAGTTGTGTAGTATTCTTGGAATTCAATGGTTTAGACATCTACACAATTAGAAAAGAGCTTGAGTTTAATAAATTCTGTCATGTGGATGGTGTACGGAATATTTGTAGGTGTTGTGACCCTTCCGATGATCTTTGCTCGTTGTCTTTTCGGTCACAACTCCTCTCATTCCAGGTCCGCATACTTCATAGCATATTACAACACATTATTAGATTACCTTTGACCGTGGATATCATGATCTTTTACACTATTTTACGCCATATGTTATCCACACCTACTGTAACCAATTGGTCTCTGCCTTATGGCAGTATCATTTCTCGGATCTTGAGGTACTTTAATGTGCCTCTTACTGAGCCTGTTTATGTTGAGTGTTGTAAGCTAAGTAAAGAGATTATTTCCACTATAGGATTCTTCAAGAAACGTGAAAAGTGGGAAAAACAAAATCCTCTAAGAATGAAGACAGTTTGATTGCCCAGATGATGACCAAATGCTCAATGATATATTCTCTGAGGATGAGTTACCCGTTTTTCGACTTGGAGCTAGACCTCGTGCTTACCGTAAGTGCGGTAGCTTAAATACCAGTGACGAGAACTGGATATGCATTGTACGGACATTCTGCCATCTCATATAGTTCTTTTTAATATTATATGGTTGTTGATTATGCTTGTGATGTTCTTATGATATTTTTTATGGATATTTGAACTTTGTTTATGCCTATGTTGATTTTGATGATATGTTTAATTTTTGCTTATGATGATGTTGATTTTGTTGGTTGATAATTTGGAAGTTATATGGGAGTGTTTTTAACTCATTTTGCTTTTGAGAATATGTTCATTTTTAAGAGGAGACTCTGCTGAAATTTTTGCGCGACATGGGTAAAATCTGAAATTCCCTCTTTAATTTTTAGCATTCATTTCTTTTTTATGATGAAGGGGGAGATAGTTGATATTGCTGAATTAATTTTTAAAAATTTATTTTTGTGCTTAAAAATTGATGGCCATATACTTAGGGGGAGCAAAATTATACAAATAGTTTTTCTTGAAAAGTTTGTCATCATAAAAAAAGGGGAGATTGTTAACATAAATATTTCTTTAATTTTGATTTTGATAATAACAAACATGATTAAAAGTGATTAATCTCATAAAATCTCAAAATATTTTTTTTCTCATTCTATAAAAGTTTTATATTCAATGAGAAGTGATTTTATGATATTTTAAATTGAAAAGTTTTGAGATTTTTGAAATCAATAAATATTACTTTAAATTATGAAAATAGACTAATTTGACAAGTTCAATAAAGTTTTAGGTCGCAGTATTATTTTATAAAGTTTTGGGGCCAAACTATTATTTTTCAAAATAGTTTACTGTAGCAAACGGCTAACCGACCTCTAGGATAACGGCTAGCCGACATCGAGCAGAATTGAAGATTAGCCTCTGGACACTAACGGCGATCCGGCATCCTGATAACGACTCGCTGACATTGAACTGAATTGAAGGACTAGTCTCTGGATACTAACGGCAATCCGACATCTAGAAAATGGTGATCCCATATTTTTGAAATTCAGCTCAACAGTCATATTGACCAAGCTAACGGCAATCCGACTTCAAGCAGATAGTCTGTAACGGCTAGTTTTCAGATCCAACTATAAATAAGCTTATTCAAATTCAAGCAAAGGTTGATCACAACACTTCCATTGAGCTTATATTCGAGCATACAATCTTCCTAAAGCTTTAAACACATTCTTGCTTCATTTTATTTATACATTGGGTTTTGAGTTGTAATCTTAAATATTGTGTGAGAGAAAAACATTTCGTAATATTTTGTTTTGAGTGGTTATAAGTGTTGGGATACAGTTGGGTTAAGAGATTGAGGATAATCTCTTGTTGTAAAAGTTTATTGACACTTTGGAAGTCAATTGTAAGCATTTGAAGTCTTGGAGGCTTGCTTAGTAGAATCCTCAAGCGCAAAAAGCTTGAAGGCGTGGACATAAGCGAGGTTGGCTGAACTACGTAAAAATCTTTGTGTTTGAATATCTCTTCCCTTATCTTTTTATATTGTGATTGTTTTATTAGTTATTACTTTGAATTCCTTTTTTATTTGCATTAAGTTTTGCTTTAGAATTGAATAATTTTTAGAAATTCAATTCACCTCCCCTCTGGGATTGCATAAATAGAATTACAATGTAATAGCTTGAAAGCCTTAAAGCCTCATTGTGGTGAGACAAAAGTCACATTTGCCAAAACCTGCTCCACCAAGTGATGGCTAACAGGCAGCAACTTAACATAATATTCTCTAAGGCAAGTGTACAAATTTTAAGTCTTGAAACCACTTTAAAGTGAGACAAAAAGTAAAATTTATCATAATCTACTCAACCAAGCGGAGGCGAGTAGACCATCATGTGTTAATATATTCTAAGGCAAGAATAAGGTTTTTAAATCATAAAACCTAGCCAAAGTAAGTTAAATTTGGTAGGACCTAGTCGTTAAGGATGAGATGAGCAAGCAATTGTTAATGAAAACATTCTAAGGCAAGTATAAGATGTGTAAGGCTTTGAGCTTCCTCGAGGTGAAAGCCAATGTTTGCTAACATTTGTTCATTAGTGGTAATCCGAGCAAACAATTATATATATATATATATATATTCATAACATTGAAGAAAAAGAAGTACAACATTTACAAAAACATCTTACTCCATTCAAGAAGATTGAGGGCCTGAGGAATGGTCTATTCTCGATGAGTTGTCACTAGTTAGACGAGGAGAGAAGTCTTGTTAATTACACCAAGAGGAGTGGTGGCCTCAATGCCTGCGCTATGAGGAGTAGTGGCCTTGCCAGTTATATCTGGGCCTCTATTTTTCACGTCCTCCTTAGTTGCCTGCTCGTTCATATATTTAGTGACATCAGTTGCCAGCTCATCCAACTTCAGGTCGAAATGTTGCCTCTCATGGACCACTATAATACACAGATAAGAGCGTCTGAGTCTTTCATTATAGTTGTCATCAACCTCTTTTTCTAGAGCATTGACGCAGTGCTGATAGGTTGCTTGAAGAAACTCTAACTGAGATTTATAAGAGGCTTCTTGGTTGTAAGATCTTCCTTCACACTGGTCAGTTCGTTGTCAAGTTCAACTGCCTTGGCTTCGAATAGAGACATTTGCTTCACAACCTTTAAGTTCTTAAGATTAAGCTGTTTTGATTTCTCTTCAACAGCATCAGCTTTTTTCTTAGCAACTTGAATATCGTCTTTCATTTTTCTATCATGGTGTCCTACTTTTTCTTTATCAATTTGCTAAACTGGTTGATATAAGGGACCAGATAGTCTAGGCGCTCTTAAGAAGGCTAAGATTTCTGGCTAGCAGGAGAGGTGAGGTAGCAAGACCCTTACTCCTTACTGCCCCACTTGCCTCATCCATCTTTGACAGAGGAAGCTGTTGATGCGATGTTTCGTCTGCTCGTCAACAACCAGATTGTCTCCTCAAATGTTCCTGCTCGCAATCACCTTATAGTCTCCTCTCGTGGTCCCCTTCTACCGCACCAGACTAGAAAAACTTATCTCTCCCCTCCCTGATATCTTGCGTACACAAACATTGGTCAGAGTGCGCCGGGTGGTTTCCCGGCGTAAATCCTCCGACGCCCAAGTCAACGATCTCAGTTAATTTGGAAAACCTCGGCCACTAATCATGTGGCTCTCTCAGAATTAATTGGTTACGTTCTTAGAAAATTTTAGATCTCAATTTCTCAAGAGAACCCAACTCTTTTCGGAAATCCCTTACCCATTCTCTTTTGTCCAACCCTTTTACCTCTTTTGATTGCCTCTTTTATAGCCTTCCTTTGAGTTCGGCTCCCATTCTCCACGTTTTCCACTCCTCTCCATATGCGTCATGGGCATGTGAACGGTTGACGTGCCGGTTGAGTGAGCCTCATGCCTGGATTTTTGGAAAAACGGTAGTGGTGGATGAGTGGGTCTCGTGCCTTGGTCTTCATAGAGTGATGCACATTCTGATGACTGTCGTTAGTTAACTCTGCCAACCTCTGCTCCAGCAAGAGATGCTTTTCAGAACTATGCAGAAGAGTTTTGCTCGTGATGACATTTTCAGGGAGAGCTTTTCTGGGAGCGAGCAGAGATTTGTGCTCCCTTGGGGCGAGTAGGGACTTCTGATCCTTAGCTGTGAGGAGAGACTTCTGCTTCTTAGTGGCATAAAGCTCCTTGTGTGCGAACAGAAGAGATATCATCTAGAATGGCTAGTTTGGTCGTTATTTATCCCCAAATAGAGGCGGTATAGTCTTTAGAGGAGAAACTATTTTTAGAGTGATGAGGTGTTTCTCTCGAGGAGCGTCTTTGCTTGAACTCCCTTTAACCCCGCAGGACGGGGGCATTTTTTGTTTAAAGCTCTGATTATAGCGTCTTCCATATTAGCAGCTTCAAACACCAGTTGTGAGTTGACCAAACTATCAATGGAGAGTAGGTCTTTGTACAAACAACAGTTGGCTAAGATCACCTCAGCTCTCTTCAACAATCTATTCTTGATGTTGTATACCATGCTCCAAGAATTTGAAACACAAGGTAAGGTTGAGTTAGAAGAGATAAATCTACTAAGCGAGTAGAAAGAAAAATGTCTTAAGCCAGCAAGGAACTTAGAGTTGAGAAATGGGGAGGGACATGAACAATCCCTCCATCCACAGACATTACTTGGCCTCAATTAACCCCAACAAAAAAGAACTTGCTCTTTCAGTTTCCACCTGAAGTGAGGATGTCGATTATAGGTTTTCTCGTCTTAGTGCTCGATATAAAGTAGTAACAGCCTGCATCTTTTAGGCTAGTCTTCAGCTGGTACATATGTCTAATTTTATCAATTGTGGGTTCACTCTGTCCACATTTGTTCCATAAAACAAACAAACCATACAATACTTTCCACCCGTTTAGGTTCAGCTGGCTGGGGGCTAAATGCATTCTTCCAAGCACTCGAACAAAGTAAGGTTGTAGGGGGAGTCTCACTCCTAGTTTAAAACATTCTAAGAACAAGGTAACATATCCCTTTGGAAGGTAACTAAGACTGTCCTTTTTATCAAGAACCCTAAGGTTTGCATCATCAGGAATACTAAAAACTTTCCTAATCCTATATAAAACATCTACAGTTGTTCTGCACGTCACGTAGTCAATGGGGTAGTTATCAGCCAGAGATCTGCTACTTAATTTTATTTTTCTTTATTCTAGTTGAACCTCTTCTAGTGAAGACTCCTTATCTCCGTCCTTATTAGAATTTTCCTCATGACTCTCACTTAAGTCTGCTCTATATCAGAGACTTCACTATAATCAATGTTGCTCGACTCATCTTCTCTAGATGAGGTCGAAGCCTCATCAGACATCCTCCTACCGCTATCTCCAACACTGGTATCACCTATAGCATCTAGGGGAATATTCGAGACGAATACATGTTCCTTAAATAAACTAGCCAAAAACCCTAGTTCATCATCGTCAATCTCAATTACTTTTTTGTTACCCTTTAACATTTTTCAACTAAGCCTAGAGCTAGTACCAAAAGACCCGCAAAGCCAAGCAAAAATAATAAAATATCTAGTGATGAAGAATGAGAATAAAAAACAATACTTAAGGCGAGGAAAGATTAAAACTGAGGCAGTGTTTACAGCTTGTTCCCCGATGAGATAAAACGACTTGGTAATTAGAAAAAATGAAAGAGATGAAGTGATTTGGAAAATTTGGGAGTTTGATAAAATGGAAAGTTTTAACTGGCACGTCATTTAAGAACACGTGCCTCGAGGGTGCTGTAGTTACCCGTTCGAAATTTAAATGCCTGGCCCAGCGTGTGCCATGTAGCATGCATTTAAAACAACACGACCACTTGAGTGATTAGATGCCCACCAGTCAAGACAGTGAAAAATACTTTTATCAGCCTCTTGCTATAAGAGTCGAGTAGCCAAACTAGTCAATGGAATTTATTAAGTTTTTAGTTTTGATTTGTTTCACTTTAAACACTAGAAACTAAGAGGACTGCTGTTGGGCTAATAAAGAGGCCATTGCTGAATATTCACTTAAGCATAATGTGCTCTCCACGATAACGAGTCCTCAAAAAGGTGAACAACTACTCGAGTATGTGTTGTTAGCAAAGGTATTCTCGAGGGGAGGACGAGTCAAGTCAATTCAAAAACCTACTCAAAGAGGCGACCAGCATAT
Source organism: Citropsis articulata (assembly GCA_030449925.1). NCBI lineage: Eukaryota > Viridiplantae > Streptophyta > Magnoliopsida > Sapindales > Rutaceae > Citropsis > Citropsis articulata. Next base: position 10,575,113 of record JASUUH010000160.1, read on the forward strand.
CCCCAAGAAGATTCTAGTTATAAAGCCCATTTACTAGCAGTTACACTGCCACTCATTAGCGGTTACGCTTTCCATTTGCCCAAGATTGCACTTCAAAGCCAACAATGATCATGGGGGAAAGGAAGCCAATAACACTAGTTGGGTATATAAGGTACAAAGGACTGTGGTAATAGGGTTAAACATTCTGACACTTGATTCTCTAGAACTTACTCTCTCTTTATTTTACAATTTCTCTTAACTATCTCACTTTCTTCCTCAAAATTTATTCTTTTTATTTAAAACAGTTGTAATTAATCATGTGATTGGTGGCACAAGTTTTTCGAAGTAGACCCAAATCACTGACTTGAGTATCAGAGGGTTTACGCCAGAAAAACCTTCGGTATCCCTTAATTGGTTGTTGTGAATGCAGGCATCTAAGGAGGAAGAGCTCCAGGTCGGAAGAGCTTGTTCAATAAGAAAGAAAGAAGAGCAGGACCATCTCCCTAATAACTATAATTTTAAGTGTTAATGTGATTATTTGATCGCTCCGCAACCTGACCAAAATTCAACATTAACAATACCAATTTACTTAATGCTTCATTCTTCATTTGTTTGCCAAATAATATGGAAGTAGCCATGTGGTTTTTGGCTAAAATCTTCCAGCTCTATTCCTTTAATTTTATCATATTTTTGTTGTTGGTTTAATTTTTTTCTTACTACTTAAAATTAAACATCCTTAATTGCATCCTTGTCTCAGCATAATGTCACCATTGCCTTACTGGTAGTCTGGTCACTGACTTATTGATTCAAGGAAAAATATACTGCTTTTTTAAGGGATGTTTCGAGGTTATGATATATAATTCTTGACTAGCCCTTTGGAAGTTTATGGTATGATGGGTGAAGAAGTAAATGAATCGAGAAAGAAATTGATAGTAACTTAAGCCTTGTCGATAGAAATAAGGACAAAAGGGATGGTACATAAGTGTCCTTCTTAGTGTCTTTTTTATTCATGCTTAGGAAATTTTGGTTATTTTCCAAGGAAGATCAACAAGAACTCAATTCCAAGGAAGATCTACAAGAACTCAATATTGTTTCTTCTGCTTTTTGCATAATATCTGCCATGTCCTGAAAAATAATATTGTCTTATTTAGGTTATTAGTTTTGACATATTTTAATATCGGTAGAATTTTAAAATAAATTTTTATTAATATCTAACAAAGCTCACCACTCAAAAGGGTTACAAAGGGATGCAAAGATTCACCACCTAATAATATTCCACAAGAAATATAGGGCTTCTTAACTCACCACTTAAAGGAGTCCACCCAAGAGATACAGAGTTTAAAGAAGGAACTCTAAAAAAAGAACTCTTTTTAGGCTATATTTTCAAATCACTCACTCCCTTCAAATGTTACAACCTAATACATTTATATAGGTAACTTGGAACATCCCTTAAAGCTTAAGATAAGATTTCTATTATCTAGAATTCAAATGAAACCTGAATTAAAAATCTTAGCTGACATGAGGTGGAAGAGAACAAAGCAAAACTCAATTTGGACTACTAGGTCAGTTTGATCAGCAAATGTAAGCAGTCAATACTCATTTAATCATATCTTGAGGTAGAAAACTCCAAATCAAACAACGTAAAATTTTTTACACTCTTGACTCAAAGAGCTTTCCAGAGATACGAAGCTTGTTATGTAGAACTTGCAGAATTGTGCAGAATTTCTGACAGCTGTGACCTTTGCTGACTAAATCTTGAATTTCTTTAAAAAGAAAAGACCAAATTTGATTCCGTAAAATTTTTTTGAAATTAGACAAAATTATCTTTCCAATTATATATTATACATAATTTACCTATTTCTAGAACAGTATAGTTAATTCGAACAAATAGGCTGTTAATTTTGACTTTTGCTTCCCACTTTGTCTATCCTTTTCCAAATGTTCACATTCATTTTCATTGTTAACCTCTAAACATGACAAGTCTCTAAACACTCCTGTGTCATATTTGTAGAATGTGATGGTTTAACTCCTTGTTGCATCTTAGTCTAAAATTAGGACTTAATTACATCTCATTTAAATTTGGGATTTAATATGAATATGTATTTCCATATACTATTCTATTTACATTTTTATGTGCATGTATTGATATGGATGATCTTCCCCCCGCCCCCTTTAAATTCTATTCCGCTATCGTCATTCTTTTTCTCACCCTTCTATTTATTTATTAACTTTTATTACGATCTCTCTTTAGTTTTAAGTTCTCATTGGGTTATGCAATCTTCTCTGGAGTCATTAAGGTTCACATATATATATATTCCCCTTGTTCTTCAGATAACCGGGCTGGAAGTAATTAGCGTCCAAGTGGTGACAGATAAGTTGGCACCCGCAATGAAGAAAGCGGACCTCCCGATAGAGTTTGGCAAAGGCTTTTACTGTGTACCCGAAATTTTCGAATTGGCATGTGAACACGGAATCATTCAGAAGGAAGAAAACAACTACATCATAAAACGGGAGGTTTTCAATGATAGACGTCTAGCTGAACAGTATTTTATTGAAAATACTGAGGCTCTCAACAAGATAATCATGATCTTGATGAAACATTTGCTCGAAAGGCATTGACTATATAAAGTATTCTGAGATGATCGAGCTGAGTCAGGTCAATGCAAATATCGCGTCAATACAAATAGGAGAGGACTTGAAAGTGGTGTTATGCCAACAATCGGAAAATTTGACTGCACATAAATGGTTTCTCGAGATTTGGCCATGCCAAGCATATCCCTTAGAACCAAACGAAACTCGGTGTTGTTGATGCTCTTCATTGGGACTCAAAATTATTCTGCTGAGTGCTTAGGGTGACATTTATACTAGTTCTTCGTGCTCTTCTAATGGGCTTTTCCACTGCCTTGATCGTCGTTAACTGTTAGGCTGCTTAGGGTCCATATTTATCGCCCCCAAAAAATTGTAATCATTTAGGCATTGTACATAGGTGGCGTAATTCAAAAATATTTGTTCAAGTTCTTGTAGTTCACTAGTTCATAACCTTTGGGCCAGACTTGTCAAGTGGTCATTTCCTTCTCTCTTTTGTGTTCTCTGGTACTGATGTTAGCACTTAGCAGGGATAAGCTTGTTGGGTTCGGTTTGGGAAAATTAAGATAAATGATGGAGCAATTAGCATCCCTTCCAAAAATCTTATAAAAACCCAACTACTTGGCCACTTACAATTTTGGAATTTCAATTATATTCTAAAAAAAAAAATCTTTATTAAACCCATCTTAATACTCTAAGGGCGTATTTTATCCTTTGATTATAAACATGCAATATTTATAACTTTTATATAAAAGTCATATTTATCAAACACCGCTAACTTCATTATTATTACCTCCACCAAACAAACAGAGCCTCGACAGATAGAAGTACCATATTTGTTAATACAGACGACAGAGACATATATCTAATTGTAACTCAACCCAGTTATTACTCAAGTCTTGTTTACTATTATTTAATAGCATGATTTGCGGTTGTGATCACCTAGTCTAAACTCTATAAACCGTAGTCAAGCAGCCAGCTGTCTGAGTGAAATTTAGTTATTGCTTGACTTTGACATTAACACATCCACAGAATGAGATTATGAATTGATGATAGCAACAAATTTGAGCGTTCTATTTTCCACATAACAAGATAGCACTCAATTTGGAATTTGCGATTCAGCTGCCCCAGTTGAGCACGTTTCTGGAAAACAGACAAATACAATGAAAGTGGCAATTTGGCATCATTTTTTTGTTACAGCTGACAGTAAAGACTCAAATGACTTCTATCTTCTATGACTCTAATTGATTTTGGTCTATTTTATATACCCCGGATATTTCTCAATGAAAGGTATGATAATATGTAAAAACTAAATTATGAAAAAATAAATGTTGATCCTCTGCCAGTCTATTTCCAAAATTTGCAACAGTCCCATTGGGAGAGGGATTAATATGTCATCGTGATCATAGAGTAAGTTGAGAAATTTAATTTTTTTTTATTATTATTACATTTTGATACATTAATTAATCATGCGAACACAATAAATGCACCATATCAATCATCGGTGGAAGCAAGTAGTATAAGGTTTGAATCCATGTTCACATGAGTGGGAAGAGAAATGAATTGCTGTCAGGTTAAAAAAGAAAAATCAAACTGTAGAAGCCATGACAATTAATGTGTTGATCAACGTCTTCTCAACAAGGTATATTACAAGGCAGCATCAGCATGCGTAGGCAATGAGGCATGCTTTTTTATTTTTAGTATATGTACTAGATAAATGATCGAATAGCAAATTAATTTTGACACCACTTTCGATCGGTATACATGATCTTAAACCAAAAAAGGTGGGTTAGGGCTCAAAGTCACGGACCACTCAAATTCTAGGACAAATAGATTAAATGCACAAGCCAAGATGTGCTAGCTTGGCTTGATGCTAGAAGGTTCCAGCTCTAGCAAACCCTAGCACTTTCTTACACTTCTACATAATTAGGAATTCTCTAAAGAGTGGTAGAATGTAGTCTCTCTAGCATGCTGTACATAGAAATTTCTAGATCTCACAAGTAGTGAGGAGTTCTTCAAGCCATAAAAACTCTTTGGACTTAGAAGATTCTAGAATTTGGCAAGTCTCCTTATAAATAGGGCATGACATTTACCATTTGTATAGCAAGCAAGAGCAAAAAAGCAACCCAAGTAACTTATAAGCAAGCTCTCTAAACTCTCTTGTACACAAACTCTTGTGAACACAAACTCTCTTTGACTCAATTGTTCACTCTTCCCTCCAGTCTTCCACAAACAACTTAACTTGGCTAGTCAAGAATCTCAAAACTTGCTTCGCAACTTCTGGACAATAGTTGTCTAAATGCCACATGGATGTGCTGTGCAAAATACTGATGACAATGCTATATTTGCTGCAGGATTTTAGCAAAAATAAAAACAACAAGATATGATTATGTTGTCAATAATATCTTGCACGATTGTAAGAATACTTTGTTTTTGAATTTTATGATATCAGATATATGTTAAAGATATGTAGGCAGATTTTTTGGCTTTGTTTGTTTCTTTTCTTTGTATAAATCAAATATTGCAGCAATGAATGATATACAATTAACAGCCCCAATTTGTTTGTGTTCTCTTTTCTTTGTTTAAAACCAACAAAATGGTATCAGAGCCCTTATTCTTAATGGACCTGTAACGCGTGAGTGAATCCTATACTAAAACAAACACTTGGCCTTCAACCTAAAGTTCAATATGGCAAGAAATGGTTTCTTATATGCTCATCCAATTTTCACAAGTGAAAATGGAATCATACGTGCAAGCATGTGACCTATGGAACTTGGTGGAAACAGATCCCGAGGATCCACCAATAGCTCATATGAGGAATAATAAGGATGAAAGAAAAAGGAGATATAGGGACAAGGCATGCATCCACTCTGCAGTTTCAGAGACAATTTTTTACAAAGATCATGGCATGTGAAATAGAGAAACAGGCATGAGATCTTTTGAAGCATGAATATCAGGGGAATGTCAAGACAAAACAAATATAGGTCTTGAACCCAAGAAGGGAATTTGAAAAGCAGAAAATAAATGAGACAGAAATAGTTAATGACTATAAAGATGAGTTGATGATGATTGCCAATAAAATTAGAATGCCTAGGGAAGAGTTTTATGATAGAAGGTTTGTAGAGAAGATTCTGGTAACCTTGCCTGAGAGATTTGAATCTAAAATCTCCTCACTTGAAAAGTCCAGAGATATGTCAAAAATAACATTGGCAGAGCTCATCAATGCACTGCTTGCTCAAGAACAAAGGAGAGCTTACAGAAATGAGGAAACAAATGAAGGAGCATTTGAAGTGAAAGATTTTGATCAAGCTCAAAAAAGCAGCAAAAAAAAGAAACAGTGGAGTAAGAATAATTATAAGAAGAGGGAAAGTAGCATCAGCAAGGGCAAGCACTCCCAATGTCCTCACTATAAGAAAACCTCTCATCCACAAAAAAAAATGTTGGTTTAGGCTTGACATTTAATGCAGGGCATGCAAGCAAATGAGGCATATGGAGGGGGTGTGTAAAAAACAAACAGCAAGAATGACATCAAGCTCAAGCAGTAGAGCAAAACAGGATGAACAACTTTTTGTTGTATCTTGTTTTTCGAGTAACAATTCAAGTGATGATTGGCTCATAAACAACGGATGCGCAAATCGCATGTCTTTCGATGAATCTCTTTTCAAATAAGTAAACAAGTCAGAAATTGTCAAGAGTTGGCAATGGCCAGTTGTTAAAGTAAAAGGTAAAGGGACAATTGCAATAAAAAGGTCAGCAGATATAAGGTAATTTTTGATGTATTACTTGTTCTTAAAATTGATCGAAATCTATTGAGTGTGGGACAATTGCTTGAGAAAGGTTACTCTGTTGTATTTAAGAATAACAAGTGTGTCATTACTAACCTAAATGATGTAATGTTGTTCTTTATGAAAATGAACAGCAAAAATTTTAGCTTAAATTAGAACAAGGATGAATCTAGTGCATATCAATGTGCTCTGAACCAGGCTGAGTTTTGGCATAAGTGGATGGGGTATTTTTATTATTCTTCATTAGATTACATACAAAAAAAAATGATCTTGTGTAATGAATGACTTTCAATGGAAGAGGAGCATCAGTGTGTGGAGTTTGTCAGCTGGGAAAGCAAGCTAGATTGCCATTCCCTATTAATAAGGCATGGAGAGCAGTTGAGAAGCTTCAATTGATCCACACAGATGTTTGTGGACCTATGAGGACTGCATCCTTAAATGGTAACAGGTACTTTATGGTTCTTATTGATGATTTTAGCAGAATGTGTTAGGTTTACCTTCTTAAACAAAAGTCTGAAATTGCTAGTATATTTTGGAAGTTTAAAATATGGATTGAAAATCAAAGTGGCTGTAAAATCAAGGTGATTAGTTCTAATAAAGGGACTAAATGTATAACTGATAAATTTGCTAAGTTTTGCGAAGCTGTAGGAATTAAACATCAACTTACAGCAACCTATACACCTCAAAAAAATGGTGTCAGTGAGAGGGAAAACATGACAATTAAGGAGATGGCTAGATGTCTATTGTTTGAGAAGGAAATGCCAAAAGTGTTTTGGGCTGAGGCTGCCAATACTACTGTATTTCTGCAAAACAGGTTACCAATAAAGGCTTTAAAAGAAAAAACACCTTTTGAAGCCTGGTTTGGTTTTAAACCCTCTATTCATAACTTGAGAATTTTTTGTTGCTTGTGTTTTACTCATGTTCCATATGCAAAAAGAGAAAAGTTGGATCAAAAGGTAGAATATGGAGTTTTTGTAGGATATAACACTCCCACCAAAGGGTACAAAGTTTATCAACTTTTGACGAGAAGAATCATAGTAAGTAAAGATGTTAAATTTGATGAAGCCGAAAGATAGAATTGGGCAACAACTGAACTTGAATAGGTTTATACAGAAGAAAAAGAACCAGAATTGCAAGATGATGATATAATTGATGATGAGCCAATAAGAGGTACCAGACCACTAATAGAAATTTATCAAAAGTGCAATATGGCTGTGCTTGAACCTGTAGCATATGATGAGGCTGCTAAGAATAAAAAATGGCTTGAAGCAATGGAAGATAAGATCAAGATGATTCACAAGAATCAAACTTGAGAGTTAGTAGACAGACCACTACACAAGAAGGCTATTGGTGTGAAATGGGTTTATAGAACCAAACTTAATGCTGATGGTTCTATAAACATATTCAAAGCAAGGCTGGTTGTAAAAGGTTATGCTTAACTATTTGGTGTTGACTTTTCTGAAACTTTTGCACCTGTAGCACGGCTGGACACCATCAAATTGCTTCTAGCACTTGCAGCACAAAAGCAGTGGAAAATCTACCAGGTTGATGTAAAATCAACCTTTTTAAATGGCTATTTAGATGAAGAAATCTTTGTTGAGCAGCTTGAGGGTTCTGTTGCAGATCCAAAGAAAGTATATTTGTTTAAAAAGGCATTATATGGCTTGAAACATGCCCCAAGAGCTTGGTGAATTGATGATCATTTGCTAAACATAAGCTTTAACAAGAGCATGAGTGAATCAAATTTGTATATTCAAGTAATTAATCATGAATTGATTGTTGTTTCGCTTTGTGTTGATGATTTACTTGTCACAGGAAGCAATAAAGAATTAGTGAAGCAATTTAAGGTTCAAATGATGAAAGAATTTGAAATGACTGATCTAGGAGAGATGGCTTTCTTTCTAGGTTTAAAGAGCAAAAGTCACAGCAAGGGATCTTCATTGGACAACAAAATATATGCTAAAGAAGTGCTAAAGAAATTCAGCATGGAGGATTGTAAGTCAATATGTAATCCTTTGGCTTAAAATGAGAAATTTAGTAAAGATGATGGTGCTAAAAAGATTGACGAGGCATTATATAGGAGTATTATAGGTTGCTTGATGTATTTGACAGTGACAAGACTCAATATAATGTTTGATGTAAGTTTGCTATCCAGGTATATATACATTGTGCAAGTGAATTGCACTATAAAGCTGTTGAAGGGTGCTAAGGTATATCAAGGGAACTTTGGATCATGGAATAAAATTTGAAAAGGCAGACAAGCTAGTCTTCCATGGTTTTGCTGATAGTGACTGGGCAGGATCATGTGATGATATGAGGAGCACATCAGGCTACTTATTTAGCATTGGTTCAAGTTGTTTTTGTTGGAGTTCAAAGAAGCAAGAAATCGTAGTTCAGTCTATTACTAAGGTTAAGTATGTTGCAGCTGCTACTGCAGTCAATCAAGCCTTATGGCTAAGGAAGCTTATGATAGATTTGACAATGATTCAGGATGATGTAAGTAAAATCTTTCTTGATAACCAAGCTGCGATAGCAATTTCTAACAATCCAGTCTTCCATGGGATGACAAAGCATTTCAAAATTAAGTATTATTTTGTTTAGAGAAGTCCAGAAGAATGGTGAAGTCAGGCTTGCACATTGCAAAACTGAAGATTAGCTAGCTGACATTTTGACAAAAGGACTGTCAAAGTTGAAGAAAAGAATTGGTGTTTGCAGCAAAAATAGCAAGAAGGACTGATGACAATGTTATATTTGTTGCAAGATTTGAGCAAAAATAAAAACAACAAGATATGATTATGCTGTCAAAATATCCTGCAAGATTGTAGGAATAATTTGTTTTTCAATTTTATGATATCAGATATATGTTAAATATATGTAGGCAGATTTTTTGGCTTTGTTTGTTTCTTTTCTTTGTATAAATTCAAATACTGCGGCAATGAATGATATGCAATATATTAACAGCCCCAATTTCTCTGTGTTCTCTTTTTTTTTTTTTTGTTTAAAACCAACAAATACTCATCTCATGACATCAAGCTCACGCACGTGAATGAATGGCAACTTATGTAGACAACAAATTAATATTAAATCTACCAAGACATTTCCAAAATGAGAACGTCTATACATTTTATAACTGAGTGTATCAATCTTCTAGTTACAAGTTTTTACATGTATCTGTGTATTTTTTAAATTATCAACCATAAAAATACAATATAAATTAAAATAAAGTAATTTGATATAGATGCATGATCACGTCGAGTCGTCAACAATACAATTAAGAAAGGAGACTTGCTCCATTTTCTAACACCATATTAAAAAGAAAAATTATTCACCAACCACTTATTTTTTCGGACTTTTTTCAAAAATACACAATTCATTTTTTTTTTTTTTATAGAATCCACCTGAAGTTACATTTCTTTTCACTTTTCTACTTCCGTTTGGAGACCATTAAGAAAACTAACAGAATATTGTATAAATGATTTTTTTACCCTCAAATGTAAAAGATAAATTATCCACCGACCACCTATTTTTTCCGTATTTTTTCAAAAATACATAATTGTTAATTTTTTTTTTATTGAACTCTACTTGAAGTTATATTGTTTTGCACATGTCTACCACTGTGTCGTTGTGAAATGATAATTTTACCTTTATAATATCAGTAAAGTTCTAACGGTATTATAACGAGAGTGGACCAATGAAAAAAAAAGATTAACTTCAGGTGGAGCGCTGCAAAACAAAAAAAAAATTGTATATTTTTAAAAAATTGTGAAAAAACATGTACTTGTTGGATAATTTCCCAATTAAAAAAGAATCATGTTGAATAATTGAACGTCTACGAATATGAACACCGCAAATATGGAGGAAGTTGCAGTAGGGCAATGCCAACGAGTCAAACGATAGTGACATGTATGCTCAAGAAAATTATTAACCTCAGGACTTTTCAAAGAACCAGCAAGTTGTTAGATTAATTTGTTTTGACCATTCAGGTTGTCATAATTATTAGTGTAGAAGTTTTTTTTTTTTTTTTCTTCCACTATGGTTCATGGTCATGGTGAATTTCCTCTATAAATGGGTGGCAAGAATTGGTGTTAATATAACACACTTTGCAATTTCGTTTAACTCTATGGCTAAGTTCTTTTCCTCTCTCAAAACCCCTTCAATGGCTCCCGTCGTCTTGTTTCTTCTTGGGCTGCTAATGGCTACCTTAGATACAACAAGTATATATCTTAATTTCCCGAGAAAATGTTCAAAACCTCTTTGTTGTTCACAAAAAAAATTAATTTTTTTTAATGTTTCAAAATCTATCAAATTCGCTTTCAAGACCTTGACCGAGTAGTTTTTGAGCAATGTTTTAGCTGATCCTTGATGATCGAATATGGAAGTGATAGTGACTAAAAATTTGATTTTGGACTTTATCCATTTCCTTCTTTTTTTTTTTTCTTTTAATCCATCAAAACAAACCCATACGTTATCATTCAATTTTTGTGTTTTAATAATACTTTACCGATTACATTGTTTTTTATAAACATTGAGTTCTAATTAGTGTTTACCACATCAAGGGAAAAAAATAATAAAATCATAAAACAAGTTAGAATTTAACATAATTTTTTTAAAGACAGAATTTTTGAAATATACGGTGCGAAATTATTACTTTACCGAAACCCAACGTAACCATTTGATCATTTTCCCTCTCCTTCTCTCTATCCATGGATTAATATTATTCATTAACTACTATTATAAGTTTTTAATTTGTTCATTGTCTATATATTGCATTTTACAGGTGCCCAAATAGGTGTTTGCTATGGAATGCTTGGTAACAACTTACCATCAAAACGAGATGTCATAGCTCTCTACAACCAAAACAACATCAGAAGAATGAGACTCTATGATCCAAACAGAGAAGCACTCGAAGCTCTCAGAGGCTCCAACATAGAAGTCATGCTGGGCCTTCCCAACGACGACCTCCGAAGAATCGCTTCCAATCAAGCCGAAGCAAACACTTGGGTCCAAAACAACGTCCAAAACTTTGCTAACAATGTCAAGTTCAAATACATTGCTGTAGGAAATGAAGCAAAACCTGGAGATAACTTCGCTCAGTACCTTGTTCCCGCCATGAGAAACATACAAAACGCCATCAACAGAGCCGGCCTTGGAAACCAAATCAAGGTTTCCACTGCCATCGAAACCGGAGCTCTGGGCGAATCTTCCCCTCCGTCAAGAGGCTCATTTAAGCAAGATTACAGACCCATTCTGGATCCCCTCATTCGCTTCCTCAACGAAAACAGATCCCCCTTGCTTGTCAACTTGTACCCTTACTTCGCAATTGCTGGTAACCGCCAAATATCTCTGGATTATGCACTATTTAGGTCACAACAGACAGTCGTTTCCGACGGATCGTTAAGTTACCGGAGTCTTTTTGACGCCATCTTGGATGCTGTTTACGCCGCGCTGGAGAAAACCGGAGGGGGGTCGCTGAACATCGTGATATCAGAGAGTGGGTGGCCGACGGCTGGTGGTGACGGAGCGTTGACGAATGTTGATAATGCAAGGACTTATAATAATAACTTGGTACAACATGTGAAGCGAGGGTCACCAAAGAGGCCTGGCAGGCCTATTGAGACTTACATATTTGCTATGTTAGATGAGAATGGCAAAACAGGACCTGAGATTGAGAGGCATTGGGGACTTTTTGCTCCAAATAGGCAGCCTAGATACAAGATTAATTTTAATTAATTAACTAAGCTAGTGCAGCTGCATGCACCAACAGGATTCGAGGTAATATTTATAATGGAATAAATTCTACCATATGTACTAGTGAATAAGAGTTTGTATCAGCACCTTGTATGGGTACATGAGGGCAAATTTCATGAACAATAATGTCAATGGTTACGGTTTTGCAAAGCTTAATTTATAATACTACGTCCGATCCTCATTTGTGTACACCGTGTAAGACAGTTTAAAGGGATGATTGATGTTGAATAACAATTTTATCTGTAGGCTTAAATTAAAACTAAATGGTTATCATATTGAAAACAAAACTGATTTGAATTTCAAATTTTAGTATGGTTCAGGGTAAATTGAAACTATGTGTCCAGTCCTCTCCCTCTCTCTGTCTCTCTCTCTCTCTCTCTCCCCAATATTTGAATTTGTATGGCCAACTAAAGAAATTCAATTGCTTGAAAATCATTTGGTCAAGTCCCTAGCGAAGACTTTTATCCTACAGTTGTTTGATTAAAAACATGTAACATAATTATTTGATTAAGAACATATACGATGCTTTTAATTATAGTATAAAAGCAAATCATAATTATCGATTTTTCAGAGCTTACATTACCGCAGTATGACGTAGTCTACTATGCAAGGAAATAATTTGTTGAATATAGACGGCAAAGACTATACCTAATTGTAACACGACCCATTAATAATATGTTTTGCGCTTGTCATCACTTGATAAAATCATACAAAGATGATGCATATACAGCAAGGATCAAGATCAATATGTGATGCACATATGACAATGATAAGGACCATGTTAATATGCACACATGGCAAGCATCAAGGGCATTATTTGAACTTTGAAGCATAGATGGAAGAATCAAGACCATTATGGCATGCACATACGACAATAATCAAGACGATTATATCATACAAATATGAAAAGTACCAAGAATAAAAATTAAATTTGAAAGATGAATTCCTCATTTTCAATTTTTGATTATTTTCTTTTTATGTTATTCAAAATCTTGTATAAATAAGCCTTTGAGCCAATGAGAATAATAAGAGTGAAATCTATATTTTCTCTTAAAAGTTTTCAATCACCTTGTCTAAACTTTAGAAACATTATTCAAGCAGCCTGCGGACAGATTGAAATCTAGTTATCAGTTGACGTTGACATTAACACATATGCAGAAGGTCGATGATGATACCAACAAATTTGAGTGTTCTATTTTCCCCATAACAGGATAACAAGTAGCATTCAACTGGAATACGGCTGCCTCATTGAGCACGTATCTGTAAAATGAATTCAAATATACAAATACAACATTGAAAGTGGCAGTTTTGGCATTATTTGTTGCAGCAGACAAAGATTTAATCAACATCTTCTTTGACTCCAATTGATTTTGGTCTATTTTATATGTCCTGGCTATTCCTCAATGAAAATTACTGAAATACTAACTAGGTAACCCAAGAGGGGGTAAATTGGTATTTTAAAACTTATCCTAATCAAACCACACAACAATCTAATCTAATGCCTTAATAAGTTCAAACACAATAAATTCAATGAAAGCACAATAATAAATAAGGGAGGAGAAAACAAACTCAAGGATTTTTACGTGATTCGGTTATCCCCGCTTACGTCCACGCCTCCAAGCTCACCGGGCTTGAGGATATCACAAAGCAAGCCTCTAAGGTTTCAAATGCTTACAATTGACTTCCAATGTCAATGGACCTTTACAACAAGAGATTATCCCCAATCTCTTAACCCAAGTGTATCCCAACACTTACAATCTCTCAACTTGATTTTACAAAAAGGATTATAAATGAATTTCTCTCACACAATTTGTTTGATCACAAATGATATATTATATAGTTTCATGTCGGCTACCTGTGTCCATATATTGTGTTATATCACCCCCGAAGCAACCACGGTCAAGAACTCAAAAAACCAACTTAATTACTTGCGCAGAAGCAAGCGGAGCTCCTTTTTGATTTGAAGAATATGGAAACTATTTGTGCAGGTAATCCATCAGGCCATGTTAAGTTGAATTCCATTTATAATTATTACATTAATCTTTGCCTTTATGAACAAGTTTTCTGATTTGAAATTTTCAGGTATTTAGGAATGGTCGGAGGCTAGCATCACTCTTTTTCATGGCTGTATTATTGATGATGACAATCTTGATCTTCTTGTAATCCCTCAATACGAGAGAAATCCTAATGAATCTGGTTAAGTGCAGTGCTAATGTAAAAGGATGTAATGGGCACCATAGCCTGTCAATTGTGTGAGTGCTTATCGGTTTATAAATTCAAAAAATAAGATCTCTTGGCATATATATATATACACAAGACATTTTCTTAGTCACATCTATGTACTTTTTTCCCTTAAACTAAAAAAATAAAACTGTTGTGTGATGTAACAAGCCAGTACAAGTCAAGTGGTATATAATGAGCTTTACCATTACCCTTAAAAAAATGCATAGTGCCGAAACAAACAAGAGCTAAGGTTCTGTAAAACAAGCAACTGAAAAAGATAGATGAAAGCCAGAAACAAAAAAGAACAAAATCAATGAAATCGATAGTTGGGGAAATCATTAGCGTCTTTAGAAATAGCTCTTCGAGTCTCCACTGGCAGCGAACTCCATCCACTAACTCATGGCAAAACACCCAGATTAGCCAAAGAATTTACTACACTATTGTTCTCTATGTAGGTGAGGGAAAAACGAAAATTCATACCCCGCTATCCTGCAAATGGTGACGACAATTGTACCAACGACTGCAAAGGGCCCAAGGAGGCTCCAAAGAAGCCATAAAGAGATGATATTACTACAAGCCATTACCTATGGTCTAATGTGATTTCTCAACATAAGAAGCTATATGCTTCCAAACCTAATATTTATATCCTCAATACACATTCTCAAGAACATAAATTTACAGTTCTTGAGGGAATTATCACAACTTGGTTTTCAATGAACAAACAGGTACAAAACGGACAAAAAGATGATTATAAGTTTTCTCATTCCAGAAACAAACCTGTACAAATAGCACATATGACCAAAATTCTTGCCACAACAACAAATAGACGAATCAAAAGAACACCACAAACCCACATTCACTATCTCTAACAAGCACAACCGCAAAGTAATTAATGTATAAAGGTAATAGAAGCAAGTACTTAATTAATTATGTACCTCAAAGAATTCAACGAGAGGTTGCACTTCCATTTTAGTACAAGTGGAATGTTCCTCCCGATGGCATCATGTTTCTTCTAAGATGCAGCATGAGAGAATATGATGTTGTGAAGCAGCCTTGCTTGATGAAATTTTCTTGTACGACCTTCGAATTTCAACTTAGCTGACATGTCACTCTAACTCACGACTATTCATGATTGGAGATAGCTGTTGAAAATTACCATTCTTTGCATCTCTTGTTACTGATTCACCATTATATGAAGACCGCAGAGAGATCTCATTCCTATACGGCAGGCTGTGATCAAAGCAACTGTCCAGAAATGCTACACGTTGCTTTGGTGTGCTCATAGACCTTGCCTTTGCTTTGGCAGACTCCGTAACAGCCATATAAGTTGGAAAAACCGGAGAATTTGGGACAGAATCATTATCTCCAAATGCATTTTGTTTTGTGCAACTAAATGATCTCCTTGGAAATGACATTGGTGAACCCACACAGTCCTGTGACTCATGCTTCTGCATATGTCTCAGTCTAACATGTCTGGGAATATATATTTCACTTGGAATCAGATTTTCATGTGCTGATGAGTTTAACATCTCTAATTCTTTCCTCCTATATGCCCCTGTATTTGACTCTTTTTCCAACATGAAGCTTTCTTTTCCGTTTTCCTTGTGAGGTACTGATTCTTCCAGCATATGAGCATTTCTGCTCTCCTGAAAGATCATAATGTTGTTTGTCCAGAGTAGCAGAATTTAGATATAACTACGAGAAGAGAAATCCTTGTGCTTCATTCCATTGAATTCAGAACAGAGAAAAATATTTGAAAGACAGCATTGCTCATGTTTATAAAAATTTGCATTGTTGTGTTGCTTTTTACTGCAGTCTGTATCCAGCAAGTATGATGGAAGCAGACAATTGAGATGAACTCACCCGGTGAGAATACGAGTACTTCATCATCCGTTCTCGTTTGATAGCAGCTTCTTGCTTTCTTAACCATATGGCTTCCATGTCTTCCTTTGAAAGAATACTATAATCCCAACTTCTTTGATCAATGAATTCAGGCTGTTGACAGCAAAAATTTTGTGGTAAACCAAATGAAGGAAACAATCACCAATCACAAAGAAAACAAACTTGAATATGCAGCTTCATGGCATAAGGATATGTTTAGGGGCTGTTACAAGAAAGAATAGCTCTATATCAGGCTAAAGGGTGAATCCCATATAAGATGTTGTTTTCCTTTTTTTTTTCTTTTTTTTGGGTTGCTTAAAGATACATAGTAATCGCATATGATTCACACCTCTATTTCTCAATTAGAGAAGATATCCTCCCAAAAGGAACATTAGGGAAGCAATTACCACATCTTCAAATTTAGAGAGGAGAACTGTCTAAGCTCAGAAAAGAAGAATATCCACAACAGATACCTTTATTTCCTTCTCTTCCAACTCGTCTTTTGACCTGATGCACTTTTTATGTTCACGATATTTGCAAGCTGCATCTCTCTTTTCCTGGACCTTTGACTGCTTTTCTCCATTGGATGGCAAACACTTCAATGTGGCTGTTGCTTGACGTCTTACAGCTCTGCCACGAACAATAGCTTGAAGTTTCACCAATCCCTTCAATGCTCGCAATGCTTTCCTTGCCTATTACACTCCCATTCGAAGATCATTTTCAGTTACCATATTCAGGTTATCTCAATAACATATAAGAATATTCAGATTATCTCAATACACATATAAGTAGAACTCAAGATGCATTTGAACTTAAACTGAGCACCCATACAGTGTTGTCTTAAGTTTTAAAAAATATTAATGCTTTCATGAGAATCCCGATCAGTTTGCAAAAAATAACAGATTTTTAGTTCAAGGTCATTTTTGGTAAACTAAATATGGGACAATATCAGAACTGGAAAAGAACTATCCCAACGAGAAGACACAAATCATAGATACTATAGTGCTTAGATCATCCAAAATTGGGCAGAAGAAGTTATTTTCTAAGCCGATCAATTCTCATTAGCATTACTTTAATTTCAAAGCAAAAACAAATCATGCGAGTTCAAACGAGATAAAAAGAGGAAGATCCAAGAAGCTCACCAGATGTGCCCTGAAAGCACTTTGAATATTGATGGCAGCCAAGTTTCGATCTCTCGCAGTTAAATGATGGTAAGATTTAGAGGTGCCTATTAGGCGAACAACCTCAGCTGCTGCATGAGCAGCAGCAACGGCAGCCTCAGCAGCAACAGCAGTTGCCATGGCAACATTCAAAGCATGCTTTCTCTGCTCTTCGGTTGCTTCATTCAACGATTTTTGTGGTGCTGTAAGGGCAGGGTATTGTCTAAACTTAAGCCTTCCAAAAGCCCATTTCCATCTCTTCGATTTCTGGAGATATTATTATTAATAAAACAAATATTACGACTACTCAAGATTAATAAGACAGCAAGAGTAGATCATAATAGTAATAACATTTAATCAATTAGCACAGTGAAACACTGAAACTAAACCTTTTCTGCTTTTGTTCTTGCCTCAGAAACGAAGAGTTTCTTCACCCAACCAAACCAGGACCGATGCTTCCCCATTGAATATTCTCAAAATCATATCAACCAAAATTTGGACACCATGTTTCCATCCATGAATCACACCTTATAATACAGAAACAAGCGTCAGATCAGAATATATAGAAAATTTCCTAGATTAACATACAGAATTGAGTTAAATCAAGAGAAAGATTAGACACCCTTCTGAGAAACTAACATGATTCAATAATTTAACAAACTCAGAAAGCATTCTGAATTAGGGGGAAAAAACACAAAAGCAACAAGATATCTTTCTTTTTCACCTCTCTTAAATTGTGAAATTCAGTTACTTTTTTTTTCTCCTCAGCTGACAAGTGACAACTGAAATCTAAAACCATATGTTGACAGCGTCCTTAAAGCACAAACATTACCAGATTTAACCCAGGATCTGAAAACCAAAAGTAAAATATCTCAGTATTAAACCACACAGAGTCGAAGAATCAGTGTTGCTATTCACAGAAAATAAATAAATAAATAACACTGACCCAATTCCAATATGACTTAAATAAAGTAACAAACCTTGATTTAGAAGCTTTTAATCCATGACGTTGAGAAACAGTTGAAATCTACTGAAATGATGTTCTCTTGAATGCTATATTCAAGTGGGTTGGTTTTTATTGACTGTACTAGAAAGTGAAAGCGAAAGCTTGAATCATAAGGTCGCTCTTTCCAATGAAGCTTATGTATGTGGCATTCGCAGGTCGCTTGGTGGTGACGGGCAAGTGATGATGTATGACTTATGTAAAACTTCCTTGCTCATGGCGGGGTCCTTTTACCTCTTTATTTATTTCTATTTTCCAACGGTCACTTTCACTTACGACTTACTAATGACAGATTCAAATGTTTGTTACTATGAATTTACTGAATTCACCCCCATTCTTTTTCCGCTTCTGTGACGTTTTCTGTTGTCGACGTCTAATTTTTTTTTTTTTCCCTGTTTCATTTTTAAGTACATACGTGTTAATGGCCCATAGTCTATTGACAACTCATGAACTCAAGGGTTCGAGTCTCAACTATTATTAGAACTTGATTTTTCTCCCAATAAAATTAAATAATGATCTATTTATTTTCTCGTTATTTAGAGTAGATTTGATATCACTCTAGTATTAAGTGAGAATCCAACTTGGGACCGTGTCATAATAGAATTTTTAAAAAATCTCAAATAATTTTTTATTGTAATATATCGGTATATAAAAAAAAAAAAGTACATATGTGTTCATGTAAAGTGTATCAATAATATTATTGACAATAATGAAACACTTTAACGATTGTTTATTATCATTCCCGTTGTTAGTAGATCTCGTTATACAATATTATGATTTTTCCCAAATTTTTAGTTTGGGATTCATTGAGTGCCACTAAGTGGTCTAAACTAGGTTAATTGGGGTCTAATTTGGTGATCAACAACAACCTTTAAACATGAATTAATGCGGTCCATATTTATTTGGAAAATTGGCATAAGACACTATCATCATGCATGTTCATCAGGTATGGCATGTGGGCTTGTTCCTATATGTGTTTCTTCACTCCACATAAGAATTTCTTGGGCAGACAGCTCCAAATTTGTGCTTGCCTTAGTTGTGTCAACAAAAGTTAAGTTCCTTAAATGTCGCTAATTTGGTTCATGTTAGGGCAAAATTGGTAAATAAACCTTCTTGTGATACAATATTGCAAAAATCTTTTTTAATATATTATTATTTAATCTGTCCTTTTAGGTTAGCTTTAGTAAAAATGTGTGTTTAGAAGACTCTGAATCTGATCAGTTTGAAACTTGCAAGTGCTTTTTCAGCAGCCCCATTTCAATTTTCAACCTGAGTGTGAGGGCTTCTTAAAAAAAGTCAAGAAAAGGCATTTCTTGTAATCTGAAACTTTTAGATACTAGTTTGTTGGATTAAACAAGAGTATTCTAACTATATCCTAAAAGCTATGATGATTACATCAATGAGGACCCGCTATACGCCATGAGAAGCTCAAGCCATGCATGCATTCAACAACTTAACCAAAATTTTGACCATCAATCTTTGAAAGAAATAGCAACTTTATTCATTTCTTGCTTTCCAAATTTTAGCCAGCATTGTGAGGGTAATGTGGCTTTTGAGCTGTTAAGGTCCCAAGAAGAAGAGATAACATTGCCGAGACTCATGAATTTAGTGAAACTTTTTCTTAGGTTGCTTTGAGTGGCCTTTATAATATCATCTTAAGCGAAAATACTGTAGCTTTTGAGCTGTTTCTTGGCCCCCAAATTGGAGTAACAATGCCTTAATAAGCTGAGGACTTGTTTAATTAAATAAAATTTAGGAGGAAGCAAATGAAATATTCTATCCATGTATTTTAGATTGAATAGAGACCCCCAACTAGAACCACGAATAAATGTATGTTCATCTTATGGTACATGCTTTGCTTTTTCCTTGGTCTCAAAAGCAGATAAATAAAAGGTGATGAGAATAATGTCTCTCTAAATTCTTATAATTAAGAAACTTTGGCAATAAAAAAAATATGTATATAAACAACTTAGATCACCTAGTACCTAACTTGTGATCATGAATATAGGGTAATAATAAAATTGCAAATGCAGCCTGACGCATGCCTTAATTACTTGTCATGACACTGAACTACATATAATTTGCCAAAAACGGAAAATAATTTTTTTTAAAATAGTTTATTTTGTCATTATGATTACATGCACACACCCCATCTGCAGACATTGATGAAACTCTCATTTTGTTACTGTAATCACCAATAAAAATGAAGATTCATGATTACATTTATTTATTTATTTTTTCGTGGCTTGTTTTGTATAATCTTTTTTGCCTTTAATGATTTATGCAGCAGCAAACAGAATAAAAGTGAAAAAGCGAAAAAAAAACAATAAATTCAGGGTCCAAGCAATCACTTAAGCATGAAAAAGATTATCATTTTATTGTTTTACATTGCACAACACTCTTACGTTTGCTTTTTTATTGAGCATTTTACTTTCAAAGCACGAGAGTTTTAAGTTAAGAACTCAATATAACTTCACTATTCACAGAACCATCTTCCATTCTTATCCAGGACTTGAGAGTGAACGGCTGATCCGTTATCTCCAGAATTCTAGCACCTCTAGGCCAATTTCCGTAGCCGCCATAACCAGTATGTCTAGCAAAGCAAAGCCATAGATTTTGATAGGGGCAGCACCAGTCCAATCCGTGGTTGTGTCCAACAAACACTGCCTGCATTCCATGTGAAAGCATTATAATTCAATAGGACCCCATTAGCAGCATTAAAGCAAAATAAAAGTCATTGCCTCATTTCAATTTCAATTTCAATTTCAATTTTATGGCCACACATCTGCATTGGTCCCTACTAAGAGGATTTTGCAAGAAAGGAAACTGTCTTCATAACAAAATACAATCTAAATGAAAGTTTCAGCATTCTCATTCAATGGTCATTTTCCACCTTTTCTTGACATTTCATCATCCATTAATTTCTAATATCTACAATTTAGGTGCGTCAATAAATGTTGTTCATCTCGTCACATTCCAAAACCATTTAAGCTTCAAGTACCAATTCAAGGAGCAACAGCAAATGACACATTTCTAGAAACATTTTTCAAAGATGCACAAAAAATTTACTTCTCTTCCAGCTTTAAATGGAATTCCAAAAGTTTGGTGTTGGACTGTTGGTTGGTTCAGTAGGTAAGTTTGTAATTATGTAATTGAAAAAAAAAAAGGGAAAAAGATTAAAACTGGATTCCAAATAGATTATAAAATCCAGTTTGAGAGGAGGCAGTTTTGGTTTTAGCCAAGGATGAGTTTATTGGTAATAACTCCTTACTGATCCAAGTTTACAGACACTTGTAACACCACCCACTAGAGAGCTTAAATGGGTTCTTATCTTTCCCTAGGTAAAAGATGGTCAATCAAGAAATATCATGGTTGAGCACAATCGGTGTCATTATTGGGAATGCTTCTAAATGGTTTTGACATGTGTATCTTGAGTTTCCATAGACAGATGGCACTTTTACATGCATGATTTAATGAAGGTAGGTGCTTGCATAAATAAGCACTTCTGTTAAGATCGCACCTTGACAGAAGTTCTTTCGACAAGAATTTTCATTATACCCATTTCAGCTTCTTGAGCAGCAACACTTTCCTTATTAATGGAACCCACACAAGGCTCGTGAACTCCAAACTGCGGAGCTACCTTCTTATAAGCTTTACTTGGTATATGCCAAAAAACGATCTCAGGAACCCTGTCAGATGATGTTTGTTAGATTGAATAGAAAGTAAACGAAACAATGAATGAAAGAAAATGTAAAATTGATCGAATTGTTTTACTTGAGGTAAATTTTAATGAAAATCAATTTGAACTAAGAACAGAAAAGAGCTCAGGCTCAGATATGTTAACATGTAAAACATCCCAAATTTTCAGCTCATTTCATGATTCTCTCCGTATCTTGGCAACAAAATACCTAAATGAATAGTTAGTTGATATTCAAAACTTTATATCTGTTTTATATAAAATATCCTTCAAATGAATCAATCTACCTTGAATCAGGATTGATCTCCTCAGCTTTATGTCGGAACCATTCTGCTTGGGCACTTGATATGATTTCAGGGTAGGAGCCACCGCCAGAATCTAGAAAATACATATAAGCCACAGCCATCTGTTGATCATGTGATGACGAGACTTGGAGAACATAGTTGGAGATACTCGGCCAAAGATCTTTAGGGCCATTTTTAGAATGTGATAGCACATTATAATCTATCTCTTTCTTCATCAGCTCTATACGATGTGTGCCTCTAAAATCACACTCTTCTTCCCCTGGCATGGAAATTTTGACCCGCTTAGGAGAATCTAGTATCAATCTGCAATAAAAAGTTGATAACATCTTGTAAAAGCAACATCTATTTTACATGTTATTCCAACTGACTTATTCACAACCATAAAGAAATTCTTTCTCCGTATCTTGCAGGGGAAAAAAACGCTTCAAGTCATTACAAAAATTAAGATCACAAATTCAAAGGAATCTTCATCACAAAAATTAGAATTATGCCAGTAATATTTTGAAATTGTGAATCAGAGTGTCACATTTACGTTCTTTAATTATCTTGACAAATTTCATCTTCAAATGAAGGCACGAATGAGTGCCAATAACAATCAATAACCACCGACTCCAAAATGACATCATTTCCCATTAATGTTTTCATAGTATATCGTATGATTTAAAATTGTGTACCACAGTTCAAAAACTAAATTTGCAAATGTCTTTTTCATGTATTAATCTATTATTGACAAACTAACCTTAAGAAAATTGATTAGTTTAATTATATAGAGGACATTCAAGGATCACACCTTGATTTGAAGGGGATACATCATTCATAACTTAAGGAAAGTAATTCTAGGTATTCAGTATTAACAAAGGAGATTTTAGTTCGACAAGTCTTATTTCAAGTTACAATGGGGCATCTATGGGACAACAAATTTATTCCTGCAGAAGACCAGGAACCTGATGAAATGCAGGCATGATAAACCAGTCATTTCCTAGCAATGACAGGTTTCACTGATTTACATTTAGCATATTTAAACTCCAAGCTGACCTGAATATGACGAATTCACTGCAGGGCAAAAAATTTGAGGAATTCCAGAGTCCGAAAACCAGTCCAACGGCCACTCAAATGGGGCATCATCATGGTTTCCAAATATACTGGCCCATGGTATGCCCCTCACTCTTGTTGGACAGATTGCTTGATCCCAATACAAGCTTGCATTTGCAACTGCCATGTTGTTGGCCGTAATGACATCTCCCAGGTATATGACAAAATCTGCAATGACAATTCATTTCAAAAAAAAAAAATGGCAAGTTACTAGAAACTTAGTCTGTGTTTTGCATCATCAGGGCGTTCGTTTTGGGTGTATCTTACATCCATTTTTTGCAAGGCATAGCTTCGTATTTGATAACACTAGATTACACACTAAAAACAGACTTCTTCCCCGTCTGGATTTAGAGGAAACTTGATAATACCCAAACGATGAGCGAAGACTTTTGTGGGACTAAGAGGGCCAACACTGAGTAGGATGGCAAAAACCCCGGTCGGATCTGGGTAATGCAGCCCGGGCATATGCTTTAATCACTGGGCTGGGATTTTTTATCTGAACTTAAAAAATCAAATTTTATATTTCATAATATTATATACAGATATTTTTAATTTATTTTATAACTTTTAAATCTTATTTTAATAAAATTGGTTTGAAAATATAATCCTTCAATGATTAAAATTTTAAATATATACAATAGATGGATTAAATAAGTATAATTATTTAAAGTGATGTGTGTGTATATGTATATAATAATTTCTTGGTTAGGGATTTTAAAATACGAAAAAATTTAAAAAAATTTTAAAATTATGAGATTTAATAATTTTATAAAATTAATTTTTAAAACCACGATTTTAATTAAATTAAATGTATGTATGTGTGATGTGTCCATGTATATATATATACAATTTCTTTATAAAGCCCGGGTTTGGGGCCGGCCCGGCCCTGCGGGACATTGCAATCGGTGAGAGATCATAATGCAGAAACAATAAACTTGGTAGGCTATAACATAGATACGGTAAACATAAGGGGCCGAATATATAGAAAATATACTACATGCAATTAGAAATTAGTGAAATTCATCAAATTCAGCCCCTCCATATTGTTCACCTGGAGTTTCATGATCAAGCACCGTAGACATGACTTTAACGGAGTTGACATCCTGGAGAGGGCCCCAATCCGTCCACGCGTTCTCTCCAAAATGCAAGTCGGCGAACAGCGCTATCTTGAAGGGCCCACCTGCTGCTCGCATGCGAAGATGATCGTTTTCCGGCGTTGTGCGTAGCCCGATGGTCTCTCGGGGTTGACCGAAGGCGAATCCGACGGTCAAAACGGCTTGCAAGTGTACATACAGATTGAGTACGGATTGTAAGGAGAAATGGGTCAATGACTTGCCCATTTTGTCCCATGAAGTTCAAGGGTAATTAAGTTTGTTTTTCAGCCGTGCAAATGGAATGGGTATTCCGTATCCTGGCGCTGGAGAATAAT